>JARJHM010000130.1:0-546731 GCA_033356055.1 Carex pumila | reverse complement strand
TGTATCGTTTCGTGCAGAATCGAATCGGTATTTTCTCTCTTTCTCGGTTTCTCTCCCAAATAGTGTTTCGGTTGAGAAAAGAAAGTTATACGTAGTTGACGTATAATCTTGCGGGTTGTTGTGGAGTATATTTACGGGATCGATGAATAGTGTTTTACCGAATTTAGCGGTATGTCAGTTTTGCTCATTTGATGAAACTGAGTAACCAAAAATTCGTGTTTACGGGTTTTCGTCTTTTCCCCGTGAATAGTGTTTTTGCATAATTCCGCGGTTTACGGTATTTCTGGCAGAAGAAATTAACCGCTCTCTGGTTAGTCCTGGTGGATAACCGATAGAGGCATCAGACGTCTGATGCTCCGAGACGAGTCGATTCCTTCCGTGATGTAGCTCTACACGCTCGGTCTGCATTCCAACTGTGATTTGGAAACAAGGTATAAATATGTTATATTAATCTATTTAATTGGTAAGTAGATTAAAGTTTTAGAAATCAATCATGGAGTAGATCTGTAAAAGGATTAAATTGGGTTTTGATGCCAAAGGAATACTGAAGGTGGACCGCCTTGGAAAGTTTCCTGACATACCCCGTTTAATCCTGAGCTTAAGTTGGCCGTAGAAATTTTTGTTCTACGGTCATTCCGCACCTTAAGCCTAAACGAGTTTTGGTTACCGCAAAACCCCAAAAGTGGTATCCGAAACCCAACAGTCCTGACTCTGGCATAGTTGGAAATCTAGGGATTATGGGTGTCTGTCTGGGTGGTGGTGGTAACTCTTCAGTATTTTCTGGGGAGTTGTGGTACCCCTGGTTGTCATAACCGGGGCTGTGGTACCTCTGGCTGTCATAAGGGGACTGCTGGTGATATCCCTGGTTGTCATAAGGGGATTGCTGGTGGTACTCCTGGTGGTCATAAGGGGAGTGCCGGTGGTACCCTTGGTTGTCATAAGGGGAGTGCTGCTGGTACCCCTGGTTGTCATAACCCGAATTGTCATAACCTGAAGGTCCAGCCCCAGCCGAACTTGAAGGTCCAGCCCTCGTTCGAGGAACCTTCTTAGAATATATGTCCATTACTAGGACCCCATAAGCTGCAAATTGAGTATACACAACTCTCCACAAATTGGCATCTGTTATTGGAAACTTAACAAAGTAAGGTCTACCCCCCCCCCACGTGAGTTGTCAATCCGTGTAGCCAATTCTATTTCATATCTGTTGGGGTTTACAGATGTCTTTTCGTATATTAGCTGCTTCAGTTCCTCAAATGTGGTATTTTCATTAATCTCGAAGCCAAATGCGACTTCTTTCGTGTAATGCACGCCATCTTCATCCCTTTCGAGCTTGCCGCCGACATACAGTGCAACTAGCATCTCTTCTTTAACAAACTACATTTTAAAAAAAAAATTACAAGTATTACATGACATAATGATGGGTACAATAATAAATGACTAATTGAAAAATAATTAAAAACAAGTTTACAAAAATTACAATTTTGCTACAGTACGTGTACAGCAATTGCTACAGTAAATGAACAGTACGCTACACTAAATATAGGGTACAGTAAATGAACAGTACGCTACAGTAAATGTACGGTATGCTACAGTAAATTGTACGGTACGCAACAGTAAATGAAACGGCCAAAAATAACTACAGTAATGACAAATTATCAACAATAATGACAAATTATCAACAATAATGACTAATTATCAACAGTAATAACTAATTATCAGCAGTAATGACTAATTATCAACAGTAATGACTAATTATTATAATTAAAAAACATACCTATTCACTCAGTTTCTCGCCTCAAGCAAAATTCTCAGAACGGAATAGCAGTAAATGCACAGTCTCGGAACGACTTCTTTCTTCTTCTTTTTTTCTCTTTTTTTCTCTTTTTTTCCTCTTTTTTTCGGCAGAAATGATGGGGGAGAAGAGGCAAAGAGAGGAGGGGCGGCTCAAGGGTGAGTGTACACATGGACAGTGGGGCGCCAGATGGAGGGGCGCCTCACTTGGCTTATGGGGCGCCTCACTGGTGTTGTGGGCCGCCATTTGGGCCGGCGCTCCATAGGCTTTTTTGGGCCGCCCGAGGCCCAGGCGGTCAGGGCATAATTAAAAAAAAGTTGGGGGCAGGGGCATTTATAAAATTTTCAATTATTTCAGGGATATTAATCAAAATGGCCGGTCAAGTTCTAATATAATTAATTATGACATGATAAGTGAAAAAAATACATACTAATTTATATACAAAAGAACTATTTATAATTTCTCGGTTAGTACATTAATTAAATGCACCATATCATTTTATATCATCATCCATTAAGCATAAATCATATACACACTACAAGATGGGAGGAGTATTCACGACCGATATTGTCGGTATACCGTCACGGATACTACCGTCACTAATAGAAAAAACACTTTTATGACAGTATACCCTCGTAGATAGTCACTTTTATCATTGCGAATACTCTCTCATTCTTGTTGTGACAAATTAACATTAAACATAGCTTGCACTTAACAGAAATCATATTTGATTTACACTTAATTTTATGTTTGGAATAATACAGTTTAAAGGTATTGCACTTTGGTCAGTGATGATCAAAATCATCTCTTTGATGGCATGATTTTAATTTTTAAATGGAATATTTATTGGAAAAAAAAATATATAAAGTCACAATAACTTAAAATAAAATAAACAGGGCCGGTCCTGAAGATTTTGGAGTCCGGGCGGAAGAAATTTTTGGATCATTTATATATATCCGTGTTGTAAAAAAGGGCTTAACGGCCTATTATATGCCTGTTTAATTGTTAATGGCTGTCAAACAGTTATGAATACACTTATCGGAGGTCTATTAGTGAATTTTTTTGATTAATTGGTCGATTATTCTCGATTATTCCCAATTATTTTATTTATTCTCGTTTGATCGTCTGTTTTTTTTTCTGTTTAATTATTCCCATTTATTTTCGTTTATTCCAGTGATTATTTATCTTTACATTTTTTTTCTGTCTCTGCGTGATAATGAGTTTCATAAACATGTATTGCAATTTTATTTGTGCTTGACTATACATTCAATTTTTTTATATATGTTTTTTCTTCTTATTTATTTTAAATTAATTGATTAATTCCTCTATTATATATATACCATATATTTTTCTTACTTACTGATGTAATTTTTTCAATTAGTACATCATGTTCATATATTAAATTAAGTTGTTATTACAAACTAACTTTAGTGATTTTATGTTGGAATGTTTCATGTCTTTCAAATAATATATTGTTAGTGTTTGAAAATGCTTAATTCTCGAATTTATTTTTTAATTAAATAAATGTGTTACTTACACATATAAAGTGCGTGTGTATTGTTAAGCGTAGTTTCATGTTATAATAATAGAACTAAGTTAAATTAAGTTTATTTGATAAGTTTGATGAGTTAAATAATTTTTTTTAATAAATTATGAATATATAGAAAAATACAAAATTCTCCTCATAATTATGATTAATCAACCGCATACTGGGTAATTGCTTGACAATATCCCGTTCGTTCCACAAGCGCATACCATTATTTACAATATTGATATACACAATTTTTTATTAATATGTCAATAGATCATACTTATTTATATAAAAGTTTGAACCCTTTGAACATTCAAAGTTTGGGTTCTAATATTTTATTTATTTTTAATATATACATATTAATTTTCTTTAATATATGTAAAATATTTTTATTTCTTTTGAGACCACATAAATCTTGAGATCCGGAGCGGGCGCCCTGACTGCCCTGCCTCAGGGCCGGCCCTGAAAATAAACAACCTGCCCATGGGCAGTTTCTCAAAAAAGAAAAATGAAAATAAACAACCTATTGACAAAGGCAACATCATCCTGGCAAGAAAAGTTGAAAGAACCACGTATAGAATTTGGATAGGCCGTGTAAAAGGAATGCTATTGCTTGCTAGTAACCATCAATTCATCATTATCATCATCATAAATTCATAATGTATTAATTGAGTACAACTAATAATTTAAGTGTACTAATAAACTAATAAAAGAGCGTGAGGAATCCCAAGAAGTTGAGTACATACACGCTTTGCTGCTGCTTCCATAGGCTGGAAGAATCTTCCTAGACTCTAGTATTATGTTCCGTTATAAATACAGTTCTTCGTGTAGCAAGTTCACAATTCTTGTAACTTTGTAAGATATCCTGCCAATTTAACTCGCTACACAGATCACTACATAAAAAGTATTACAAGGGATAATATAGGCACGGGTTCCGAGGCAGGTGGTCCCAAGAGGAGAAGAAGGATAGCGCATCAGCAGAGTGCAGTGGAAAAAGGGTGTGTGTGTGGGGTGGGGGGGGTGGCGCTGTGTGTGTGTGTGGTAAGGTCAGAACGTCTGGATTGATAGATAGAGATGGAGTCATTTCATATACACATTGGAGATAGGGGATAGATATAAAAATGAAATAAATAAAGAGAGAAAAAAATTCTCTGCTGGAAAGCGACATAACCAGGCCATGTGCAACCCACCCTCTCTATACACTTACTATGCCCTCTTTCTCTCTCTATCTCTAGACTTTAGAGAGAGATGATCAAGAACATGATTAGATTAGATTAGATGGTGGTGCTGTAACTGGGGCACTGGAAAACCGTTAGGTTAGCAACAGAAGTGTCCCCATTTTCACTGCTATTGCACATTAACACCAGAGGAGTACAGCGTAGGACACCACCCCCATGTGATTGTGCCATCCCTAGCTCTCTCTCTCTCTCTATACAATTTTTACTAGTGAATTTATTTGATATTTAATTTGTCCCATCATTTGTTGGGATCAATTTAGATTGTGAGACATGTTTAGCGTAAATAACATATCCCACTATTTGTACGGAGATCAATTTAGAATGCATGTGAGACATGCTTAATTAGATTAATTTCATGTGAGTTATTAGAAACCACTAGTACATGCATAACACCTCATCACCAACCAACAGTTAATCCGTGACAGTTCTTCTAAATTACCGTCAGTGTTCATCATTTATGTCAAATTGGTAAATAATTAAGTTAGAATTATCACTTGCGGTTCACTTCAAACAAACCGTTCTGTGATCTTGTGTTATGTACTGGTAATTAACATTGTTTTTGAGTTGTTATTCATTACATATAATCACATATTTAGATTATATTATCTAATTTTTAAATAGGTAACATATATTACATAAAATTGTTCTCATGAAGTAGTGTCACTTCTTTACAATATTTTGTTCTAAAGATTTTCAATTTTTATTGAATTAGCCCTGAAAGAATAGATATAAAAAGAAAAAATTTGGGTTCAATTTAGAAAAAGAATACATGATTTCTTAGTTCAAAGAGGGAAATTTCACATAAACAATGCAAGCAAATGGGGGGAATGGCTCATTTATCTCTAAATTAAATTTTGGCCAACTTGGATTTGTGTTCAAACAGTATGAATCATCTAACATCAAACATAGTTTAAATTACATCAATGTGCCCATTCTAAAATCAAATTACAATGGACTTAATAGTTTAATTTGTAAAAGACTACAATATGTTAAATAAAATGTTTGTAATGATAATTTTCTTAAAATATGTTATATGCATAATTATATAGGTTCAAAAGTTGTACAATTGTTCACATATCAGTATAAAATATATCATATTTCGCACATGAGACTAAGAATGAGTTTACGAACTAAATAGCTTAAACCAAAAACTTATAATTTAAATCACGCATTCATTCAATTTGAATAAAAATATAAAAGTTATAATAATGGAAAGTTGTTAGAATGTTTTGCTGTTAGCATCCAACTTTAGCAGATTCTTAGTAGTTCATAAACATTGAAAAAAAGTACTAAAATATATTTATATTAAAAAGTAATGTTAGATAAGAGAATAAACAGGGATTTTGTAGTAGCCCAAGAAATACTCCCACAAACCCCACAATTATTCCCCCACTCAAATCTAATTATACTGCCAACTAAAATCACATGAGAGAGCTATAGATCTAGAGAGAGAAAGAGAGACAACAAAAATATTTAATACTTCCTAGGAGAAGCAGAGCGCATAGGGCTTTGTGTTGGTACGTACATATCATTTGATTATATATATATATATATACACACCTGTAGGATTGTAGCCATATATACTAAACATATATCTTTGTTACTTTGTTGTTATAGCACCTTAATAGAGTCTTAATGATTGATTGATAACAACTATTGTGAAAATATTTTGTACCACTCAATTTGTCTTGTACGGATGAATAGGGTAATAGATTGATAAATTATTTCGTTTTTCTGACTTATTTTGTATGAGAAAATAAAAAAATTCAAATTATTATATTCAAAGGTGCCGCACACGTTATATATTAGACAATTAGTAACTATATACTGATTATATTTTAATTAGAGGGATGCATAGAGGGCTACAATGCTACGGCTTAATATTCGAGTTTTTAAAATCCTAGCTAATGGTTGATCTGAACAGTTCATCTTGTTCTCCATGTTAATTAATGTGTTTGGAAACCAAATTTTACATTTTTTTGAAAAAATTTTACTATTTTTTTAGATAGATAAAAAATCACTTGATCTAAAAAATTCTGCATCATTCAGATATTTAATTTTCTACCTATCTAAAAAAATAGTAAATTTTTTTTTCAAAAAATGTAAAATTTGGTCTCCAAACACATTAATATAGAGAACAAGATGAACGGTTCGGATCAACCGTTATAATTTTGAAAACTTGAATATTGAGCGGTAGCACCGTAGCCTTACTCATACTATAATAATGAAAAGGAAGAGGAGTAATATCTCTGCATCTCTTACCTATATTTCAAAGGTAGTGTTATATATATTATAAAGTATTTAAATTTGTAGGTGAAGAAAAAATTTAAAATTGTTTATAATTTATGTTACTAGGATTAAAACTAAATATATAACAAGATATCCAACTTAGTATTTAACTTTAATTTTCTTATTATTATTCTAAAAAGAAAATATGATAAACACTATGTATATATATAATAGCTATAAATATTTTAGGAATCAGATATAATTAACATTTCTATAATTATATTTTACAAGCAATTTGCTAATTACTGTTAAATATAATGAAGTGTCTAAATGTTCAACGTATATATCATCCCAAATTAAACATTAAGATAGGCATTTAAGAGGTATATTCAACACATTTTTCTTTTTTGTGAACTAATTAATCATAGGTAAATACAAGTTGTACATAATCAGTGGCAGAACTAGAATATTGAGATGAGGAGGAGCTAGAAAATAAAGGACAATGTAATTTTATTTTATAGAGGGGGCTAAAAATATTAATGCATATAAAAATTATAAAACTCAATGGACAAAATTACAAATTTCAAATGCACGGGAGTGGCTTAGTCTCATTTTGATTCTATTATGTACCTTCCGCCCCTGTACATAATTACGTCCATTTTACAAATAATATAATTCACATACTTTTTAAAATATAATCGGGATCACTGGTAAACTAATTATTACATAATAGTTACTAAGAACTAATACTATATATATATATATATATGCTACCGAAACGTTATTTTTTTCTCTATCCCAAGTTTTACAAAACTAATTCTATGAATTTCTGTAATTTCCATAAGAATATAAAAAACTATGCATATATATTGGTTGGATGCATGTGTTCGAGGCTTTGACAAATTAATGTTTATGGTTATATGTTTCATGTCATGTGAGGTACAACATTTATCTACACACACGTACTTATTAATACATGTCAAAGGCGCAAGTGTTGTTCGCAGGTATAATTTTGGTATTCTTTTGAAACACAAAATTAAAGAAAATATTAATATCCAAGCAAATTTTTTGTATAGAAAATATGAATCCATAAGATGAGAAGAGAATACATATTAATTTATCAGAATCGATCGTGTCAAAGACCATGATTTATCAACAATACCACATTGCAATTTTCTCTTCTTTAAATCAATTTTTGTCTCATTGTTTTTTTTGATAAAAGGCGTATGTCCATTTCATTCAAGAAACAAAGTTCAGTACATCTCGACATAAAACAGTACCTTTCAGACTCAAACAAAATGCAATAATACCAAAATACCAACCGCAAGCATCATCAATTTTTGTCTCTTATCAGAGAACTAGCCTTTAGTCTAGTATACAAAGACAATATCCTCTGTATGAGATATCACTGGTTTGAAATCCGAATAAGAGAATTCTTTGTGGATGTTAAAAAAATTAAGTGACTTGACCTTCAACCTTTACTCAAAAAATCTTTTATCTCTTCTCCATTTCCAATCACAATTTCGTCATAAAATCCATTTCCAATTCTAATTCCTTCCTTTACGAAGATTTTTTTTTTTATCAGAAAGAACATCATGTACCATCCTATGGCACTAAAACAATAGTCTAGTTTGAAACAAAATTCTTCGTAAAAATGAAGAACATAAATAAGGTTGGACGAGTACTTGGCCTTACTGGTCAGTATGTAAGAAAAAAAATACTTTCATATTTAAAAAAAAAAAAAAAAAACAGCATGCAACATTTATTTACATTGAGAAAGGATAATATCCGACTTACAAATAGGGAAGAAATTTAGAATTTGGTTCAGCAAAAATTAGGAGAAAATATAACAATCTGTCTCAGTGATTTCCCATATGTAATTACTTTACCTTTTTACTTTCTCATTTTTTTGTTTTTTCGTAAAAATTTGTAAATGTACCAACTCTCTCATGTCATATTAATTAAAATTGGAGTAAAAAAAATAAAAAAAACTGACCATTACATTTTTGTTTTGTTTACATTCATAGAATAATATCAGACAATTAATACACGAATGAAAAGACTAAGTGTGATTTAATTTCCCAAAAGAAATACACTTGAACATAAACTAATATTCAGTCCAGCATAAAATTAAGTTTATTTTTGTTACGCAATTATTCATGTCGAAAAGTAACAAATAATTTCTAAATTTCCGTTCAATCTTATCAAATTCCTAATTGGGATAATACAAGTTATGATTAAGAAAACTATAGTCAACCTTTTTATTGAAGTAAATGATGAACATACATATATAAGAGGTGATAAATTTTGAATGAAAGAGAGGGGAAGAAGCTGCCAGGGGAAGAAATTGCCTCCCTTAGTGCATGTAGGGCCCCACCATCCACCATCTCCTTCACCACCTTAAGTCGACATGGAAAGAGACTCATGTCTCTTGATTGACACTCTTCTCTGGTTTTTAAAATACTGGAGATGTCCTTTTCGTACTGTATCTCAATATATGCATTTTTGTTCCAATTGATGTATGTATATGTAGCTTTCTTATTTGATAAAAAGAATGTTATGGCTATGGAATTGGGGAAGTAAGTGGTGAATTTTTAATTGACCTTATCATGTAATTTCAAAATGATCGTATAATTAAAACAAAGAGAACTATCATTCTGACACTGAGATAAAACTAGAAAATTGAGATAGAGGTGTTGAATGAATAAGTATCTTGTAATTTTATTTTATACGAGGAACTACTAGTAGTATTTTTGTAAAAATAAAAATTGTAAGGCATAAAATGCAAATTTTTAGTTTATAGGAGGTGCTTAGCATCTTTTTTTTCTTCTTCCCTTCTGTGCATGTTTGTCAATACATTGTATATATAAAAATAAAAAAAATATAAGAAAAGCAAAGGATAGGTTGTTAGGTTCAAAACATATTAGACAAACTGGATATCTATTGATGATTCCATTAGTGATTGAACTGGAGGTGAGGATAACATTATAACCAGGAGCCTTCTTGTTCAAGAATCTCCACATGTTAATTTGGAGAAATTTTCAATTTTGTACATATTTCTTTTCGAAAAGCAAAGAAAGAAGCACAAACCAAGAATCTCTTTCACCTAACTGAGTATCCAAATCCACAGCACACAGATAATTATTCATTTTCCAAATTCATACATTTGATTGGACAATTCCATATTTCCTTATTTATGATCTTCAGCCTACTTCAATACCTGCTCCAATAGAAATCAAATAATTCTATTCTGTTGTTTAGTCCAATCTACATTACTTGATTTTCTGTGGCTATAACCTACCAGGTACTGTGTAACCACTTTAGAATTTAAAGATTTTTCTTGCTGAAGTATTATTTTATGTGTGAGAGGTCACAATATGATATGATGTCTAGATGAGCTGAGGATTTGCAATGACATAATAACAAAATTAATGCAATAAAATATATAATTTGTTGTAATATGATTACGAGATGTGATGATGTGGCAACAAGATGCGTGGATCATATGACAAAATTTCATTCAATTTAACATTAAAACTATATGGAAGATAATAATTGCTCTTTCAAAAAGATTTAGGGTGTTTTGTTTAATTTAAAAAAATACAGGAGGATATTTGAATGAGAAAATGGCCAGAAAAACAATAAAATTATCAAATTTGATCTTAAAAAAAAAAAAAACAATATAGGACAATTAAATGTAAATCCGTACAGTTGAAGAGTAGACCAAATTATATCACCAGGGCAGGTGGGGGCCAAGAGGGGACCCGTGATGGACAGACATGGTCCAGTGGACCGACAAGTCAATGATGGGTTTGGTAAAACAGTGGTGCAGTAGCAGACTATTATATGTCTGTAATGCCTGGCATTTGCACCAGTAATTGGCAGGAAGCACTCATACCTTAACTTCCAAAGGCTGCTCCTTCACAGTTCACAGTTCTCTTAGACTAATAATTCATTGCTTAAATAGTTAAATTCATTGAATGCGCATTTCAATTGGGCCAGGCCTTAGCAATAAAATTTGCCTACTCCAAAATGGTTCTACTAATTTAATCCATTATTGGGGAATTATCTTGTATGTCTGGGCTATTATTGGTATGGTTGTCACTATCTACTTTACCAGTAAAAATATACTGTGATGCAATTTTTTTTTGGTTGAATGTGTATGATGTATGTGTATAATTTAGAACTTCAATCAATCCAATCATTTATTTTGAATGGTTTTGCCTCTGTTTGTTTTATTTTGATTGTGCAAATTAAATTGTTGTTGTAGTTGATGATGATCATCATCATTATGCAGTGTAGGGGATGAAATGGAGAGTCATGGGGAATTGGGGGGGGGGGGGGGGGCCCATATTGGAAAGAGAAATGCAGATAGTAAAAAATAAAATACTGGATTGATTTGACATTAATTGCTAGTACTAATTAACAAAGAAAGTTTCAGCATAACGTTTCATTTGTTTGATGGATGAAAGAGAAAAAAATATATCTACTTGTAATTAGAGGAGGAATTCACTTACACTTTTTTTTTAGAGACACCAGATTATACTATTTATTTTCAAAGTTCGAATAGTTGATTCAAACCATTCAAAATGATGGATATATTAAAATGTGCATGCAAATCAAAATTTACATTTTTTTTATTTTTTTTACTATTTATTAAGATGGGTACCAAAATTGAATGGTATGAAAACAATGATTTTGTAAAATACTTAATAAATAGTAAAAAAATTCAAAAAAATAATTTTTTTTGATATGTATCCGTCACAGTGTTGTAAAAAATGGTCTTAACGACTGTTTAATCATTAACAGCGGCCAAACGATTGTGAATATACTTAACGAATACATGTTTGTGGATGAAAATGGTTAATTAGCCGTTTTACCATTTAATCGTCCATTTATTCCTGTTTATTTATGTTTATTCTAATTTATTCCAGTGAATATTTATTTTTCATATTTTTTTTTTGTGATAGTGTGTGATAATAAGTTTTATAAATCATGTATTATAGTTTTATTTGTGCTTGAACATTCATTCAGTATTTTTATATTATTTTTATTTTTTGATTAATTCTTCTGTTATTCAGATACTATACATTTTTCTTACTAATTACTAATGTAATTTTTCAATTAGTACGACATATTCATTTATGAAACTAAGTTGCTAGCATAAACTAAATTTAGTGATTTTATGTTGAAATATTTCATTTCTTTCAATAATATGTTATTAGCATTTGAAAAAGTTTAATTCTTGAATTTATTTATTTATTAAATAAATGTGTTACCAACACATGTAAAGTGCTTATGCACTAAGAAATAAGAAAAAATAAATGTAGTGTCATGTTATAATAATGAAATTAAGTTAAAATAAATTTATTTGATAAATTTAATGAGTTAAATAATTTTTTTTAATAAATATGATATATATACATAAATTTAATAAAAAAATTAAAATTTTCTGTATAATTTCGATTAATCGGCCGCATACCGATTAATCACTTGATGGTACCCCGTCCGTCTGACAATTGCATAATTGTTTATATAATACTATTATTTACAACACTGATCTATCATCTTGAATGATTTAGATCGACTGTTTAGAATTTGAAAATTTTGAAATGTAGAGTGTAATCCAGTATCACCAAAAAAAGATGTAAGTGGATCCTCCAGTTGTCATTAATGGCTAAGAAAAATAATTCATAATATTAAGTGACAAAATCAATATATGAGATGATTCTTTTGACATATGCACTAACACATATGATGATTGAAATGAACTCTCTGCAAACACTAGCATGTTTAATTTTTTTACGAAAACATATAAAAAAAAAAAAAAACAAATACCGGAGTTAAGCACATCCTTATTTAAAAAAGTATATATTTCTGTTCAAATGAACCCAACCACACTAAATTAATATCCAGATATGAAATAAAAATTTGGTGCACAAGTAAAGGTACTACAAAAAAAATATACTACGTCATATATTAGCTACCTATTTATTTATTTAAAACACAATTGTGACAAAACAAAATTGTCGTCTGGCTGTAAACATTTGCAACAGTACAAGTATGTCTATTTGTTCTTGTTGCATATTTAAGACAGGAGGTAGCCAATCCAAACAATGGGAATATTTTATAATACATATAACAAAAAATTAGGTAAGAACATGAAAAGTTTGTTATTATCCTCTGAGACGTTTCTTGTTGGTATCATATGATATGATGAATAATATAAATATGGCACATGGAATTAAATAAATATGCGAATAGAATGTTAGTTGGCATTGGGCAATTGAGCACAACTAATAAATGTTGATGTGCTTGCTTACCCGAGTCAAGTCTCAATTTGACTTCAATATTATTTATAAAGTCCAAATTTGACTTATTTTGTAATCATAAGTTCATAACAAATAAAAAGTATTCTTTCATGAATATTAAGAATTGAAAACAAATACCATTCAATCTTCAATTAAATAAATTATTGTTTTATTAAATTTTATTAAGGAATTCTCAATTTATTTGGAGATTAGTAGCACGTGCAACCCTCTTTTTCCTTAATGTTTGCAATTAAATCTTTTGTCATTTCTTTATTAATGATAATATCGTCTTGGGAATATATACAGTATGAAATAGTGGTTCAGATGTAGAGAACTAGAGATTACCTAATTCAGGCCATCTCTGATGGCACTATGTATTTGTCGTATTATATGCTATCTATAAGTTAGGTTTATAATTCTCCGATAAAGCGACATCCATAAACTTCCCGTGTTTGGTATGGAGATCATGTAATTCTGTTCGCCAATCTCTATTTAAATTACCTCTATATAGATTACGCGTGCAAATATTATATGCACATCAAGATACTCGTTATTTACTATATAGATATATACATATTGGCTATTTCATCTGTAGCCCTCTTCAAAATAACATATTAATTTGCCCTCCAAACTGCAAGGCTCTATATATATAGTTGTTGCAGATCCACATGCAAATTGGGGTAGGCACTTGCCTACTCCTGGATTTGAATTTTTATGTCGATTCAGTGCTAATTGTTCAATGTGTCTATCCTTGATTTGATGTAGTGCCTACCTCTAATTCTAGTTAGTTTGATTCTTGAACTGATTTCTTCTTAGTTGTGGTCGATTTTGCATATTTTGTTTTGTTTTCGGATCTGTGATACTTTATTTCGTAAATAGAATGAAAAATAATAAGAGAACAAGAAAGGCCTAATAGTAGAACATATTATTTATAATTATGAAGAAATGATTCGGTTAAACTTTTTGTGACTTTTATTATTCAATACTTATATTTTAGTTAAATTTTTATCTAAATTTTGACTTCGATTTGCTAATTGGTTAAGAACAATCTCACTCTGAATTGTGTCATTTCATTAATTTAGGAAAAGTATTTCAATGTTGTGTCAATTGATTTTAATGATTAATTATAACATATTTTATAATAAATATAGTTATATGCATTGAGTTGAAATTGTGTATCCAATAGGTTAATGGGTTTGAATCCGATTAGCTATTTGAACTCAATTAGTGCTCGACCTTGACATAATTTCTGGATTCACTACTGATTGTTGATAAAATTGTTTATGGGTTTCAATTTTTTGGACTAGGTAGTAATTATTTCTGAAATGATACCGTAGTTGTTGTTGCTGCTGCTGCAATTCTATATAAATGTTACAGACGTACATTTGCCAGTTCGATTCCTATACAAGACACAAACTTCTCACTTTGTAGGGGCATTCACATCATATTTTGATATATTCAAGGACTAAACAAAAATTATATTTACATGAAGATATAGGTAATTGGGTCTAAGGGTAAACAAAAAATATTAGGTGAGTAGTTGGTCGAGAATTCTGGAACGATGTTAGAACTTGCTAGACTCTTGCCACTTGTACAGTTGTACAAAATTACTAAGAAAAAGTTGTAATTGAAAGTTAGCTGTTGAACACCATTTAAATTGCAAAAGAGCTCAATATTATGAACAAAGATGCAAAAGCATGGCACTATGGCGATAGGAAACAAAAATGATTGAGAAGTGTGACCCCCTATTCTATTGGAATAGCAATTTAATCCCTCTGATACTTAAATATTATTTATGATCAAAGTTACTAGTTTAAGAACTTTGATTCTGAACAAAAAATTTCTGCAACCAAGCACAAGGATAATAAAAGCCCTCGAACTAAACTTTATACGAAAAGTTATACCTGATTTTATTTTCTCAAAATACAGAAAAGTATAACGGAACTCTTGGTTCCAAAAATTATATGCTGCCTCACATGAAAAATCTAAAAAAGAATAAAGAAAAACAAAATAGAATCCCCACCCACCAATTTGACGACTACCACTAAATCTATCCATCAGGTTAGTAATCACAGATGCATGTAACTAGACTATAGTGTAACTCAAACCATGTATGTCATGGAGACCTGCATTAGTTTACTGTGCGGTACACTCAGAGTCGTGATCCCCCTCCGACAATTTTTCCTCAGAAAAGCATAGAAGTAATTGATCACTAATTTCTTAAAAAACCACGAGTCCTTGCGTGCCCTGATATCTCCATGGCCGAGCAAGTAAACCACTCCCGATTCCTTTGCTTTGCGCATGAACAAGAGTTCCTTGTCAACTAAGCTGTCAACATCATCACCATCTCTAGATTCATCAAAAGACGTGCTGGGTTCCAAAAGTGGGGATTTCTCATTTTGAAGTAGGGGCATGGAGAGAGAGTACAGGCCGCCATTGGGGCCCACAAGGTAGCGGGAGGAGGATTGCGGCAAGGGGTTGATGACATCAGAATCCGTGTCAGAGTCATAGTGGTCACTCTCAAGGAGTAGTTCTTGGGCCTCCCGGCGGATGAATTTCTCAAGTGAGTCGATCAGGAGCTGTTCAAATGTCTGGTGGTTCTCCTTGCGCACATCCTTGTAGCCATACCTGTTGCGGGTTGTTTTAACCATCATTTAATTGCATATTTGGTATTATAGTATCTATATTCAGTCAAGTCAAATTGAGGTATCAAAGATATTAGCTGAGCACGGATATCAGCAAATCAGATTTCCGTGTAATGGTCTAGTGCCGGTCATCCACCCTCTACTAGTTCTTATAAAATTTAACTGATTTTTTCTATCGTTAGTGTGAAGGAATAACAAAATTTCACCAATACCATCGATTCGATTCAGATAATTTCGATTTATAGTTGAAATCTACATGTTGAAACCGGCTCTCATAACACAGATTAAGATGGCTGAATTATTCAGAGGTTGTGGTATGAAAATCGATGGTATATCATTATTTTTTTTTTTTGGTACAGAAAAAAATCAGAAATTTTACACCCTGACCTCTTTGGTTTCTCTCTCTATCTCTCTTCATTCCCCCCCCCCCCCCCCCCCCTTCTCCTCCACCCCCAATGTCACAGAAAGAAGCTGTACCTAGCAATGCAACGAAAGATGTGATAATTCTTCGGGCCCACCCGTCGAAACAAGAACCTCTCAGATTGCGGTACGACAGGAACCGGCACATACTTGATGCACACAAATATTACCATTGAATGAATTGCGGGCAGTGTTGTCAGAAAATGGCCGAAAATGGCAGGAACGCCTCTTACAAGTTCATTATACAGCAATCCAATCCCAGGAGCCCTAACTGTACCCAAGTTGCACCCGAGTTTCATGAGAAAATCCATGGAGAGCTTTTGTTTGACTTCGGTCTCGTATTTTAGTTTGGTACCATAGTTCCAAATGTACATTACGAGAAATACAATGAAGGCAAATACAAGTAGGACCCAGCTGCCATCGACTACATTTGCTAGAAGAGAGGAGAGAAACAGGAATTCTATGCCCAGAAAGAGAGTACAAAAGGAGAAAACGAGTATTATATTGATTTGCCATATCAGAAGCATGATTACGGTCACAAGGACAGTGGTCATAATCATTACGCCCACCTCCGCAATGCCTGGGAAAAAAATTACAAGTTTAGTCACATTAGATGCTGTAATTCCGTTAAGTTTGTTTCATACCAGTATGGTCATGCTCAGAATATGTACTGACAAGCATGGGTCAGAGTACACAGCCATACCACTCAGAATGAAAGCATGTTCTGTACCAGTACCACTTAGGCTGCCATATCCTACTGCAACAATACCAGTCAGGTGCATTGTTCAGTACATACTTCACCATTACTGGTACAACATAAATTTTTATTTTTTTTGACAATTTAAAAAAAAATTGGCTTTCGTCAAAGCAGTGATCAGGGCCAGTTTCAGTCCTGGGAATTACATTTATGATAACAAAGAGAGTGAGGCCATGGTATTATGCATAGCACAGATTGGTCTGTACTATGGATCAATATCTTCATTTTCAAAGTTTGTATAGTCGATCTGAACGGTTCAACATGATCATATGAAAATGTACTTGCAGACTAAATTTTATAATTTTTATATTTTTTTTTTTACTATTTTTATAGATAGCTACTTTTGAATGTTCTAGAATTTTCAGATCAATTGATTTTCTACCTATCTCAAAAATAGTAAAAAAATTCTCAAAAATACAAAATTTGATCTACAAGTACATTTTTATATGGAGATCATGTTGAACAGTTCACATCAATTGTTTGAACTTTGAAAGTGGAGATATTGATCCTGGGTACAGACCATTATGTGCTATGCATAGTACCATAGCCTCACTCTAACAAAGATACCATCTAAGTCCAAAAAAAATAAAATAAGAAGATTGTAATAAGATACCATATGCATTGCCGATCTCATAGATACTGCCAAAAGTCAAAACGAAAGCGAGGCAAGACACTAAGAGAAGCCAGTTTATAACAGGGATGTAAATGTGACCCATAAATTTGCGAGAGGTGTGGATTATTTTAAGTCGAGGGAAGCATTGGAGTGCTGTTGCCTGTTTTATAATGGAGAAAATAGCTGCTGTCATTGCACGGCTTGCTATCAAAGAAGCAATTGTGGCTACAATCATTACTGGCCAAAATGCCCTACCTAAATAACATAAACAAATAATTAAATTTAAGATAATTACAGTAGAAAAATTTAGGGTATATAAGCTAGCTTTTATCCAGCTATTTCTTAACCTTTTTTTTTCATTTCTTTGGTTTTAATGCATTCATTTAATGTTGTCTTGATTTGAATAACCAATCTGTCTATTTTGATGACAAAGTTGATGAATCTAAGACATGAAATTCCCAAGTAAAATAATTAAATTACTGGCCAAGATGCCCTACCTAAACCACAAAAACAAAGAATTAAATTTAAGAACATTACAGTAGAATAATTTAGGGTTTAATAAGATAGCTTTTATCCAGCTATTTCTAGGCTTTTTTTTTTCATTTTCAGTTTCAATACATTCATTTAAGTTTTAATGACGAAGTTGATGAATCTAAGACATGAAATACTATTTTTCATATTAAATTGGTTAAGAGAATTACTTGGAATGGACAAATAGAAGACTTGCTCATAGGCAGTTAAATTTTCCAAAAGAAAGGCAGCTTGGCCGAGGTAACCCAGAAGAAGGCATGGGAGCACCAAAAGCATGAATGTAAACTGCCAAATAAAAATTATGAAGTATAAGCTCAGTACATATTTAAAGAATAGATTTCCATTTTATATTAAAAGAGGAATATCAAGCTCCTGCAATGAAGCATGAGGTTCAAAGAAGTGTTTTGTTAATTCAAGCAAAGTGCACGAAAGCAAAGAAAAATTACATTCCAATCGGAAAATAAAAAAGGTTATAAATGACTTGCCTGTACAGATTTGACAGAAAAATAGCAAAGGTCTGCAAACATTGCCTCAGATCCTGAACAAAAGAGAGGAATCTCGTCATTTTTTTATTTTTTATGTAAACAACATTAAAATGAAGAACGGAAGTTGAAGAATCATGTTTAGCATTTTAGAGCAATACAACTGCACTAGCAGAGTCCGTACCCTCTGAAAAAAAACTCAAAATTTTCAGTTTATCTAAAGCCAGGTCAATTTTTTTTCGGTGGAATCCGGAATGCGGGGGGGGGGGGGGGGGGGGGCAGTATTATTTTTCTTTGAGATTTGTGCAGAAATAATTTGAACATTCCGAATTTTCCACAGATCAACACAAAATTTGAGATATCTCAGGGGATGCGAATTCCTATCTAAATGCAAACCATAGAACCGATTTAGATAACAGCTATACCTGTAGCACACAACAGGCATCCACCAAGAGATAACCAAGCCTGGCTTGGATTCGATTTGAAGAAAAGATAGATGTAAACAGGATTAAATGCTCTCAGAGCTTCAAAACCGTAGTTAAGGAGGTTATAAATGCCGATTCCACCCAGGCAACAAAACCATATGAACAGTGCGGGCCCCACAGCTAAACCAACCTTGCTCGTGCCAAACCGCTGTACACTGAACAAGACTAGGAGGAATGCTACCGTGATCATTACCACCTCACCTGATATTAATATTTAAAAACACACTTTATAAGTCGAGAATTTTAAATTTCAGTGATAACACGTCATGTGTACCTGCAAAATCTCATTGTCATGAAAAATCACTGCCAAATGACGCAAATCATCTAGTTTTCTTGTTGAACACTCTTAAAAGAACAAAAAAAAAATTCAATAAAAAAAAAAACCTTCAAACTGCTCTCCTTCATTCTATTTGCCTATTTGGAGAGGAACCAAGAGGAAATAGAGATTTGTGCTATACACATATTTCTATAGGGAATAAATGTAATTTCCTATGATTCCAGGGGGGCTCATAGTATCTGTCATAATTAGATAATTTTCCCAATCATTCTCAATTAAGCAACTAAACACCAATTAACGACTACCATAATACTAGATGAAATCGAGTACCTTCATTTACACTCGATAGTCCAACCTTGAATCCATTGACAGCTGACATAACTGCAGTATTTTACCAGAAAGAAAATTGTATATAAAGAAAGAAATGTTTACAATAATACCCTTATATAAATTTCAAAGGGGAAAAAGAACAAAAAAAAAAAAAAATTCAACCTGACATGGCTGGAGTTACAACACCGTCAACAACGATCATTGAAGTGCCCAGTAAAACCAAAATCAGAAGAAACTTCTTTAGAATACTGGACGTTTCCAGTGTCTCTTTGATCTTTAGAGATCTCTCCAGTTCAGGTGACGGCACCTTTAGTCTAAAACTGGAGATGCGTTGATCTGACGGTAACTGGTTTGGTAAGAGACTCGCCTGTGCATATCTACATATTAACGAGTACAGAGCAAATATTCCACCTGTAAGAAATGATTGTATAGATTAGACTGTCAGATTTTGGTACAGTTTTATTTACTGGACTGGTACGAGTATTTTTATGGACTGGTAGTAGTAAATTTTTTGCTACTGTCTGAGCCCTTCTATTATAATTTTGGTATATTTGCAACTAATTCTAAATTAAGTCAGTTTGAGTGGTCTGGTTGCAGTATTTTGACACCGTTTTAAAATCCTATGTTGAATTTTGCTCAATTCGGTCTCAGTTTAAGGAACCTAGGTTAAATGTACATCCAGTTGAATAGTCTAGAGGCATGGCCGGATCAAAATTTAGGTTTACAGATAAATAATAGTGTTTAAATTAAGATAATTAGCATATCGTAGGGTCAAGCTACAAAATGTTGGATTAATTTGAGGGGGTTGGGCAGTTGGGATCAATTGTTTGGACTTTAAAAATGAATATACCAATTAGTACAGACTCATCTGCACTATCACTCTATATAGGCATGCAAAACAACTTACCTTCGCCATCATCATTGCCCCAGAGAACAATAAGAACATACTTCACGAGCGGAATCAGAATCAAGGTGTACAAAACAAGAGACAGTGCTCCTAGCACATCCTCCTTTTTCGTGACAGGGTACTTATTGAACATGATATCGAATGTGTATAATGGGCTTGTACCCACATCCCCAAATACCACTCCAAGTGTTTGAAGTGCCAGAATAATGCTTCGACAACAGCTAAATTCCTGAAATTACAAAAATTATACTAAAGCTTTAATATCTAATATTTACGAAGAATATAAACACTATAGCTTTGGTTCGAGTTTAAAGTCCAAAGAATACTAAATTGCTCTTAAACCAGATGTCTAAACATAAATGTTCTTAACAACTTATTCCTCAATAAAAAAATAAAAAAATAGGATGAAAACAAAGGTATGGTCTGATTTTTTAGTCTTTTATTTTTTGATAAAACTGAGCAATGCCCACCGATTTCATATTGAAATCATACTTGTCTTTTACCAGGGGCGGTACCAAACAGCTGGTACTGACAAAATACCTAACTGATTTTTTAGTCTTAAATTGCGTTATGCTGCTCTTATGAGATTTTACTATATAACTATCAAGTTTTGGTCTTAATAAGTTCTAGACCACATAATGTCAATCTTAGTAATTATAGTTTCCATATTTTGCAACAAAACTAACAGTATGTTTAAGTACAAAATATTAAGATAAAACCTAACCCCAGATAATTAATTCAATTGGATAGTTAATTCAACTTCAATCGACCAACAAACTCAATTCTCAAATGTTACCTATTGTAAAAATTAACAATCATCGAATTAAGAGATATTCAACCTTTTTACCTCGTCATAGCCATTCATCTCATATCCATGCACCTCAAGCGCCTCTACATCGAAGGAATCAACGCGGGGTCCAGTGCGAACCAGTCTCTGATGCTCACTATCTACATCATCGTCGTCATCCTCTTCTTCAAAGCTGGACCTCCCAATGGACTCCTCCAGTTCGTCGGAACTCCCTTCTTCATCCTTTAAGGCCCATCTCATCTCCATTGATTCTGTCTTCGCCGACGCACCGTTGCTTCTCAGCGATCCCCCCAACATCCCAAATCAAAACCTACTTAGAAAAAGGAAAAATCGCGCATGTGCGTATCGACTTAGACGCCGAATTGAGTACTGAAGTGGAGAAATTTCGATCAACTGAGAAACGAACAAAGGTGATTTATTTGATCTGATATGGATCAGAAAAAATAAAGACGAGGAATAGAGTTCTCGTTTTCTGGGGTTTTCACAAAATGACACACTGCGCCCGCACCCACAAGGTAAATATATTGACAGAGTAACTATTACTTCACGCAGCGCACAGACAGTAGAGGAAAAACAATGCTTAATACGCTTGTGCACTGCTTGAAGTAAAAACTAATCTGTCAATATATTCACCCCCTCACATGCAAACTGGTCACTCCGGTAAGTTTATTTAAATCATCTCCAGCTGAGGGAAACAAATCTGCTACGATTCTAAGGAATCGTAGGAACCTGTTTTTCCAAATCTAACCACTCATTTATTTAGATATTCGTGCAAGAAAATCAACTTTTTTTAGGATTCGTGCATTCTAAAATATTGATGGTTAGATTTTGAAAAGGAGGGTCCTACAATTCTTGTTGGAATCGTAGCAGATTTATTTCCGCAGCTGAGAAGGAGTGCGTATCCTCTGAGGTATCTCAACTTTTGCGTGACCAACGTGTCCGGTGCCTATTCGGGGGTGATGCAGGGGGTCAGTATTTGTGTGCTTTGAGATTCGTGCGGAACATATTTAAACGGTTGGGATTTTCCGTAAAGTCACTCAAAGTTTGAGATATCTCAGAGGATACGAATTCGCTGAGAAGCGGGGAGATGTGTGGCCTGTCAAGATCTTGCCCGTTGATTTCGTGTAAAATCGACGGCCTAGACTACGACGTCTTGCGGTGCTTCCACTTGCAATTGTGGACCTGGACTTTATCTTTATTGCTCTCCCGCGTACGGCTGTACTCCAGGTGCGTTTAAACATTGAACCTCCTACCACAAAAGTCATTGAACATTGTGGATATTTTGGGCACCTCTCTGACTTGTGGAGCCCACATAATTTTGTTGTTGGTAGTGGATAACTGGTCAATATAATTATGTTTTTAGATAAGGTTTTCGCACCACAGTTGCGGCCGCATAGCGAGTAGCACACCGCAAGCTCGAGAAAAACGCATTCAAAGTATGAATCGTAGTTTAAACTCGATTTATTATTAACATATTGCCTTGAACAGTTTACTTCTTTCTTGCCTCATCCCATGGCACTATTGTCTAGAAAAAAAATCGTAGTTTACAACTGATACAACTAAATTTTAAGGAACAACATTGGATATAAAAATGCGTGCTTTGTAGTTGAATCCAGATTTATTTTTATAAGCAATATGTAAGGATAATCAAATTTGATGTAACGGTGAAAACAAACTATGAACCAAAACTAATTCAAATACTACAAATATTATGTTATTGTGAACCTAATTTTGCAAAATACTATGTGCATTTATGACATTATTTAAACACACTTAGAAAGCCTTATAGAAGATGTGTGGTGTACACACACACACACACACACACACACATATGTATATATATAAGAACATGCTAGCGTGCTATGCATAGCATAGAACCCCTCTATGCAACGGCTTGGATTTTGAGTTTTCAAAATCCTAATGGTCGATCCGAACCGTTCATCTTGTTCTCCTTATTAATATGTGTTTGGAGACCAAATTTTACATTTTTTGGATTTTTTTTACTATTTCTTTAGATTTATTGAAAATCGCTGTTTTTTTATGGCACAGATTTGCTGAAAAACAGCGATTTTCAATAAATCTAAAGAAATAGTAAACAAATTCCAAAAAATATAAAATTTGGTCTCCAAACACATATTAATTTGGAGAACAAGATGAGCAGTTCAGATCGACCATTAGGATTTTGAAAACTCGAAATCCAAGCCGTTGCATGGAGGGTTCGTCATCTTAATGGTATGAATCCTAGTTCTACCTTTCAAATGACGAATCTGAACCGTTAAAATTCATCTATCTTATGAATGATGCGTCTACATTGAAAATTTTAAACATTCAAATTAATTTAGTATAAAGTCAAGCGGTCCAAAAAAACGTTCAAAAAAATGAATGCACTAAAATTAATTTATTAACCTTCTAATTTTGACCACTTGACTTTATACTAAATTAATTCGAATGTTTAAAATTTTCACATGTAGACACATCACTTGTAAGGTAGACGGATTCCAACGGTTTAGATTCATCATTAAAAACATATTTAATGGGTTTTGGAATTAAGCTCATTAAACACTTTGGTGAGCTTAAGAACACCCTAGTTCTACTCTATATATAGAGTCTGGCTAATTTGCTATCGAAAGCACTTCGACCGAGGTGCTTACAGGGTCATATTTTAGTATTTGATATTCAAATAACAAATCCAAACCGTTAGATGTTCAATCTACATTAAAATCTGCTTGGAGACCAAATTTTACATTTTTTGAATTTTTTTTACTATTTATTATGCTTATTTGAAAACTGTTGTCTTCAATGCTTCAGAAATTTAATAAAAACAGCGGTATTTGATGTTCAAATAATAAATCTAAACCGTTAGATGTTCAATCTATATTAAAATCTGTTTGGAGACCAAATTTTAGAGAGAGAGAGATGAGGGATCCAATTACACCCTTTTTTGGTGACACCGAATTACACTCTTGTTTTTCAAAGTTTTCAAACTTCAAATAGTCAATCCAAACCATTTAACATAATGGATATATTAAAATTGATGATCAAATAAGCCAAAATCTAATGGATATATTACAATTTGTATGAAAGCCGATTTGTCAAAGGCTTTTGATAGAATGGATTGGGATTATTTGGAATCAATTATGCCTTTTTATGGATTTCCTCCAAAGCTGATTTTGTGGATCATGGGTTGTGTTCGCTCTGCGGAGTTTTTGGTGGTTCTGAATGGAGTTGGAGACGGGTTTTTTAAGCAGGAATGTGGTCTGAGACAAGGGTGTGCTCTATCTCCGTACCTTTTTATTTTAGGTATGGATTTACTGTGTCGTTCTCTTGAGAATCTAGCTGGTTCGGGATGGCTGCGGGGATTAAAGCTGGCGCCACAAGTGGCTGTCCTAACGTCGTGTGTCTATGCTGATGACCTGTTGTTGTTCGGGGAGGCTACAAGTAGGGAGGCTGAATTGATAAAACAAATGTTGATTGATTTTTCTTCTGTTTCGGGTCAGCAAATAGGCCCCCAAAAAAGCAGCATTTGGTTCAGTAGATGCACATCGGAGGAAGTTAAGTTGTTGATCACACAAATTTTTGAGGTATCTGTAAGTAATGTGGAAGGAAAATATCTAGGAGCACCTGTAGTTTCGTCAAAGGAAGCATACGATTTTCTAATAGAAAAGGTGGCATCTAGACTAAAGACTTGGAAAGGCCGTATGTTGTCTCATGCCGGGAGAGTGGTACTGATTAAGTCGGTGCTTCAAGCTTTGCCAACTTATTTTATGTCAACCGATAGAATTCCTGAATCTGTAATTAAGCAGATTACGGGATTGATGAGGAGATTTTTTTGGGGAGCAATGGACAAGGATAAATTTTTGTCTTATGTCGCTTGGAATAAAATTACTCGACCGGTTGAACTTGGAGGCCTAGGCATTCGGGATCTTAATAAAATGAATGAAACTCTTATGATGAAGCTGTTGTGGAAAATTGCCTCAGATAATCCGGCATTGTGGGTGGATGTGGTACGTGCCAAATATATTCCGAGGTCTGAATTATGGGTAGCAAAGAGAAATTATAATTGTACCCCATGTTGGAAGGCTATTATGGCTGCTAGAGAGAGACTATTGCCAATGTTGAAGTGGCAGCTTGGTGATGGTAGAACCTGTAGAGCTATGGTGCAACCGTGGTTTGAGGGAGCGGTAAATTGTTTGATTCAAAATCCAGAACATAAAAGGCTGAGTGTAAGAGACTTGGTACTAGAAGGTACTGGTACTTGGGATGCAAACTTATTAATTCAACTGTATGGGCATGTTAATTGTATGAGCATTATGGGAAATGTGAGACCTCCTCTGAATGAAGCAGGGGCTGACTCTCTCATTTTCACAGAGTCTTCTAACGGGAGATTTTCAGTCAAACATGCCTATAAGGGGATCACACAAGAGGGGCTCGGGCAGCAGCAGGGTAGTGAGGTTTGGAAGCTTATTTGGAGGAAGGGAAATATTCTACCAAGGATACGAGTGTTTTTATGGAAATTGTTGCATGGGGCATTGCCTTTAGCTAAGATTCTGTGCATAAGAACATCAAGAGGGGACCCTATGTGTGTTGTGTGTAATCAAGGGGAGGAGGATGTTTTACATATGCTGTTTCATTGCCCGTTTGCACGAGCAAGCTGGTTGATGGGTTCGCTTGCTTTACGTACTGATGAGTTGCCGCGAGATCTATCTATAATTTTGGATAGCCTCTTTAAGCATAAAACAGATGAGGTTTGGACTATGCTAGCTAACTCGGCTTGGGCAATATGGAGATGCAGGAACGAAAAAACTTACGGTGGAAAGGTACCAACTTTTGAAAGGTTTCTATCTATTCTCAACTCAGTGGGAGTCGAAACAAGAATAGCTGCTGCTGCTAATAAAAAGAAGGAGGTTCAGTTGGAGATAAGTAATGTGTGTAATTCACAATATAGATGCAAAGTGGACGGATCTTGGCGGTCTCCATGGATAGGTGGATTGGGGTTTGTCGTAGAGGATGGGGAATTGTTGAAAGGATATCGGGCCGCGCCCAGTGTTGTATGTTCTCCGATGCAAGCTGAAGCTATGGCCTTAAGAGAGGCGATACACTTTGTCAAGAGTCTTAATTTGCCATCGTGTATTTTCTTAACAGATAATCAAGATCTTGCTAAAGTCTGTATGGAGCTGCACCCACCAATTGATGCTGACTGGAGAGCATATAGGGAGATAAATGAGGTTTGGAGGTTACTAAAAGAATTTGATTATGAGTGCAGGCATATTCCCAGAAGCCAAAATTGCGTGGCTGACCATCTAGCTAAAGTAGGTAGCAAGTTGAGTGAGGGGTTTACTGGATACTCCTATCCAACATTTAAAATATGCTGAAGTTTAGAGCAGGCACTGGATTAATATGATATCTGTTGTACTATGCGAAACACTGTAACTTGAAAACTCTATTGAAATGAAAGCCTACGGGCATGTTGCATTGCAAAAAAAAAAACTAGGGTGTTCTTAAGCTCGCCAAATACTTTGGTGAGCTTAATTTCAAAACCCATCAAATCAATTTTAAATGACAAATTCAAACTGTTGGAACCCGCCCACCTTACGAGTGATGTGTCTACATTTGAAAATTTTAAACATTCAAATTAAATTTAATACAAAGTCAAGCGGTCAAAAAATGTTCAAAAAATGAATGCACTAAAATTAATTTATTAACCTTCTAATTTTGACCGATTTATTTTATACTAAATTAATTTGAATGTTTAAAATTTTCAAATGTAGACACATCACTCGTAAGGTGGACGGGTTCCAACAGTTTGAATTTGTCATTTAAAATCAATTTGATGGATTTTGGAATTAAGCTCACCAAAGTGTTTGGTGAGCTTATGAACACCCTAGTTCTACTCATATATATAGGAAGCAAACCTACTGCGATCCTACAGGATCGCAGAGCCCTGTGATTCCAATTTCAACCCTTCATTTATTACACTATACGAATCTTAAAAAGAGAATTTTTGTACATGGATCTCAAAATATATGAACGGTTAAGATTAGAATAACCCTGCGATCCTTTTTGCAGATTTATTTCCCATATATATATATATATATATATATATATATATATATAGAGATGGACTTGGGTGAGACGCGGAGTATACGCGTTTGGTGCTCCACGGTACGGTTTAGCCATTTTGAAAATTCAAACAACCGATCTGAACCGTTCATCTTGTTCTCCATATTGAAATGTGCTTGGAGACCAAATTTTACATTTTTTGGAATTTTTTTACTATTTATTAAGCAATTTTGAATGCCGCTGATCTGATGGTTCAGAAAATTTTACTGTTTTTTACTGTTCACAGCAAAACAGCAACTTTCAAAAATGCTTAATAAATAGTAAAAAATTTTCAAAAAATGTAAAAATTAGTCTCCAAGCACATTTCATTATGGATTAAATATCTAACGGTTCGGATCGGTCGTTTGGACTTTCAAAATGAAAATACGGCGTGAAGTACAAACGGCGTATACACCGCGTCTCACCCAAGTCCATCTCTATATATATATATATATATATATATTTTTTTTTTTTTTTTTGAAAATCTGCAGCTGTGGTGTAGATATGCTGAAAACTCTGTCCAAAAATTTCAGCTCATGCAAACACAATAAATTACAGAGTGAGGTTACCGTATTATGCATAGCACGTATTAATCTGCCCTATAAATTAATATATCTATTTTCAAAGTTCAAATTGTCACTCCATAAGAAAATGTACTTCTAAATGCACTTCTAGATCAAACTTTATTTTTCTATCTTAACAAATAGTAAAAAAATTCTAAAAAATGTAAAACTTCGTCTGCAAACACATTTTCAAGAAATCACTTTTAACGGTTCAAATTGACTATTTTGACTTTGAAAACGGAAGTATTGATCTGTAGGGCAGACAAATCTGCACTATGCATAGTACCATAACCTCACTCATAAATCACCAAGAAATCAACAAACCACCAGAAAATGAGAAGTATACTAGTAATATGTCATTAATACCTAGATGTAATAAATCATCACAGGAGAAGAACTGAAAGACAACCAATGTATACAAACAAGCTAGGAACGAAGAGTACCAAATAAAAAAAAACATAAATTAAATCAAAAGGCAATGCTAAGGATGTTATCATGCTTTGAGCACGACTTTGTGCACCATGGTCTCCTTGTGGATTTGGTGGCAACTCTTCTCTACGAGTTCTAGAAGTTTCTCCAGGTTACCTGCCCAGGAATTGAGCACGTCATTGCTGTCCTTCTCTGTCTGGAAGCACACTACTCCCATCGGTCGGTCAATTTTCGCTATCAGAGATTTTGACACCACCATCTCTGATAGGTACTTCTCTGCCTCCTGCACAGCACATTACTCAATTAGACATCAAAACATTTAAATTCTACATGGACAAGACATGAAAAAACATAACATGCACAATTTTGAAACAACTAAAAAGAATGGATAATATATTTCTAATATTTTCCAGGGGTGTGTAAGATAATTTCACATTTTGTAAAGCACAAAGAATCAACCCAGGGAAAATAATACGTGTACCTCAAAGCTAAGGCAAAGCAACTCAGAAAGCCTCTTCAATGTAATCCTTGAATAGTACTTGGAGACCACCAAAATATTCTGAAATAAAGCACATAGATTTCTTAGTAAATAATGGCCACAACTAAAAACCAAACAGTTGGAATGCTCAAAGACAGGATCCAGACCGTTTGATCTGCTTTGGCAAAAATTAAAAGACGCCCCATGCATTCCACCTCGGGCCAGATTGGCCAGAATTCTGATTGGACGGTGCGTATCTAAACTCAAAATTTGGATTACTTTAAGGGCTCCAGAACCCAAAAATAGATGGTGTACACGCCCACAAACGCAGACGCATGTGCAAACACACTAGTCTGGTCGTAATTGGGTACCTACCCTTTCAGTTCTTTCATTTTTTAATATATTTTTTTGACCAGACCTGACAGACCTATATTTACTTGCTCCAGAAACACTAAATTTTGAGGGGAGAGGAGGTGAACTCTATATACAAACTATTCAAATTTTGTAACTCTCAAATCGAGGTGTAGAGGAGGTTAACTCTTTGTACTGACCCACTTCCCTACTCTCGCTTTCTCTCCCCTTGTCTGGAGCGGCCACTGCAAACTATGGGTTTAACTCATAAAAAGGGATTCAAAGACACACTTAGACTATAACACCCCCCCACCCCCCAATCCCCCACCCCACAACACACACACAGAAACATACATGCTCAATGATGCGCAATTTGAGATCTTTGGCAGCTTTTTCACCGAGGGGCCCACCGAGCAAATTCTTCTCATTTTCAAACTCGGTGTTGTACATCTCCCACAGGCTCGTCCACTGTATTACCTCCATCGTTACTAACTGCTTCAGAAGCAGCCTAATTCATTCCAACATTTAACATAAAATATCATCAGATCATAACTTAATAAGCATTTTTATATTTTTTTATTCTTAAACTTAAATTTTGAAGGAAAAATTAAACTCCCGTATCTGAAAATTCAAAATAGCCCAATACCCTCGCCGAATGAAAGATGTTATCACCAATGGATTTGCATTGATCGACATGAAACTGAAATGATCACTTCTTTATCAAGTTTTGCTGTTTATGCACAAAACTTGAGATTTTTGCAGGGATATTTATCTTCTGAGGTTTTCAAGAGTATACATAAAATTTTCCCATGCAATATGCTATCCAAGAAAATCAAACAAGAAGCTTACTTGAAGTTTGGTATTTCATTGATATTTTTATCCTCCAAGGTGGCATTAAGAAGGCTCGATTGCATGGGGTCATGTGGAGCAAGTACCAGGTACCAACAGATTTTTCTCAGCACCTACATAATTACAATAGAAATCAAATCTCACCTAAAACCACTTCAACAATCAAATCTAAGAAGAGTAACATAAATATTTACTGGTATCCACTGTGAAGGGTCCTCCTTAACGGCAGGGATATCATAGATTGACTTGTAACTACGGCATATCTCCAGGTAATCATTCTGATGGGTATAGTACCTAAAACACGTATAAAGATGCTTAGTATTTAAAATTGAATTCAAAGAAGAGAAATAAGGGTCTGATCGGAATGGACTACTTTACAAATGAGAATCAGAATTCTCATCGATTTGTTGATCGGAATGCAGAGAGGAACGAGAAACGAGATGATTCGACAGGATTTCAACAGCCTCAAATTCCTCTGTGAAATCACGGGCTAGAGGATGAGATTTGACGAGAATCTGATTAATCCAAGTGAAAAGTCACTTGCACTCTTACCTTCTCCGATAAAGAAAAGTGGAGCCTTCTCACTTCAATATTTTTTTATTTAAAGACAAAGCCTCCTCTCTTTGCATATTTAGGATGAGACAAGAGGGGGTAATTTTAGCGTCTTCAGAAAAAAAAAATTGAGGCTGGTAATTACAGAAGTTGCTATACAAAAAAAATTGTAATTAATTTTGAGGATTTACAAATATTACAGTGTTTAATTTCATGTTTTATTCAGCTTATTTCAAGAGTCAAATTATTCATACAAAAGCAAGTTGGTACTGACTAAGGTATACTGATACTGGTACGCATAACAAAAGAACCATGGACCATATGACCAGAAGTGCACTAAAATAAATAAATATCAATAATTTTCAATTTTTCTATACAATAGCTCTTGTAACCATTAAGTTAAATTCCAATCATCAATGATAGAGAAATTGAAAATGGACAGAATTTACAATGGCATCCACCGTAAATAAGGTGAAAATTATAACCTCTTTCAATATATTTTCAAATCAATTCTTCTTTTAAATTTAATCATTCCGATCATTAAAATTCAATTTCAAATCATCTCTTTTCAACTCTATTCTATTGAAATGAATTGAACTCTTATTATGTTTCTATTCCGATCAACCCATAAATATATATATTAAGTACCGGATCATGTGCTCGTAATAAATGCGCTTCAGCTCTAAAAGAGAAGGAATATCTGCTGGCGCCTCTTCGACAATGGCATCTCCTTCCTTTGGTTTTTTCTTTTCTTTTGCGGGATCAATGTTGAAAACCCTAGGGCTGATTTTTCTCGCCAAAATCTGAGCCCTGACGTAATCCTGCTTGTCTAAGCACAACCTTACCTATATGTTTTATACAAAGATGTTAATTCATTTATTATAGTCAACTTAAATTCAAATTTAGGTAACAGCATTCATCCCCCCCCCCCCCCCCCCCCTCCTCCTCTCTTACATTGCTTAACAGCACAGGATCAATTAAAATGAAATTTGGTTGAAAATCTCGATGATTATCATAATTGAAGCTACAGTTTCAAATCCAGAATTTTGTCTCAATATAACAGCATTTGACGAATTAGACAATGATACTCGTGTTGAATAATATTAGACTTTAAGGAACCTACATATCGAACAACACAACCTTATATATACAATGTTAGACAGAATAAGCACAATATATACTTTACCTGTTCAAGAATAAATGCAATTTTCTCAGTCTTTGCCATTGCTCCAAAAGTTTCCACCTGGAAACAAAAAAATTGGGGTGAAACTTCGAATTGCACAAAAGTACATTATAATTTGATAAAGAGAGATAATAACCATTTATAAATGAACATTTTTCATATATATACAAGTGCCAAAACCAATACTTACTGCAACTTCTTGCATCAAATCAGCAGCTTCAGATATAAGTCCCTGTTCCTCCTTTATCTTTGCTAGTTTTCTGATAAGCCGTGCCCGCTCTATTTCTACATATATCTGATAAAAAACGACAAAACACCGGTTCATTATATTTTATTGGTTTTCCTTTATAAACCCCACATAAGGAAAGAAAAATATTACTTTCTTGTACCTGATACAGAACCAAGATACAGTATGAAATTACAAAATATGCAGAAATGCAAAATGTGTAGAGGTATACCTTGCCAGCAGAGACACTATTGAGTGTCTTGATGAGCTCGATACGAGTATCCAGATCAGGCGTCTCATCTATGTATTGCATTGCCTTTTGCACCATAGCTTGCACAGCCTACAGAAAGAAGCAACAAAACTCATAATTAAACAAACAAAAAGATATAACTAGATGAATACATCTTTGAGAAAGAAAATATCACAAAATAACTCGTTCTTATAGGACTATTTCATGAAACGGCAGAAAATAGCTAGTTCTTACAGACTACTTCATGAACTGGCACACTGTAGTATACATAAATCCCATAGTGAATTCTTGCAAGGAAACCCCATAATTAGTGAACCAATAACTGTTATTAAAATGGTAAGAGATTTCTTAATTTTTCATACACTGGAACATAAAACTCTTCCTAGAATATAAAATTTCTCATTCTTATCTGAATAAGCAATGCAATATCCAAAATTCACAAATATTAGTTAGACAAAATGGGTGCAAAAAGAGAAACAAAACTGTTCAATGTAAAAGAGCAATTTATAATAACTGGAATAGGTTTTTAACTCTGAGTGAACATTGTTATACCTAACATTTTTTGTGAAATAATTAAAACAAAATCTAACAAGTGATAACACAAACCTGTTTAAGTTGGCCTCTCCTTTTCGACAAAAGGATGATTTGGTCATTTAGTGTTTTCCAAGCCTTAGCTTGATAACAGAGCTCCACAATGTCCATCGCTGCTTTTCTCGTGCCGGCCACATCACCGGCTAACCGCATTTGCTTTTCTACATTTAACAAAGCCTCTATCTTTCCTTCTAGGGACATATTATCTTCCTGTTTTGCCAATAAAAAAACACACAAATAACTTAGAATACAGTTCGATAAGGCAAATCCGGAAAGATCATATGACATTGTTCGTTTGAAATTATTTAATCATTCCAGACAGATTTTCTTACTGTACTAGCATTTATCATTACTCAAGAAAGAGCCAAATTGGGCAATTTCAAGCTCTTGCAATCATATATGGTGATATCGGGTCTAGGTGAATTAAGCGTTGATTAACTTTGGGTTTGATCAATTTGGGTCTGTAATTACTCCGGTTTCAGGGTTTTTTTTTTATTGGGTAATTTCAAGCTCTTCAGATTTCGTAAAAGAATTGGAGCACATTATAGTAGTATCTATTGCAACACCAGAGTTTGAAATTAACAAGTTCACGTGACTTAACTTTTATGAGAAATTACTGGAAAAGAAAAAAGAAAATCCTCAATCCCTAACGAAAAGGACCCGAAGTGCGAAGTAGACCTAGACCGCAAGTGGGAGCTACCATGGCTGGATCGTAGTTTCTGAAGGAAACCCAAAGTGCGAAGTACGAAGATAGATCGAGAAACATAGAACTCACCATGGCTGCTGGATCGTGAAGAAGGAATCTAGACCGGAAGTTGGAGCTGCGTGCTGTGCTTCGCCTTTTCTTCTTTCGCACGAATACTAAGAAGGGAAGAAAGACGAGATGAGAGATTTATGACATGGAGCCTAATTGGGCCTAAAATACAACAAGCAAAAGGCCCAAATAAGAAAAATCTAGACCCATAAAACAGCCTTCCTAGAAATTTAAGCCCAAATTAAAATATTCAAGGCCGTAAAATATTCAAGACCTATACTGGTTCTGAACCGGAAAACCATTTTTTTTTTAAATTGAAATTTCAGTAGCAGTTAAGTTTTGATTTTAAAATATATTTTAGTTTAATGTGATTATTTTGTCCTTATATCAGCAACGAGATCAAAATTAAGTGGTCCTATAATATGGTACCTTGGTACCATACCTGAAATTGCATCAAAACCTGAACTCCCCTGGGAGAATACGCTGGTACAATACACTTGTATTCTTCTTTGTAGTTTGAGTAGTCCCCACAAATATTTATGGTGCGAGTACGTTTGGAGATTTAATTGGAAAGATAATTATTTATGTAAAAGTTATTGATTTCATAAGTATAAATATTCCCGTGCATAAGTATTAATACTTGAGAAAAAAAATTAGTACTAGAGTTTTTGCAGTCTCCCAAAGTAGTTATGGTGAAGGGAATTTGTGGATACTTAAGTGCGGGTATTGTTATTAGCTTTCTTAAAAAAAAAACACGCACACACATTGATAAGAAGCAGACAGTTGTGTTTTCTTTCATTGCTCTGGAGGAAATCAATCCATCTAATTACTCTTGACTCTGATTATACGAAGTCCCAACAACAACCTATCTAATTTAAGCCATCAGATCAAATCAGTAAGGCATGAGATATTGATTTCTGATTTGTATGATTTGTCTCTTTTTCACTGCAAGAAGTATCAGCATAAAAAATGGTTGTACAAATTTCCATGCCTGACCTTGCCAATTAACAAAAATTAACAAGAATTGAGCTGATAATTAATTGTATTTCGTCGTGTGCTGTTACTACCATTATCTTATTTGATATACATAGATATAGATAACTTTTCGTCTTTTCGTACTGCTTATTTGGTATTTATGATATAAGGTAAGGTAGTTTTCAAGAATCATGGTTACTATAACAATTGTTTTGATCATATCATCAGATTTTACAGGTAATAGCAGGTCCAAATATATGATAAGCTACAGTTACCTAAAAATTGATTCATCCTAACTTTATTTGCTCCTTTCATATCATTAAATGTATTTTTTTTTCTCAATTAAGTTATTATTATACATTAAAGAAGCACAGGGAATGAATAATGCAATATTCCCAGCAGCATTTCCATCATTGTCTAGTAATTTCCTTCTTGATTCTCAGTTATCTTGTATGGCCTGTTGCTCTCTCTGTTTTAATTTTTATTTTTCCAGAGTCAACAATTAAGTACAGATGAAGTTTGGTGGATGAAAGGTAGAGGTAGTTATATCATTTGAGCTCTTATATGCACATTAGAATGATACAACATCATATGCAATTATGATTTACATATTATATAATAGTTTTATTGAAAATTCTGATAGAACTTATCAGTTTGATTTGGATAGAGAATATGTATTAGAAAAGAAAAACAAAATGTGAGCTTCTTTCTTGCGGGTAGTTTTATTAGCCATAGGAGAAAGTTCCAATTATTTTATATTTATCAGCTTAATCAGAGAAAACAAAATGGAATTATCATGGCCAATTATGAATTGAAATTTTGCTGATATTCTGTAAAACTAACGGTTACCACATGTTCTATTTCATGACTTGTGCAAATCTATTGCCATACAAGGGTTGTATAATAAATACTGAGATTTCCAAATAGAAGTCCACCTAAACAGATTATAGAATTCATCTGACCACGACTTGAAAGACGGTGATAACACGAAATATCATAATGAAACATCATTTTCGAAAATAATAATGAAAATGAAGAGGTTAACAATGAAAATGCGAAAAATTATAACGAAAGGGACAGGCTTAGAAATATCCACCAGAGGCTGCGGGAAATTTTACAAACTACACCACTTCTGAAAAAGTTCAAACAAAATACCCTCCCATCAATTTTTTTGACAAAATACCCTTGTGGGAACCATCCGCATCAAAATTTCCCCTCCCCTTAGTTTACTTCCATCATTCCCTTCTTTCCTTCCTGTTTCTTCGTCTCTCTCAAATTTTTGCTTTGTTTGTTCTTCAAAACCTTTTTGCTTTTCAGCACACAAATGTATGCATATAAGTTTTAATAGTTAAAATTTGAATTACTTTCTTAGGAGAGGACGAATCCTCTCTGGAATGCATTTCAAACAGGGGCTTCATAGGTTTAGTAATTTCTTATTCAAACTGCACACTCGTAATAACATTCAGAAAAAAAGGAAAACCCAAATTGTTTGAGCTAACAAAAAATAGTCAATCTGAATTCAGAGTTTTTTCTAAGAAGTTGCGGTATTTCTACATCTAATGAACTAATCTCAAACAATGACGATGTCTGCCATTTTTTTAGAGCAATATATAAAGTTAAAATCAATACATACTAGTTACTAGTACAGTTACTTGGTGTATAAAAATGATTCAAAGGCAACACTTGGGATTAACCTTCCCGAGCCTTTGAATAAGAAGATCACATTTGCTGATTACCCAAAATAACATATGTAGATTAGAAAGTTTGATAAATGGAGGTACTTCTCATCTTTTATTTTGGCAATTTAAAGTTTAAGAGGATATGGGAGTTGCCCTCAGAAAATGAGGCATACTACTAGTCAGATTATTTTGTACAATTTCGTACCATATCATCATATCATATGTTGGTAGTCTACTGGTTCAATAATACCAACTCTGTCTAGGAAGAACATTTATAGTGCTATTTTTCATTTTTTGTGTGTTTATTTGAGGTGTTTAATTAAATAGGTATACTTTTAAGCCCTAATTTTTAGTACTACCTGGAGCTAATGTTAGGGCATTGGCATCTAGTACTGTGGTGTTGTTCTACTATAAAGTTGTCTTTTTGTTGTCGTAAATTACATCCTGAGAATGTAGAGTGTTGCCAATTGAAATTGTTAGTTATGTATCTGAAGAGGAAATTACAAAAGCTATCAAGCCTCCGTTTGAAAAGCCTCTCCCAGAGGATTCGTACTCTCTCAAGAAAGATAATTCAATTTTTTTACTGTTAAAACTTATATACATAAATTTGTGTGGGGAAAAGCGAGAAGGTTCTGAAGAGCGAGCAGAACAAAAATTTGGGAGAGGCAAAGAGACAGGAAGAAAAGAAGAGAAGGATGGAAGTAATATGAGGGAAGGGGAAATTTTAACGTGGATGGATCCCACAAGGACATTTTGTCAAGAGATCTAATGAAAGGGTATTTTGTTTGAACTTTTTCAGAAGTGGGGTAGTTTGTAAAATTTCCCCAGCGCGTTGCTATATTTCTTAGCAATTTACAGTTTTACCCATGTATTGTAGCTTCTTAGCACTGGGCCAAACCTCTCAATTGCATCTTTCATTTCTTGTGTGATATACAAATCACAAACCTTCCAAAACAAAAAAGCAGAAGGATGCATTACACTTCTCCCTTTTTTCTTATTCTTTTCCTCACATATTTTCAAAAGATTAATCTATCCTTTGCAAATGATTACCTCCACTACACATGTGGTTCCACCGGTAATGACACCGAGAACAGTGTGTACCAAACCGACCTTGAAAAACTCTTTACTTCTCTTTCCACAGTAGCTGTTGCATCGGAAGGTTTCACTACAAATACAATTTCCGTACCAGACCAAATCTCTGGTCTCGTCCTTTGCCGTGGCGATGTCAATTCTTCAATCTGCAGCAGCTGCCTTATCCAATCCATCATAGACATACAAACTATATGTCCGAACTCCAAAGAAGCGACGATATGGTATGATCTCTGCCTCCTTCGCTACTCAAACAATGATTTGTTCAGTTCGACCGACAACTCTGAACAGGTCATCATGTGGAATTTTAAGAATGTGACAAGCCAGAGATTTAGTGGATGGAATCCACCTAATGCCATTGCCAAAACCTACTTCAAGACGATGATGGAAGGCTTACTTTCTAGTGTTGCGTACCAGGCAGCTTATAGCTCAGCAAAACGGTTTGCGGTAGGAGACATAAACACAACATCATCTGGACCAACAATCTATAGCATGTCGCAGTGCACACCTGACTTGCCAAGCGATGCATGCCATTCATGCTTGCAAGATTTGATTAATCAGATGCTCAACAACTTTGACGGGAGGCAAGGCGGCCGGATTTTAGGGGTTAGATGCAGCTTAAGGTATGAGGTATACAAATTTTATTCTGACTTTCAACAAGTATTACCGATTAGTTCGATCTCAGAACCGGTGATACCGGTTGCACCTGGTGATGCGTTGTCTGGCAAGCAACCAACTCCGGCACCTTTAGTGTCTCCTCAGCCTCATAACATGGCAACTCCACCACCATCATTAGCAACTGTTCCACTGAGCACAAATAAAGGTAAATACATATATTTGTAGTATATATATATAGTGAATCCAGCTAATATATATGTTTTCAGTATATAGTATTCAGTCTATATATATGCTTCTAATTTAAAATCTATCAGGTTGGATGTGTCATGTATAGTATTCAGTCTATAATTTACTCTCACTAGTAATCTTACATGTGATGAGGTAAAGCAACTATTTTGTTTATACTCCCATTTAATAAATTTAACAAAAATAAAACTAGGTACGCCATCTATTTTTAAAAATTTATTATTATTCTAGAAATGAAAATTAATTCCTATATATATTGGTTTCCTAAGACTTTCTAATTATATTCTAAGAGTTTGTATTTGCATATGTATTTATCAATCTGATTAATTTAATTTTAAATGAAGCGGATAAATGCATAATCATTATTGGTGGTTTAATCACTGTACGGATTTATTGAAAACAATGATGGTATATATAGCGACATCGCCTTAAATTATTCTTTCTGTCTATTTATGTTTGAAAGTATGTAACACTTATTATAGTCTATTCATTCATTTAATGTTAAATAGAAAAAAATAGAAGGTATATACAATTGGATTTGACCAAGCGTTTGGGAGATTAACCAGTTTGGGAGAACAACCTTTAACCCAGTTAAAATATAGACTGTTCATGTGGAAGACCTAGCTAGGTTCGAAATATATTATATCATGCATGTCAAACACAAATTAAAAAGAGAGGCTTGATTTGAGCCCTTTAAGACAAGAGAGAGAAAAAAAAAAAAGTACTCATTTCTTTTATAAGACATCATATGCAGATATCCTTCAATAGAGAACAATAAGTAATTGCGACAAATTAAGCCTGATCTTAATAATTTTGATGATATTTTTGACAACAGAGCCTGCTCTTGATTGTCAAATATATATATTTTTAAAAATAAATACAGGTTGTGTTTTTTAACGTATTTTTTTAATCAGAAATTATTGAATGCTAAATAATGCAAATTTCAAGTCGGGCAATAAACTGAAAAAACATGCACTACATAACATGATTTATTAGGCACTAAGTTTGACTATAAATGTAGATCACATCTAGATTGCTCGGTATTATTTTTAAAATTTGTTTATATGCCAATTATTAAGATCGTTAAAATTATTTCTTATATATAGAGAAAGAGCTCGGATACGGTATTTCGCGGAGCAAAGTAAATGTTTTACTTCACGTCTATATTTTTAATTTTAAAGTTCAAAATGTCGATCCGAATCGTTCAAGTTGATCTCCATCTTAAATTGTGCTTGAAGAGTAAATTTTATATTTTTTTGGAATTTTTTAAAATCATTATTTTTCAGAAAATCGTAGACCATAAAAAATCAGTGATTTTTAAAATTTGGTTTCCAAACACAATTTAATATGAATATCAATTTGAACAGTCCAATTAACATTTTGAACTTTAAAATTAAAGATATATACGCGAAGTAAAACACTTACTTTACTTCGTAAAGTATCGTATCCCAACTCTCTCTCTCTCTCCATATATATATGTATGAGGAGGGATTCGCTTACAATATTTGTAAATTACAACATCTTATAACAATTCGGTTTTACGATATTCAAAATTGATCCAAATAGTTAATTCAAACTGTTAAACATGATCTTTATATTAAAATGTACTTGGAGATCAAATTTTAGCAAAAATAATGACTTTGTTAAGCACTTTTGTCCTCGTAAATAAAACAAATTCTTGTAGCCAGCCTTGTACTATTATACATGCATGCTCCTTACAAAAACCAACTACAAGTCTACAACACGAGTTACTGTTTTGTCCTTCGTATTTTTTTATTTTTATAAATATTTAAATACCTTTTAGCCCCTATTATTACACTATTTGAATTTAATTATTCAGTCCCTCTAATCTCAATTTTCTTATTTCACTGATGCTAGAGTGTAACGAAGCAATTAATAATTAATAATCAAGTCTACTATAGATTGGATGAGAACCGATGCAATTAATAATTATACCATATTTTGGAATACATACTCAGGAATTCACATTCGCTATCATATAGAGTTATTCTGTTATAGAATTATGTCATGTGATCTTCGTTATTAATTATGATTTTCTTAAAATTTACATCAACGCTATGCACGTTCAATCTAAATCACAACTATATATAACAGCAACGCAACAAGAAGCCACGCAGTCGTTCGGTTTAGACTTTAAATCAATTAATTACACCGTCATCTGTAATTCTGTACACTTTTGCGGTGATGTAGTGATGTCTGGGTCCGGATCCCCTAAAGTAACTCAACTTTTGGATTTTGGATCTGAACTGTCTAATTCGAATCGTCGCTTGAGATCACTTCGAAATTCGAATTTGTTACTTGAGATGTGTGCGTTTCATTTTAGATGGATTATCACAGATTAGAATCGGACGGTCCGGATTAATAATAATAATAATAATAATAATAATAATAATAATAATAATAATAATAATAATAATAATAATAATAATAATAATAATAATAATAATAATAATAAAGTGCTTGTGGTTATGCCCTATCAAAAACTTAATTTTGTTTCCCTTTTTTTCTTTTTCTTTTTTATAAATTATGTAGAACCTTGTGATGCATATAATTCATATTAAAATTTGCAGATTCAATTATTTTTCCAGGAGGATCAAGAAAACTCCTCATTATCTTCATCAATGTAATTGCGGCTGTGCTTCTTTTAAGTTTCATCATCGGCTTTTATTGGTTAAAAAAAAAGCGATATGCAGGTTTGGTTCTTTATAAAACGGAGCATTATTCTTTATTATGTTGTCTTCATGAAAAACTTAGCGAGTAATTCATTTTCTTTAATCCTTTAGGAATCGAGATTTCTCAAAAAGAACTAAGACTCGGATCCAATGGTGAAGCACCAAATATCTGGTGCAGAGAGAGAAGTTCAGATTTCACATTGTTTGATTTCGATCAAATAGCTAAAGCCACATGTAACTTTTCATCCCGCAAAAAACTTGGCCAAGGTGGATTTGGAACAGTGTACAAGGTGCTTCCTCTGTTTTCTTTTATCTCATTTTCTAGTTCTTTTTTTTATTTTTGGTTTGCTTCCTTTTCTTTTATTTTCTTTTGTTTAGAGTGAGTGAAGGTGCTGCATTGTTTGTGGAATCAGAAAACAAAATTAAAATAATAAAAATTAGAAAGAAAAATGCAAAACTTTTACTTCACAAATATGTTGGAGTTTAATATTATAACATAATAGAATTGGATTTTATATATTTAGCTTATCTGTTGTTTCTCTTTCAGGGTGTGCTAGACGATGGACTTGAGGTAGCGGTGAAGAGGCTTTCCACTCAATCATGTCAAGGCATAGTTGAATTCAAAAATGAAATTCAACTTATTGCAAAGTTGCAACACACAAATTTAGTTGGGTTGCTTGGATGGTGCATCCATGGTGAAGAGAAATTACTTGTTTATGAATTCATGGCCAACAAGAGCTTGGACACCTTCATTTTTGGTAAACTTCAAAAGTTTATTTGTTCAGAAGATAAAATTCAATTTGCACTGCCTATGGCAATGTGTATAATTTTGTATTATTTTGTGCTATTGACTCATGTCTGTATTGGAGTTGGCCTCCATCATACAACATGGTATTATAATTATCATGGTTATATGCAAACAAGTTAGGATACTGCCTCCGATTTGAAATAATGTATTATTGACAAGGTTCTAAATAGCGACTATAGCGCTATAGTTTTTAAGGTCCAAAAAAGCTACAGCCCAACCATAGCTAATTTAGAATCATTATAAAAGAAAAATGATCAATAACGTTATAGCTTTTGAGGTCTAAAAAAACTATAATGCAGCTATTGTGTAGTTATAGTTAGCTATTTAGAGCCTTAATTATTGATAATAAGTACCAAAGAGATAATAATTTGGATAAAGGTAAACAAGTTTTAGATTTTGAAATGAACAACTTGTGTAATTCAAAGTGGAATCTGTGACCCTCTTCCTTTCTCTCTCCTTTTTGTTTTGTCTTTTGTTTTATTTTGATTCCACTGAATTATACTATGTTGTTTCACAGATGAAAGAAGAGAAGCTCTACTGAATTGGGAAAAGCGATTTGAGATAATTGAAGGCATTGCACAAGGACTTATGTATCTTCACAGACACTCAAGGCTAAGAATTGTTCACCGAGATTTAAAAGCAAGCAACATTCTCCTCGACTCCGAAATGATTCCGAAAATATCAGATTTTGGTCTGGCCAGGATTTTCAGCCCGAAAGAGCTCCAAGCAAGCACCAATAGGGTAGTTGGAACATAGTGAGTATGACTTGAGAAGACAACCAAAAATCTGTTAGATATTATTGCTTAATAGAAAGAATAGTTAATTAGGTTCATAACTACATAATTTTTTCCTCTGTTTTTCTTGAAGCGGTTACATGGCACCTGAGTATGCATCCGAAGGCCTCTTCTCTGTCAAATCAGATGTATATAGCTTTGGTGTGTTGCTTCTGGAGATTGTAAGCGGAAAAAGGAATATGAGTTTCCGCCAATACGGAGATTTTCTCAACCTCGTTGGATATGTAAGCAAATTATTCAGATAACCATTAACCTCTCAGATATAATTACGTTATATTAATTGCACAGTAATTAAGTCGATATATATAAAGAGCAGAATACTGGTAGAAAACACAGTTTAATTTCTATTTTCAACCAAGTTAAACGATTTTTATGTCATGGAATTTCTTTTTAGGCATGGCATCGATGGAAAGAAGGACAAATTACAGAGTTAATTTCTCCTGCATTAACTGAAGAATCAAAAGAGAAGATAGAGAGATGCATCCATGTATCTTTCCTGTGTGTACAGGAGAATCCACATGATCGACCCATTATATCAGATGTAATAACCTTTCTTACCACAGAAAATATAATTCTACCACAGCCAAAGCAACCTGCTTATTTCAATATCAGAATTTCAGAAAATGTATTTGGGTCATCTCGATCTATAAATTATATAACCATAACTAGCCCAGAAGGCAGATGATGTTAATTATTACTACAGATAATTTAGGTTATAAACTTATAGTACCAAATTTTTGCTTTGGACATGAGTGGAGATGTAATGCACTATTAATTGCTGTATATTTTTGTTTGTAAATAATATTATCTAGTCTTATATTAATGTCAAGTTGCTGAGAGTTCGACTTGTGTTGATATTCTCTAGTCTTATAAAATTATAAACAATATTTTTATAACAACTAGAATTTAGTATTAGATACTTTAGTTATCTTCATTTCTGTCTGATTCGTTTTAGAAGACAGAAATTAAATTGCATATGTATGTACTATTGTTTGTGTACCAACAGTGGCAAATTCAGGATTTTTGTCAGGATAAGGTACTAATCGGATTCAAATAACTAATCGGGTTCAAACCCATTAACTTATCGAGTACACAATTACAACTCAACCTCTATAATTATGTTATTTATAAAATATGTTATAATCATAAAATCGATTGACATAGCATTGAAATATTTTTAGTAAGTTAATTAAAAATTTGTTTGGCACAATTTAAAATGGGACTGTTCGTAGGCAATTTGCAAATTAAAGTCAAAATTTAGATAAAAATTTAACAGAAATATAAGTGTTGAATAATAAAATACACAAAAAGTTCGACCAACCCATTTCCTTAGAATTGTAATGATAGATCTCACCATTAGATCTTTCTTGTTTTGTTATTATTTTTCATTATATTTACAAAATGGAGAATCGCATATCCAAAAAAAAAATGAAATACACATAATCGACTAAAACTCACAAGGAATTGATTCAAGAACCGGACTAACTCGAACCAGGAATAGGCACATTGAACAATTAGTATTGGATGGAAATAAAAAATTCAAATTTAGAGGTAGACAAGTGCTTACCCCAATTTGAACATGGATCCGCCAGTGTGTACCAACCATCCCCATAAAAAAATGAAATGATTACGTGTCCACAAAATAAAAAAAAGAAAGAAAGAAAAAACGTATTTAACTATGTTTACGATCTAGTAGCCTTATTTCAAAAAATAATAATAATAAAGGAAAAAGAAAAGGAAAGAACCTGAGTACTATTCAACTATTAGGAGATTGGTAGAGTTTCACTTTACAAATACTTGTACATTAATTGTGATTGTTTCATTTCCTTCTTTTCTTTTCATTCAAATTTTAAAGGGAAGTCTCTTTCTTTTATAATTGGTTTAATTAATTACTGATCATGCCCTTAATTTTGATTTTCTGGGGTTGTGTTCGATTGCTTTCTGGAATGATTGTGGTTCAACACTTCTTTAAAATAAGTGAAATAATTCATGCACTCCGTTATCTTCATTGGAAAGTTGTTCAACTTTTTATAGATTTCTTAAAAAAATTCTCTTACTTTCACAATATTTATATCATAATACGTGTAAACACAGTTCTACAATGTATTGTATGTAAGTTAGATTACATAAAGCAGTAAAAATAAATAAATAATTATTACGAACTTTTGTCCAGCTAAATTATAAAATTTTCAGGTAATAATATAAAAAAGGGTCGTCTTTGCTTGCTGAATCTCGCTCTTTGTTATCCTTTGAAAAAAAAAATTCTAGATTAAAGCCGCAGCCAACTTAAAATTTTATTACAAAGAAAATGTTTAATGTTAATATACAAAACATAATGTACGACAATTACAAAAATAAAAAGAAGAAGAAATTAAAGTGTACAAAGCATGCATTCACATGTTTAAATCTCTATCTAATTAATGTGTATGACACATTTGAAATTTCACTTGTCCTCTCAAATCAATTTATCAGCCTATAAAGACAAGTTATAGCTACCATGAAGACCTTTATAGAATTTGGACATATCCGTTTGTTACGAGATTATACAAAATTATATATTTACATAGATGGAAATTTATTTTTGAAAAAGTAGAATCTATGGATACAGATGTGTACATGATTGTTTATAAAAATATCTTGAAATGAGTGTTTGGTTGTATTATGAAACTAATTGTGCAAATTTTTTATTTAATTAAAAATATATATTTATATTTATATTTCACAGCTGTTTAAAATAAGAAAATAATTACAAAAGTAATTAGAGAGTTTGTACTTAAAAAAAGCTAATTGTGTTTGAATCCGGACTTGTACATAGTCCTACAATTAAGGGCATAGTCGGTAAGGTCGAGAGAGGCAACTATCCCCTATGAATTTTGAAATTTTATAAAAAATTTAAGTCTATACTAACTTTGTTTCTCTAAAATATTATTTACTTCCACTCTAAAAAGTCCAAAATCCGTCAAGCGCCAATCAAATGCACTGTTAAAAAATAATTTAACAACCCAAATATTTCGCTCTCTCTCTATCTGTTTTCTTTTTTTTTTTTTGAAAATTTTCACAAAAACTGTGAAGTCGTGAGAGGAAATCAAATTCTCGACTTTTAAGTAACCAACAATTCTAAAACTTTTTTTCTAGTCATCAGTGCTACCTCCTCTTTCTCCTCTCTCTCTCTCTCTTAATATGGTGATTTTGGATTTGTCCATTGCGTCTCTCTGACTCCAATATCTCTCTCTCTGGGTCACTCTGTTCTATAATTTTACAGTTCTTTAACTTCACCTTCTATCATTTTATTCTTTTTTATCACTCAACTTTTGTTTATTTAATTACCTCCACCTACGTGAGGAGAGAGATTGGAAAGAGAGGAGAGAGAGATATTGAGAAAGAAATAATAAAACATGAGTCTGGGTTTTTGGGTTAAAAAACCCCACTAAAATGTAAATAATTGAGAATAATCTAGAAAATTTTGGAAAAATAAAAACTTCCGATTTAAAAAAAAAAAAAAATTTCAACTACGCAACTCGTATGAAAAGTAGAAACTTATATTAGTGCAACACCTAGTTGTGTCCTTGTATGTAAAATATTTTTTTGGAATAAGGACTTCCATTAACTTTACATTAGTTTCTTTTTTAAATGATTTTTACTGAAATCAAATTATGTCTTTCCATAAAAAAAAATTACGTACATTAATTATATATCTCCATTCCATTATTATGCACGTAGGGTGTCCGATCCGCCAACAACTGCGATTGAAAGATAAAATTTAAGATTTAATCTTAGCCCTCTAATTATATAATTTGTCTTCTTTTGATTAAATGCATCTGAATTATGTATAAAAGTCTAAATTCAACTAAAAACATACTCATCACACATTCTGCCACACAATGCATTACAATTACAATTAAATAAATTCTGAAATTGAGCTATATAATATGTTTCCTTATTTCATTCATTCCTTATTTCTCCCTCTCCAATTTATTGTTATAATAATGTTTTCTTATTTCTTTCATTCATTATTTCTCTTCTATGTTGTTATAGCTATTGCCATAAGAATTCTAGAAATATTATCAATTTTGTTTTTATACAAATCTACACATATCACAATGAAAATCAATTGAAAAGCTTAGAAACACAAATTAGTGGGACAGGAAGAAGGGAAAGAAAACAAAATTGGAAAACTCGCCAAAAATATGAAATTATTGGTACTTAAAATACTAATGTATTTTTAATTTCAGGTTTTTTCGTTCAGTTTGCTTATGGCATGGGTATTATATCTAATCAGCTATATCAGCCTATCATGTATTCTATTTTATACAAATTAATTTCAAATTGGAAAGCTGTTTTCAAATCATTGGTACTTAAAATACAAAATCATCACATCATCAAATTATTATAAGAGATCACAAAAAATACAAAGTCATATAATTCTATTCAGATATCATGTCCCTCAATTTTTGAATAATTATTAATTTTGTTGAATGATTTTTTTCAAAACAAAATTTCTCTTATAGTGTGTCCTGTTGCAACGCACGAGCATGATACTAGTTACAGTAATATGTACATTACATATGTAAGATGTGCGATTTTAGTTTCTTATATAATAAAGACCTTGAAACTGACAAGTAGTACCGGTTCAGAAAATATATATCTAAGAATTAGTTCCTTTGAGAAACAACAAATAATCACCTGGTAGTTACTACCTGAATTTCAAAAAAAAAAAAAAAAAAAACAAATAATTAATTTAGACCGGCTGAGAAAATATCTAGTAATTATCTGATTCCTTGCAGACACAACTAGAGGTTAATTAGTCTATTTCTAATCCAAATTAGATCACTAATTAATGTGTTCAATGGATGCAGCACTTTCCAAAACCAAATTCAAGACGCAATGTATACCGGTGAAGAAAATATCTAACAACTGTTTCAGGTGGAGAGTGAATGATACAGATAATAGCAGCACTGTTTTGACTTTATTGAGATCAGCGACAATAAAATTTGAGTGAGTCTATGGTACTATATATATTATGGATTGTTACCGTGTTATGGCTCTATATTTGAGTTTTCAAATTCTAATGGTTTATCCGAACCGTTCATCTTTCTCCATATTATGTGTTTGGAGACCAAGTTTTACATTTTTTGAAATTTTTTTACTATTTTTTTAGATATTTAGAAAATCACTTGATCTGAAAATTCTGGACCATCCAAAAACAGTGATTTTCAATAAATCTAAAAAAATTTCAAAAAATGTAAAATTTGGTCTCCAAACACATATTAATATGGAGAACAAGATGAACGGTTTAGATCAACCATTAGAACTTGAAAATTCGAATATAGAGCCGTAACACGGTGCCAAATCGTAATATGCATAGTATCAAGAATATTCGGATAAAGAATATTCCTTATTCATTACTCGCTGTTATCCTTCTGGTGTAGCAAGCAGCAATTTAACTTGGGCCGCAAGTGGTCGGAATATCAAGAATCCGACGATCTACCAAGATTCACTTTAGGCCCGTTAAGTGATGGGCTCACAGCAACCCATCGCCAATATCCTGCATGAATTACACCGTTCTTTGGAGAATCTCTCAGCTGCCCTCTTGTCCTCTCCGTCACCTCCAGTCCTATCAGCTGCTCCCCCCCAGACAGCTCCAGCCATCCTTTCTTCTACACACTCGATTACACCTCTTCTCAATCCGATTCCCAATGGAAAACCCCTATCAATTGGATCTACTGTCCCACCGCCTCGACCCTCATTCACTGATATCATCCGTGCCAATATCCTTTCCCAACCCGCAGTACGCCGCCCGATCAGACCGGAAACCACCAAATCCAAGAAATCCTACAATAAAGCAAATCTGGTTTCAAGAAACACCGCCACCAGCACCCTAGCCAAGCTGCGTGCCCAAACTGCGAACAGTTTGCCAGCTTGTTATAAATGTGGTTCATCGGACCACTACACTTCCGACTGTCGTAATGCTCTAATTTGTTTCACATGCAAGAAAACAGGCCATAGATCCATCTCTTGCCACCCAAAACCAGTATTTAAACCTCCTCCTGACAAATATTCTCACATTCCTCCTTCTGCTCCTGCCTCCAACAAACCCCCAATTCCCCCTTCTTCTATTCCCACTACTGAATCACCACCACCTCCTCCGCCATTCTCTCTTCAACCCCCCTCTACTCTCCCAGAAAACATAGCACCAATCACTATGTTTCCCCGACCAATCCCAACACCAGATCGTCTCCGTGAAGCTAGCATTCTCTCGCCGATGCGCTTTCATGCTACACCAGCAACAACTCAGTTCAGACATTCGCTCTCCCAAGGTGTCGTCTTGACCGATACTCGCAGATTAGGTGCTCTTTATATCCAGGCGCACCTCAATCGCCTATTCCCCATACCCCGATGGTCTTGGATCGCAAGGGAGCTACCTAATCACCAGTTCTTGGTTGCTCCCCCTGATCTCAATTGGAGAGCCGCTGTACTCCAAGAAAAACAGTTGATCCTAGGCGATATCCCTTTTCCGGCTCAAGCGTATGAATACCACCGTCTTAACAATGGTCGTCGCCTACCGATATATTGGATCCAAGTTTTTGACTTCCCACACGATCTATGGAATGCACCAGAACTTAATCAACTGGCTCGCGAACTAGGAGGCATTCTGATTGATACCGATCCTCGTTCTCTCGAGCACACCAATCTCACTGTAACCAGAATTAAAATCGCTGTTCCGGATAAAGAAGTCATTCCAGCTTGCAAAAACCTCATTCTGACAGACGATAATGGCGAGCCAGTTACTCATCTAATACAAACAATAGTCGAAGAGGAAGAATCTGACCAACCCTGGGGCCACTCTCGCAATCATGTTTTCTCTTCAAAGAAAAGGCATCTTCATCACCACCACCTCCTCCTCCCTTTAATCCCATCATCAGTTATCAACCAGTTCACCTGCACCTAAGGGATGGATCAGGTTCTTCTTCTCAGCCGAATCGTCCATCATCTTCTTCTCACCCCACCAATACTCAGCTCCAGCATCCCCTCGCTCTAACTGCCTTACCCTCTTCTCAAGCACCACTCCCTATTCTACCCCCAACTCCCCCTGTAAACTCTGTACCAGAACCTCCCCCTTCACAACTTCCACCAGTTGACACTAATATACCAGAACCACCTGTTAGCAATGCTCCTCAAGCACCTATTGTAGAACCAGCTATACCAACCAATGTGCCAGCTATAGCAGCACAACCCTTGGCGCCACCTCATGTTGCAGAAGCTGCGGATCCAGCAATTCCAGTAGTTGCACCTGTAGAGGCCCAACCACAACAATTGGCTCCAGTTCAGGTGGTCGCTCCAGCAATACTAGCATCTTCTCAGAACAGGGGAAGAAGTGCCCAGCCCACCACATCCGAAGAAGTACGACACAGCTTACGCCTTAAGGCTAAGGAGGTGGCAGGAAAGAAGAACGGTGGCAAAGCAGGGACTTTCTCAGGTACTGTTATCACGTCAACTTTCCCTTACATACATTTATCAGACAATGAGTTAATCCAGCTCTATGATATAAGTGGATTTCATTTAGGCAACTCTGAGGCAGAAAAATTAGAAACTGTTAGAAAATTAAGGTCTTTGTCTTATGCTAAATTCCAATCGTCTCTACTTGATGTTTTATCTTCCAAGCCATCTGGGATTACATCTAACCCAATTGATCTTAGACCTTACATTCCTACTACCTTAGAAGCCCAACAAACTAATGGTTAACATTCTAAGCTGGAATGCCAGAGGCTTAGGCTCAGCCAATAAACGTAGAGCTCTTAAGGACTTTCTATCCAATAATCGCATTGACATAGTAGGTGTCCAAGAAACCAAAAAACCTGATAATTTTTCTACTAGAACTCTAAATGCCCTCAGTCCCACCATAACACATTGGACCTCCAAAGCTTCCAATGGAGCTTCAGGAGGCCTCCTTCTAGGTATAAATGAATCTGAATTTTGGATTTTAGATACTTGGGTTAAAGATTTTTCTATTACTGCCCATATCAAATTCAAAACCTTCAATTTTGAATTCCTTTTAACAGTAGTATACGGTCCTGTCTTGGCTAATCAACGTCGACTCTTCTTATCTGAACTTAGAACAATACCTACCCTTGGTCCATCAGCTTGGTTACTTTTTGGAGATTTTAATTTGATTAGGAATAGATCTGAAAAACAAGGCCCCTCATACAATTACATTCTTAGCAATCGTTTTAATAACTTCATCTCCAATCTCAACTTAATTGAACTGACCCTTTCTGATAGGAAATTTTCTTGGTCCAGATCCATTTCATCCAACTCAAAAGCACTATTAGATAGATACCTTTGCTCTATTGATTGGTTCTCACAATTTTCAAATACTATAGTCACCTCACTACCAAGAATATATTCTGATCATAATCCCCTAATATTGCACACTGATTCTATCTCCACTAGTTCTAGAAAGACTATTAGATTTGAAAAATCTTGGATTTCACAGGAGGGTTTTTCTGATTTACTAGCCACATGGTGGCATTCTTTCCAATTAGGAGATAACTTGGGAATTAGTTGGAAATTTAAACTCCAATTCCTAAGGAAAAAACTTAGGGGATGGAATTCCAACATTCAAGGTGAAATTAGAAGAAGCAAACAACACCTTTTAACTCAATTAGAATATTATGAACAGCTTCAAGACACAACCTCTTTAACACCTTCAGAACTTCAGAATTGGAAAGAATGTCAATCATCTCTTTACAAAATCTATCAGGATGAGGAAACACATTGGCAACAACGATCTAGGTTGAAATGGTTCCTAGAGGGAGACCTAAATACCAAATTCTTTCATCTTACAGCTTCTATTAGAAAACAAAAGAATATTATTCTTTCCTTAGACATAGATGGTACTACTGTGTATGACCCAGTAATTTTACAGGACCATATTTCATCTTATTTTAAAGAATTATTAGGCACCACTCACCCTAGATTTCTATCCCTGCAACCAAATCTATGGCCTCTAACTGAACAATTGACCCCTTCCCAACAAGACTTCCTAGAACATCCCTTTACATTAGAGGAAATAAAAACTACCGTTTTTTCATGTAATCCTTCCAAAGCTCCAGGTCCAGATGGTATGTCCTTTCTTTTTTATCAAACCTACTGGGATCTAGTTAAATCTGACCTTCTATTGCTGCTCCAATCATTCTATAACAGAACTCTAGACTTGTCCAAACTCAATTTAGCACATATAGTTCTAATTCCAAAAAAGGCAGAGGCATCTACTCTAAAAAATTTTAGACCTATAAGCCTAATTAATTGTAGTTTCAAGATCATCTCTAAACTACTAACCAACAGGTTATCCCAAGTAATGGACCCTCTAATAGATGACTCACAGGCAGCATTTATTAAAGGTAGGTTGATAGGCGACAATATCATTTGCGCCCATGAAACCCTTTATCAGGTCAGATTAAGTAAACAAAAGGGTATTCTCCTTAAACTAGATTTTGAGAAGGCCTTTGACAAGGTAAATTGGGACTTTTTATTAGAAATTTTAGTAGCAAGAGGTTTTGGTCCCTTATTCATTACTTGGATTAAAGATATTCTTTACAGTGGTAGAACTTGCATTTCTTTCAATGATTCACAAAGTCCATACTTCCCATGTCAAAAGGGGCTAAGACAAGGAGACCCATTGTCCCCCTTACTATTTGACTTGATAGCAGATGCATTAGGTAAAATTTTACAGAAAGCTCAATCAGCAGGACTCATCTCTGGGCTAGGTCATTTCAACAATTCTTTCAAAGTCCTTAACTTACACTTTGCAGATGATACATTAATCTTTTTAGAGGCTGACCCCAAAATGGTAGAACACCTAAAATTTCTACTCATTGGCTTTGAATCCCTATCAGGTCTAACCATTAATTTCAATAAAAGTGTCTTGGTTCCCTTGAACATCTCTAGTACATTAGCAACCACTCTATCAGACCAATTAGGTTGTCAACAAGCTGTATTACCAATAACCTACTTAGGTGTTCCTTTACACTGGAAAAGACTTGCATATTCTGATTGGCAACCCCTTATCACAAGAATTGAGAATAAGTTACAAACATGGAAAGGATCCTTATTATCTCTAGGTGGTAGAATAACACTTTTAAACTCAGTTATATCAGCCATTCCACTATATTGGCTTTCTATTTATAGAATTCCTGTCAAGGTCAGGCAAGTAATAGATAGATTAAGAAAGAAATTCCTTTGGTCTGGCTCTTCCACTTCTTCCCGGAAAAAATATCATTTAGTTAAATGGGACCAAGTTTGTCTGAGTAAGTCCCAAGGAGGTTTAGGAATAATCAACCTAGAACGAATGAATATTTCACTTCTTGCCAAATGGTGGTATAGATTCAAAGATCCCACAACCATAGGAAAGTGGAAAGACATCCTGACCTCTAATTATTCCACTTCAGGCTTAGATATTCACCACACTTCCCACTTTTGGTCTAGCATAATCTCCATTAGGCATATTGTAGACTTAGGTATAAATAGAATAATAGGTAATGGCTTAGAAACATCATTCTGGTTAGATAGGTGGTCAGGTGAATGTGCCTTATACTGTAAATACCCCAACCTCTTCCGTATTACATCTGATCCATTAATTACAGTAGCTGAGGCCATTTCACCTGAATCCATTTCAATTCACACTACCAGACAGCTCACAGGCATTTATTTAGTGGAATGGAACCAACTTAGATCATCCCTGTCCTACTCATCTGTTTTTATAGATATCTCAAAACCAGATTTAATTTATTGGAGATGGACTCCTACCAGAACATTTACTGTCCACTCTTTATATAATTGGTTAGAATATGGGAGTATGAAAGACAAAACATACACCACTCTATGGAAAATAAAAATTCCTTTGAAAATAAAGGTGTTTATTTGGTTAGCAAGGGAGGGTAAAATTCTAACAAAGGATAATTTAGCTAGAAAAGGTTGGCAAGGAGACCAGACTTGCCCGTTCTGTAATCTACCTGAAACAATTGATCATTTGTTTGTAACCTGTCCACTAGCCTCATCCATTTGGTCATGGATTGCTTCACACAACAAATTTCACTTTAATTGTTCTCGGTTTTCTGATCTATGGATTTTAGATGCATATGTACCCCTTAAAGATAAATTTTTGCTAGAACTAATTAGGGCAGGAACTCTTTGGATCTTATGGTTAAACCGAAATAGAGTATGTTTCAATGACAGTCCAGTACCATCATTAGCTTCCCTGGGATCACAAATTATTTCACTAACCTCATATTGGTGTAAAGCTAATACAGATGACTCTTATCTTAAATTAACCCTAATATTACCAATGGATGTGACTTTTTTGTCCCAGGCAGGTCCTCTTATAATCCTCTCGGAGATCGATACGTCTCAAGGGGAGACCTTCAGCTGGGATTCCGAGGAAGAACCCTATCTTGGATTAGAGGGGTCGGATCTGTCAGCGTACCTAAGGGACAGGGCATATTTCGAAACCTCTGATGAAGAACACCTCTCAAGGGAAAACCACAATGCATCGACCTCCTCTCTTACCACTTCAAACCACTGATGCCAACATTTACTCGGAATATATTGTCCTATTGCTGTTATAACACCTTGGTTATGCACGGTTGTTAGTGTTTTGATGCTGTTAGATAGTAGACTACCCCTTACTACTGTTTTTAGTAATACTTTGAGATATTCCCTGGTGTGTTGGTCACCAGAGTATTGAACAGTACTTAGCCTAATTGCAGGGTTCATTTCTCTGCTTATTGTAAGAACAATTCGTTTCTATAAGAAACAGGTGGATATATCCACTTTTTCAAAAAAAAAAATATGCATAGTATCATAGACTCACTCATAAAATTTAAACAAAAAAATATAACATATATATTGTGCGAAGTCAAAATAACATTTTTAATATTTTTATCTAAAGAGCTCTATAAGAGTTTAATTAGAGTGCATATAAATAATTAAAGTACACACAATCCAACAAAATGTTTATAAAATATGTTTATATCTTTGTCTTAGATAAGCATAGCACAAGATATATATATAAACTCACTTACAAATGTATTTACACTAATTATGAAATTTGTTTGTAGCTGTGTACGTATTTCTATATATAGAAAAATCAAATATATTTTGCACAAAATTTTACGAAATTCATAACAAAACGAGAATACTTCATTTGAGAACATTAAACAATTAATCATTTCGATAGTTTTCACCAATTATATAATTATTATGCTTTAATGTTCTTTAAGCAAATCTTGAACATTTATCCAATTAAAACATTTTTAATAAAATCTCAACTCGCAAATAAATCAAAATCTACATACATTATATTAGAAAAGTGATCAAACATAATAGGTAATTTGCTCTCAACTCATTTTACATATAATAATTAACTAATAGCGATTTATAGTGATTGAAATTATAGAGATAAAAAATGAAAATACGCTATAAATTAAGTATACTATATTTAGAAAGGAGATTAATAAAAGTGGTACTAACTTGGTTACCAAATATACCCAATAATTAATTGAAAGTATATATCGACAGTAATTAAGATACATGTCATCATAACACGCACAGCCCCCCTTGCCAATAAATGGATACAAACAGAAACGGACAAGAGCAGACGTGAGACGGGGTAAAAGAAATAGGTGAGAATGTGAGATGCAAACGGACAACAAGAAACTAACAATTATTACACATATTTGAACGGTGGGATCTATCGTTTACATTAATTATTAGTTACATTGTGATGAGAAGTTTTCTTTTGAGGGTTATTGATACAAAAGTTATCACTTTAGCAATTAACATTAAGGTCATGGTCATATAAAAATATAAATAATAAAATACCATTGTCATAACTAATATAAAAGTTTTATATATTATTTATCCACGTGTTTAATTTGTTATTCTTAACATCTCGATCGATATTGAGATGAAAGATCAATATTAGTAATGTGATTTTACATATGGATCCAAAAATTTATAAAGAAAGGTATCGTTTCGACCCTTCATCCTTTCATAACTATTTCTCAATTGTTGTACGTTCGTTACAGCAATCGTCATGAATTAATAATTTAATGGAACTAACCGTTGAATTGTTAGAATTAATCATTGGATAGTTCAAACTATTTCTGGACTTCTATAAGTGGCTCTTCAAACTAGTAGTCATGCATAACGGATCATAAAACAATTGTTATAACGATAACAAAGATAATGTGAATTCAATCCGAGACACTGCAGATTTTGCTTTATTTCAGTTATCCACAAGTTTGTCTCTCTTTTTTTCCACTAAATTGAATTATTCTATCTTTCAAATTCATTTAATACAAAGTAAAGAGGCTAAAAAAAATGAAAAATGAATGCATTAAAATAACTTATACAACTTCATTTTTTTATCACTTGACTTTGTGCTAAATGAATTTAAAATTTAAATTTTTTACATGTACACACATCACTCGTGAAGTATATCAGTTTTAACAGTTTGAATTTATCGTTGGAAATTAATTCGATAAATTTTAGAAGTTTGTGCTCATCAAACCTCTTGATTATAAGCTACACAAAGAATAAGACTATTTCAATCCGAGCGCTTGGTTTTCACTCTTTCATCCAGAGAGCAAAAAAGGGAGAAAAAAGGGAGATTTAACCTAACCACCTCATTTTTCTACTCCATTTCATTCCTCTTAATTTCTTATAGATCTCAATCCGACACACTAGTACACTCCCATTTCACGTCTCTATCTCCTTGAGTGTAGAAGAGAATGAGAGAGAGGGGAGGGAGCCGAGCCAAGCGGAGCCGACTGGAGCCGAGAGCATGGTATCGTCGGAGCTTGGAGCATATAGTATTTACCCATTTCGATCAAAGCGAGGCGGTAAGTTGATCCGATTGTCGAAGCACCGCAGTAAGTAAATCCGACCGTCGGAGCGCCGGGGTGAGTAGATCTGGCTGTTGGAGTGCAGCGATGAGTAGATTCGGTCATCGGAGAGCGACGCGGTGAGTAGATCCGGCCATCGGAGCGCCGCGGTGAGTAGATCGAACCATCGAAGTGTGGCGGTGAGTGTCAAAGCGCGACGGTGAGTAGTTCGGACCATTGGAGTGCGGCGGCCATCGAACGAAAACAAATCAAATCGTGAAGAAGGTTAGAGAATGATATATTAGGGTATTTAAAAATATAAATAAGTAGGATTAGATGATGAGAGTAGTTTAGATAAATTAATGAGAATAAAATAATTTAGATTTAGAAATTTGAGTCATTTGATTTGTTGTAAATAAATTTTTTATTAATGAAATTATTAGTTGACATTTAAAACCAATAACTTAAAAAAAAAAAAAAAAAGCTGCACAAAGGATTCACGCTTTTGGCTTCTAAATTAATAATTCAATAAATTTAAATTATTATTTTATAAATAAATTAATGAATAGTAAATTAATTTTTAAATCACCTCAAATTTATAGCAAATTTGTCTACATCATAGAAAATATATTTAATTTTTTTTCCTATTTTAATAACGTTATGTAGGTTGCCGGTTGCGACAGTTGCACAAAAAATTGCAGTCATTGAGGCCTATCCTATTAAATTATTTCTTTTCAAGGTCACCATTAAAATACTTAGTACTCTGTAGTCTGTTAATATTAATTAATGATTAGTTCTTCTTCATGATATCTTTCAATTAATTTGTAGGACCAAAACTTATAATGCACATCATTTTAATTAATTCTCACTTAATTCCAACAGCCGCAACAATAAATGTAACAATAAGAAAGATGTTGTTCCTTTACTCCGGATTTTTTTTTTCCTTTACTCAGAAATTAAACCGTAGTTGTAATTAGAAAAAATGGTAAACAAAATGGGTTACCTTGCTGTTTACCATTTAGAAAACATTAAGAATTGTAAGCACATTTTTGAAATTTTTTTGAGCCAGTGCTCATCCTGACTCTACTTGGCTCAGCCACTACTTCTTTGTCTCCACTACGATGCTGTCAGAGAAAAAAAAAATTGGGTAGCTTTTAATTTTGTTATTCCGCAGGTAAAGTTAATTCCTATAAATTTAATTATGAAAACTAATTATCAAATAAGAAACAATTTGGCGAATTCTTTGCCTTACAAGAGAAGTTCAACTGTTACTATTTTCCAGAATAATCTCGCATATAAAAATTATGATCAATGAAGAAATGCTGACAATTGTAAAATGATAGGCATCTATTTCTAATTAGCTAAGGATGATGTACCAATTGGTAAATTTCATGAATACCATCTGGCAGCCTTAGGGTTGTCAAAAAAGTTCGCAGTTCGTGTCTCGCCTCTAACTCGCTCGCTTGGTAGTGGACCGAGCTGTTAACGAGCCAGCTCAGCTCAGCTCAGGCTCAGGCCAAAATAAACAAGCTGAGCCAGGGGTCAGCTCAGCTCGTTAAGCTGCAGTTGATTTAGGGTTTAGTTCCATATAATTTTAAGTCCAGTCTCATTTTCAAAGGCGCAATTATGCAAAATTGATGTATTTTCAGTTTGGAAAGAAAGAATATGAGCTTTAGTTGCTTGAAGATGTGCCTGCTGGACAATTTCTTAAATTTTTTTAATGTGTTTTCATATTGTTTATTTTTGAATTTGTATAATAGCAGCCCAATAAAGTCCAGCGAGCCAGCTCCTCAGCTCGCGAGCTAACTCGGGCTGGCTTGTCACAAGCTGAGCCAGGAGTTTTGGCTCGGGTGACCTAGTTCCAGCTCGCTCGGTCCAGGCTCGAGCCAAAATAAACGAGCCGAGCTAAGGCCCAGCTCATTTACAGCCCTAGGCAGCCTCTTGCCCGATTTAAAAAAAAAAAAAAGAAAAAAAAAAGAAGAAGAAGAAATGCTGACAATTTAAGGCTCAGTGTACAAAACAATAGTCCCACATTGGCCCATAATAATACTACATTACATATGGCCCACAAATCTGATTCAATCCATCTCACGATTACTACACCTATACGAATTCACATCCTCGCAGGTACCTGACGAGTGGATCCGGACCGTTCTTTTTACCTTTGCACGAATTTCAAAGCCCAATAATAATGACCCCTTCACTGGCCCGAATCTCAAAGCGTCTGACCGTAAAGTGAGGAACATCTCCGGATCCACTGATTACGACTGAGATAATGCAAAAGTCAACACCGAAGCATCGTACTCCAAAATAATAATGAAAACTGCTGGGCATGAAAGTGAAAAAGGTGACAACAATAAATCCATCATGAAAGTTACAGGCTAAAACAGTATACACCAACCACACCTTTACCAGAAAATACTATGTACGTTTCATATTTCGTACCTCAAATCAAGATTCAAATGCATCTTTGAATTTTTGCATGATTCAATTTTCTTTTACAATGCAGAGCATTACTGTATTTTTCTATGCTCTCTTCCTCGTTATTTTTTTCGACATACATTCACCAAATGCTTTTGATCCTTTGTACGTAATGTGTGGCTCCACCGGTACCTACACAGCAAACAGCACCTATTGCACCAATCTCGAGCACCTCTTCTCCTTTCTTTCCACCGGAGCTGTCACAACCGAAGGGTTTTTTAAGAATGCAACTGGAACAGGAGCGGATCAAATCTTCGGTCTTGTCCTTTGCCGAGGTGATGTCAATGCTTCTGTTTGCACCAGGTGCCTTGATCAATCCTTCAAAGATGTAAATAATATGTGCCCCTACTCCAAAGAAGCAATTATCTGGTACGATATGTGCCTTCTTCGGTACTCAAACCGATACTTCCTTGACTCAACTGACAATTCACAACAGATCATTATATACACAACGGGGGGTAGATTTAGCGGATGGGATTCATTGAGCAATGCTAATAAGTCCTACTTGACCACAGTGATGGCCACTTTACTGAGCAGTGTATCAGACCAGGCGGCATATAATTCAACAAAGCGATTCAGAACAGGCGATATAAACATAACGCCTTCTCTACCGGTGATATACAGCCTGTCACAGTGCACACCTGACATGTCAAATGACACATGCCGTGCGTGCTTACAAGAATTGATCGATCGTATGCTCAATTACTTTGATGGGAGGACAGGGGGGCGAATTTTAGGAGTTAGATGCACTCTGAGGTATGACACGTACGCATTCTTTTCTGGAGATCCAGATGTATTGCTCGGATCGAATTTGGAACCAGGAATATCAACTACAGCTCCTGTTGTATCTGCTAACAAACCAACTCTGGGACCCAATTCAACAAGTACTTTGACTGGTACTAATAAAGGTAATTGCTAATTAAAAACATGGGTAAAATACAAGCTAGCTCACACTCATGGTAATTACTAATTAAGGAAGCAAATTATATACCTCTTTAGTCCTCAGAGGTACCTAGTCATGATTCTTGATTTTTTTTCGTTCTTTTTGTTTAAAAAAAAAAAAAAAGCTTCTTATAATTAATGCAGATGTTACCTGTTTATTTCGATCTCCGAAATCATTGAATTCACATCCTCTCCAATATACAAGGGAATCTTTTACAATTAATGGATCTGGACCGTTCTTTTTAACTTGGCACGAGCACAATAATACTACCCCCTGCACTATTCCGAATCCCAAAGCGATGAGATTTGATCTCAAACCGTAAAGTGAAGCCCATCCTCTACAGTATTGTAGAGGAGCTGAATCTGAAATCGTTAGGGGTCATTTATTTGTCCCTTATATTTTTTTAACTTGATAATGATCCAGTGAACGTCGATTGAGGATGAATTATTATTTATTATTTGATTACAATATGAATTTTATGAAAACAAAAGTATGGCAGTTGGGACATTTTCCGAAAGGTTAGAAAGTAATAAAGACAAATACATCCGAAATACTTGAGCAGATCAGGAGATGAGCCTAAAGGAGTTGCAATTGTTGGTTCAAAATATTTTAGCTGATTAAAAAAGTTGTTAGTTTTAATTGCATTCAAAAGTTTCTGTAAAGGAAGTCAAATTTGAACCTTTTTATGGTCATTTTGAACCTTTTTAAGGGTTGGGCAGACAAATACAGTTGAAAATAACATCAGACCCAGAAGTATGCAATATTTGCATATTGTAAGCTAAATTTCTTTCTATATAGATAATTAGATAAAAATTATTGGTCACTGTTTCCCTATTTTTTTCTTAATTAATCAAAATTGGTTAATATTTTTATTTATTTTTGTTGATCACTTTATAAGTTTATATTATTTTTAGTCTGATAATAAGTATCTTGTGTAATAAAAAATATCAACTTGTATTATTAATAGTTGCAACTCAAATGATTATCCAGGAGGAGCGAGCAAACACATCACTATTATTGTCAGTGCAACTCTGGCACTGCTACTTTCTGGCTGTCTCATTGTCTATTTGTGGATAGCAAGGCAAAGATATGCTGCAGGTTTTGTTTTTTAAGCAATTGACTGTTACTTATCAAAACTTGTTTAACAGAAAACTTATCTGGTAATTTTTCTATTCCAAAAGATTTAGATATGAAGATATCTGAAGAAAGAATGCTATCTAGCAATGAACAATCGAGTATCTGGAGCAGAGAGAGTAGTTCAGATTTCCCATTCTTCGATTTCAATCAAATAGCTGAAGCAACAGAGAACTTCTCATCTGAAAATAAACTCGGCCAAGGTGGATTTGGACCAGTGTACAAGGTTCCTCCCCCTGTATTTCTGAAAATTGAATGAGAAATAATTATATTCTAAAGCAAATTTTATTAACAAAACATTCAAATGATGGAGCATTCATATCTACGACTACGATTATCATTTTTTTTTTTTCAGAACACGGAAATACCAAGAAAGTGGATAGATATATCATTATAACAAAAAGGGCATAAAGTGGTAACAACAAAATATAGATTTTATTATGACATGAAACTAAAAAAGTTAGTTTTTGTGGAACTCATGCCATGGTTTTTTAATTCAGGGTGTGGTACTAGATGGGCTTGAAGTAGCAGTAAAAAGGCTTTCAGCACAGTCATGTCAAGGAATAGTTGAATTTAAAAATGAAATCCACCTTATTGCGAAGCTCCAGCACCGAAATTTAGTTCGGCTGCTCGGATGGTGCATCCAAGGCGAAGAGAACTTGCTTGTTTATGAGTTCATGCCAAACAAGAGCTTGGACTTCTTCATTTTTGGTACTTCTCTAGAAACAATTTCCTTTGAAATAGATTACTTGATTACTTTCTAAAAGCTGATGCAATAAAAAGAATTTTTTGATTTACAGTAAAAAATATGAATGCAAACTTGTATAATGAAGTTAATAATTTATTTATTTGCTCAAATAAGTCCTTACAGGGCCATTAGCTCTTTTTCTTCTGTGTTCTATTTGTGTATCCTTCTTTTTTTCCCCTTTTACCTCTCTATTTTAAATATATTTTTATTTCTACATTTTTTCATTCTACTGAACTAACGTATATGTGAATGTCGTATAATTAGATAAAATAAGAGGAGCATTGCTAAATTGGGAAAAACGATTTCATATAATTGAAGGCATTGCACAAGGACTTCTGTATCTTCATAAACACTCAAGGCTAAGAATTGTTCACAGAGATTTGAAAGCAAGCAATGTTCTCTTAGACATTGACATGAATCCAAAGATATCAGATTTTGGTTTGGCTAGGATCTTTGATCCAAAAGAGCTCCAAGCAATAACCAGCAGAGTAATTGGAACATAGTAAGTTCCATGCAACATACCAAATTATAAATCATACAATTTGGAAAACAATAATTGTATTAAAAATCAATTGCAAAATTATATTATTAAGGTTCATAACATGATATTTATTACCTTTAATTAATTTTCAGTGGTTACATGGCTCCAGAATATGCATCTGAGGGTCTTTTCTCAGTAAAGTCTGATGTATTTAGCTATGGTGTGTTGCTTCTGGAGATTATAAGTGGCAAAAGGAGTTTGGGTTTCCACCAACATGGGGTTTCTCACAACCTCCTTGGATATGTAAGAAAATTAGTTGTTTGCATATATATTATTTGCTTTCAATAGAAACATTATGTCACTAACTAATTAAATCTTTGAAACAGTTTACTTTTGGTCTCGTTTGTCTCGGTGCACTGCAAAATTTTATTCATCTTTTGTGGCAAATTTTGTTGTCATTTCAGCTATTTTAACACTAGTATTAGCATAACAGATCAATTTTCAAGAAGAATTGATTTAGAATAATTCATAATTGCATTTGATTATATGCCGAGACTGATATTTTTACTTAGATTTTTATTGCTACAAAACAATTTTTCAGGCATGGGATCGATGGAAAGAAGGTAAAGCTTTTGAGCTAATTTCTCCGGTACTAACTGAAGCACCACAAAGACAGGTAGAGAGATGCATCCATGTGGCATTATTGTGCGTACAAGAGAACCCTGTCGATCGGCCCATCATGTCAGATGTCATTGCATTTCTCAGCTCTCCAACTATTGTGATACCAGACCCAAATCAACCGGCTTATTTCAACGTAAGAGTAAATTCTAGGTCCAATACCGACGTATCGACAGATTTCGAAGGCTCGTCGCGCTCCATGAATTACGTGAGCATGACTGAGGAAGGCAGATAATAATGTTGCTCCCAATTATTGGTCATTGTCAAAATGAATGTAATTAAGTCAATAAGTAATGCAAAATTGTCATTATTATTTGTTGTTAAATTGTTAATATCTGGTCTTTTATCAACCTGAAGTAGTAGTGCAGCATTGATTTTGAATTTAGCCCCAACCTGTCACTGAAATAGCTGATTTTTAAAGACATAATTGGAAACAACAAAAATACCAAGGATCATTTAACAATTTTTCAATTTTTCGTTTTCGACAATAATGACAAGTTTAAAAGTAAATCTAAATCAAATACTATAGGAATCATTTATATGATGCATATATCGTATATAAAAAATTTATAAAATTTAATGTATACTTCACTATAAATCTAAAGTGACTCAAAATTTAAACAACCTAAACTTAGCAATGCTTAATGCATCAAAAAAATTAATTATTAGATTTTCTATATCTCCAATAACATACTTAATAATTTATTTTTCTAAGTTTTAACTTTATTAATATTGATTTGAAAAGAGTCGCCTTCTGCATACCGGTATCAGAAAACTCTTTTTTAACATCACTGTAATGTGCTTGTATATAGTTTCCATTGGGTTCTCCCTTGAATATTTTGTTTCACAATGAAAGCTGGTTTCGATCAGAGGATAGAGCAATTATGTAGAAATGTATCACATTGACCGAGAGCAATTATCGGCGAGAGGCGGATGGATGTGTAAACAAATAGGTGCTTACTGCTAATTATCGGATACTGATATCCACACAACATAATTTGTTACTGACACAGCATAATTTAAAATTTTAATTTTCATAGACAAATTTTAATTTTGAGATGCAATTAAAGGGTAAATTTGCCTATCAAATTAAAATTTTAAATGATGTTGTATCAGTAACAATGCGGATATCAGTAACCTCATAAATCAATTAAAAAATAATACTTGTACGCATCTCACTGTAAAAAAATCCTCATAACATGGAAAGTAATGTGAATTCCATCAATTTTTTATTGCCTAATAATTAATTGTAAAATAAACTGTAGTTGATTAAAATTTTGAGATTGCCAATTACCAATAAGATAATAAGAATATCAAACTATTACATGCTGCTCTGACTCCTATACATCTTAAATTACAGCATTTTTTTCATTATTAACCTATCAGAAACTATAAACCAAAATAGTAATCAAATTATAATCCCAAGAAAAAATAAAAAAGGAAGGACCCCATGAAAAAAACAGCTTTCAACGTCTATCTTGCGCTACTAGTCCAACCAAAATTCTCAAGTTCTTCATTAAAATGTTCTTTATAAGTGACTATTGGGAGGAAAAGCATCTTTCACAGCGGTGAGGGCAGTGAGGCAATTAAGGGTGCTCTTTAGTATATCCCTCTCTCTCTTGAGCCTGGCCGCTGTATCCTCCATCTCGAGTAGCACCTGTTAAAAATAATGAAAACTAATTAAGGCTTTAAGAAATCACCCAGAGTCTGGCTATCTGTCATAATACCAGTGACAGTACTAATCAATGGCATGGTGTAAAATTAGAAACCTGATTAGCTGGTAATATACCAAATAAACACACAAAAAATTCCAGAGTCTGCTACCGTTATTTCAGCCTAAATACCACCAACTCCAAGACCTATTGAACCTGCTTCGAACAACAAATCCAAACCGATCTACAACATGCGTGGTGAGTTCCCATGCAAAATTTACATTTTTCAAATTTATTTAGTATCAAGTCAAGCGGTCAAATATGAGAGTTAAAATAAGTTAATTTTAATGCATTCATTTTTTTATCAATTTTTACCGCTTGATTTGGTACTAAAATACTTCTAAAAATTATAAATTTTAAACACATCACTTATAAAGTAAATTGGTTTGAATTTTGGAGTTAGTGGCAAATACCACCAATGTCACACTAATCAGACTAAAAAAATCCAAATATAAGAGGGTGTCGCACCAAAATTGAACTGGTATTCGTCGGGATCTAGCAAGTACCCAGCCTGACATTTTTAACAATACATGCATAATTTTACAAGAATCTTCTTAAAAAGATTAAGCTTGTATCCTACTTCCTTCGAGTCAAACTAGCAACTTTACCAATATTTTCAAGTACCATACCACACCCAAAAACTCCCCACAAGCAAGCCATTTTTTCTCGACATTACTATATCCCCAATTTTTTCTCAACATCACTACAGTTAATGAAGTTTTAAACAAGAGTGAGGCTATGGTACTATGCATAGCACAGATTGGTCCGTGCTATGGATCAATATCTTCGTTTTTGAAGTCCAAACAATCGATTTGAACTGTTCAACATGATCTCTATATGAAATATACTTGCAGGTTAAATTTTATATTTTTTTTAGAATCTTTATACTATGAAAATCACTTTTTCTAAAAGACTAGACCATTCAAAAGTAGTAATTGTCTACATATCTAAAAACATAGTAAAAAAATTCTAAAAAAATATGAAATTTAGCCTGCAAGTATATTTTCATATAGAAATCACATTGAACGGTTCAAATCGATTGTTTGGACTTTAAAAAAGAAGATATTGATCCATAGCAGGGACCAATCCACGCTATGTATAGTACCATTTCTGTATGCCGTGATATCACTAAAAAGTACAAATACAAACCTGTTGCTCATTTGGTATAAGACCAAAATAACTCCCGACAATGAAGGAGAAAGGAGTGGGGAACAGCCCCTTCCATAAATCAACATCCGCTTTTTGGGGATCTTTCTTCTCCCTATCAAGACGGTATGATAATCTTATAACATCCTTCAAGTAATTCTCCACTTCTGACGTTAACTTTTCCATGTCATCGCCTTGTGCCGGGTCTGGAGGTGGCCGGTCTTCCAGCCAGTTCACTGCCGCCACCATGTACGGCTTCATTCGTAGAATATAGTTAATGCGAAACCTCTCCTGAAGTTAGAAAATATAAACTAATTACGGTGATCTTTTTTTTTTTTTTCTGGTGAGAAAGTCTTGCAAAAACACTACAATGATATCAGAACAAAAGTATCATTTTACTATTTTACATGCATTTTCATTAACTATACATTTCTAATTTGTCATCTATTTTTTTTTAAGTATAATATATTTGTAGCATTTTTGGCTAATGGTAACTGTTCTTGTTTCAATCTCTGGTGAAAAAATTTTAACATGTCAGAATGTAATGGTAAAAAATAAAAAAAATTACCAGCAAATATTTATCCTGTCAATAATCAGATACAAGTTAACCTTTCTCCATAATTGGGACCTTTTAACTATCTTTTTTTCTGAAATGAAACTTTTATTCTTTTCCTACACCAATTAAAAGTTTCCCTTCTCAAGCCCAATGAATTGCAATTATAATTTGAACTTCTAACAAAGGAAACTAATTACACACCTGTCCTTTGAATATGATAAAGAAATGATCATTGGGATGTTTCTGGTGCTGCACCACCTCAGCAACACATCCAACCTCAACCGAAGCTGAAGAAGGATCGGTAGGGTTAGAGAATAAAACTCCAAACCTATGATCCGTTTGGATTAAGGTTTGCAACATAATCCGGTACCTATACTCGAATATATTTAAAGGTAGCATCACGCCGGGGAAGAGAACGAGAGGCAATGGAAATATGGGGAGTTCGACAAGATTGGAGGAGATGGAATTATTGGATGGATTAGAGGAAGCGAGGCAGATGGAAAGCTCATGTCTTTTGATGCCGTTGGTGTGGTACAGAGGTTGCACGAGAAGTGTTCGACGTTTTGCCTGAGAAACTGGGAGGAAACGGGGCAGCGAGGGGAGTGACTGCGAGAGCCACGGAGAGTTTTTAGATTAATTTGGGGGGGAATGGAAGAGAGAGAGAGACAGAGAGGGAAGGTGCGCAGAATCCGTATCCTCCCAATGTGCGCACGGATTGAAGCAAGGGAAAATATAAAATCAAAATATCAAAAATAGTGGATCAGAATTCAGAACGAGTGGGCACTGGCACTGTGAGGAATTTTATCACCTAATATAACTCAAATTTTGAGTTTAGATGTGAATTGTCAGATCTTTTATAGCACGATATAAAATGGACTCGTGTAGCAGACGCGGATTTACATATATAGTGGAGGTGCTAATTCACCCTGTGATTTTAAAATTAGTAATTATGTAAATTAAAATTTAGTTGAACTTTTATATCGTCTAGCTCTTTTCATAAAATAACAAATATGGATTGGTAATCTAGTGCTTTGAGTTTTAGTTGGTGTGTGCAAAGTTATGGGTTCAATTTTCACTAACCATACTTTTTTTTTTTTATCTTTTTCACATATTACATTTTATAGATTAGACCTCTCTATTCAAATTTTCTAATTCTGCCCCTGTTGTGTAGGAATCTAAACACGTGAAGTTGTGAGGCTGTGGTAGATCTAAACACGTGAATTATATCTAAATAATTTATTTTTTAGGTGATGCTAAACCGAACGCCTAATTATTTGGTTGACCGAATTTTGACCGAATTAAACCCGAATAATTCACGAATTTTACAAACTTTTCCTGAATTTTACAAATTATTCACGAATTTTTTCCGAACTCTTTCTAGAACATTTTTTTTATTTTTTGCTCTCTTACAGAACTGAGATTTCTTGTCTGAATAATTTCAAATCATTCTCAAATTATATATGAATTATTCTCAAATCACGAATTTTTGACCTTGCTAAACCGAACCCGAATAATTCATTTGTCAATATGGTTGTGATCAAGTCAGATTTATATATGTCGTATCATATCATAATTAAATTTGAAAAGATTGTCATGTTATGTTAGTTACGTTGTGATCATACATGATATGTTCAAATGTAATCAATTTGTCATGTTTGATTACATTTAACTTTTTTTTTCATAATTTAGATTAATTTGTTTAAAATTCACTATTCAATCAATATCTAACAGTCATCGGATTTTTCGTGTAGCGTGCCGTGTTGTATCAAATTTTTAAAAGATGGTCACATCTAGAGTGAAAAAAAAAAAACGTGACGTGTTGTGACTAACACATCGTGACTTTGGTGTCGTGTCATGCCATGTCATGATCAAGTTATTTTTTCATGTGCCATGACCATAATGTCAAGGGTTGGTCACACCATTCCTAAACATGCCATAACCAAACATGACTCACGTGATTATTTGATTGTAATTTAGATTAGTTTATTCAAAATTTACCATTTGGTCAAGATCTAACAGTCCTAATTACATGTGACTCGTGTGACCACATGCCGTACCATGACTAGATATTTCACATGACGTTTTGTGATGTGCCAAATTTTCTAAAAATAGTCACGACACGCAAGTCACAGCACGTAATCGTGTTGATAGAGCCAAGTTCGTTGTACCATTTTTTCTACTCTAGTCACATCACGCAAATGGTCACAACACGGAACACGCAAATCATAACACGTGACCGGTACATGTGTCATGCCGTTCTATAACGTATCCGGTCACGTTATGACTTTTTTAGATTTCTAAGCTCGTGCATTCCATCATGCCAGATGAAACCAAATTTAAGTTATTATAGAGATGAAATCAAACTTTTGAAATATAGAATCAAACATATAGTCAATTATATTAAAAAATTTAATGCAAAAAAAAAAAATCAAGCATAATAGAGAGGGATCGGATGACATCCTTTTTTGGTGACATCAAATAACATCGTTCATTTTCAAAGTTTTCAAAGTTTAAATAGTCAATCCAAACCGTTCAACTTGATAAATATGTTAAAATGTGCTTGCATATCAAATTTTATATTTTTCTGAATTTTTTTTTACTATTTATTAAGTATTTAACAAAATCATTATATTCAGACCATTGAACTTTTGTACCCATCTTAATAAATGGTAAAAAAATTTAGAAAAAATGTAAAATTTGATATGCAACCACATTTTAACATATCTATCAATTTGAACGGTTTGAATCGACTATTTGGACTTTGAAAATGCGTGGTGTCATTCTATCCCTCCTCTACATAATATTTTACCATATATTATATAAAAATTATATATAAATAAATAAATAAATAAAAAAAATCAATTGATCTCATTTTTTCTTCATCAATCCGCCTCTGATTGCAGACGAGCAGACTCGTACTGTGAGGGGACTCGAATGCGTATGAATTCGTATCCTCTAAGATATCTCAAACCTTGCATGACTTTATAGAAAATTGCAACCGTTTAAATATGATCCGTACGAATCTCAAAGCACACATAATATTGAACCCCTACATCACCCTAGAATAAGCACTGGACACGTCGGTCACGCAAAAGTTGAGATATCTCAGAGGATACGCACTCAATGCGTATCCTCTCAGATATCTCAGATTCCTGCAAAACGTATTTGAAGGTAGAGATTTTCCAAAGAGACGCAAAATATGAATATCTGAGAGGATGAGAATTCCCCTCTCGGGGTATGGAAGGACGAGGAGGCTGTTATAAGACACTCCAAATTGTACCAAGCAAGTGTTCTCTTTATTTCAATTCAAATCAATATTCAGGGGTAGATTTAGAATTTTCATCGGGCAAAAAAATATCGAACCAGATTTAAATCCATTAACTAATTAGGTACTCGATAAAAAATATTGCTTTAACTTATACATTTCAATACTTTGACTTGTAATTTCTTATTCTCTAACCTATAATTCTAATTATCAATCATAATTCATTTTTTTTAATTTTAACACTAAATTTAACTCAAATTATAATTCAAACATTCAGAGGGAGACAAAAAAATATTTGAAGAAAGAGCAAAATAGATCGGAACATTCCGATCTCTACTAAACTCAAAATCTAGAAGGACAGCCCCCTGGAACACTCTAAGTCTGCCCCTGTCAATATTAAATGCTAATATCATAATTTCAATTGCAATTGCAGAAATATAGGATAATTACCAGTTAGAAATCTATTTAAAACCATCACAACTGAAGTTTGAAGTTCCGATGATTTATAGTTGGAAATGTAACAATAAAAATTACAAAGATGTTATGAGTATTAAAATATTCAATAAATTTAACGAATTGAAATTAGAATGAATTGTAGGAATAAAGATAGATTAATATTAATTTAATAGAGATTTGTCAAAATTGTCACTCTGACATAAAAGAAATATCTTTTACAATTGCAATGATAAAGATTGCTCTCCTTTCGACTCGTTTGAATAAGACATAAGATGGAAAAAGAAATAAAATTATGGAATAGTTTTATATTAAAATGGAACATTTTGAAATATTTCTAACAGTGAATAACAATATAACATTTTGAAATAGTTTTATATTAAAATAAAATGAACCTAATATCTAATAATAAGGTGGTGTATGAACCTAAATATTTTATTTCTATTATATACTCTAGAATGTTTGTGTGGACATATATACATATATAGATCACATTGTCAATTAAATGTCCAAGGGACGTTGAAGAGTTCTTATTAATCATATATTTAAAGGTACTCTATTAATTCTATCCCATAATTATTATGAATTATAGATTCATAGGTTCTCCATTGATTCTCTCTATGAGATAGAAGAAAAAAAATCAAAATGAAATTAAGAATAAAAAAAAAGTAGAAGATAGAAATTAAGGATTCAAAATGAATAAATTAAAACTTATAATCCAACGATTTTGTCTTCTTTTTTTTAATTCCAAATTACTATATTGATTATGACCTCGATATTTAAAAAATTGGATAAGCTAAATCCATATATCGAATTGATAATTAGGTGATCCTAAGCAATATATTAGAAAAGTTGGGAGTCAACTAAAAATTGTTTAAGAATGTATATTAAAAATTTAGAATATACGAGACATTATGTAAATTTCACTAAAAAATAGGGGATCAATTGATCACTATCAACATAACTTAGCCCTGCTTGTGTGGGTACCAAAGTATAAATTTTATTATCAAAACAGTATCATATTAAGATAATAAGTCTAAATATGTATTAAATATTATGGTCTTTCTAATGTTGTTTGATCCAAAATATACATATTAGATATTTTCAAAGTTTAATGTGGAAATGTTTATAAATACTAGATATTTCATCAAAAGATAAAACATAACTTGATCATTACAACACAAGACAATACAAATTATAATGTATTTAATATTCTATGAATTAAAATTTGCTGCCAAGAAATAAGTCATCTTAAGATTGGCAATTATACAGAGACAAGTATGATACAATTGAAATTTTTTCGTTACCTTTAAATTCTAACTAAAGTTTCTATTTTTTTTTTATTATAGAGACTTTAATGCTACCATGAAGATATAGTTTTAAGATTGTTTGATCCATCACAACATTTTACAAGCTTAAAATGCTGGCGTTAAAATCAAGAAGACCATTATAGTATCTCAATTTTTTTAAAACAAATATTTGTGTGGAATTAAGGGGACAAACTGGAGCAAAAGGACATTTATAGTAAACAGGATAAACAATTTCATGTGCCTGGACCTGGAGCATGCCGGCCAATAAACACACTAAGGACTACAGCGAGTAAATTGGCCCCACAATGCAGAAGTAAAAGAACCCTGAGCCAATACGGATCACCGGAGTCCGGAGCACATGATTTTTAAAAGTGGGACCCACTATATTTGTCAGGATCCGGTTGATGGGCCGGAGGTCGCCACGTGGCAGCTTATCCATTCAGTATATTTAAGAGGCTCTGTTTGTTCGACTCAAATATGTTGCAATCCTCGTGAATTTCTCCAAACTTTTTCCTTTTCGAATCCAATTCGAATTGTTTCGAAATATGTGCACATAAAACTTCTGAAAAAAAATATTTTGAAATTTATTCTCCAAAATAAAATTAACAGTTGGATTCGAAAAAGAAAAAAAAATGTAAGATTACTATTCACCTACTGAGAATTACAGCAGATTTATTTCCCTGTTCGTCGGGGATGCTGTGCAGCCGTGTGATTGATATTTATTTACAAGGCGTGCAATTTCTATTGTGCTTGCGGAAGTGCAAAATTAAATTAAACATGGCCTGTAATAGGTAAAGCCGTAAAGGGAGCTGATCTGGGCTCAAGTTAATTATTTCTTGATTGATTTGTACCATTTTTAATTTACGAAAGTATTTGGAATTTTTGATAGATATCAGAGGAGGGTTCAATGCCTCATGTTCTTCATACCTCATATTTTATATCTTCGTTTTTAAAATCTAAATTGTCGGATCTGAACCGTTCAACATGATATTTATATTAAAATATAGTTGAAGATGAAATTTTATATTTTTTGAATTTTTTTTACTATTTTTAAGATGGATTGTAAATCACTATTTTTTTTAACGGTCCAAAGACAGTGACTATCTTAAAAATAATTCAAAAACTATAAAATTTCATACCTAGACATAATTTAGCATACATATCATGTTGAGCGGTTTGAATTAACAATTTGAAAATAAAGATATAAAATATGAGATATAATGAAATATGAAAAACATGAGCCATTGCAACTCTCCTCTAAATATTAATTGACAAGTTATGTTATTATTGCTGCTGCTGTTTTAATAGAGCTAAGATACTGACAGAGTAACTTTTACTTCATGCAACGCACAAAGTGATATCCAGCAACGTTTTATTTTATTTTATTGTCATTGCGCTGCATGAAGCAAAAATTACCCCGTCAATATCTTCACCCGTTTTACTTCAGGCCCAAACATTGCTTCCCGTACAACGGTTGTTTAGAAACAGAGGCTCTTTAGGCAGTTATTTGTTCTTGTAGGCCCGTTTGGTAAGGATTACAGGATCAAATTTTAAGCTGCATTGAGGAGAGTCCTACAGTAATAGAGTAGAAAAATCACTTTTTAAGATGTTAAGTTGGAGAAAATTTTAAACCATTTAGAATCAGCACCTAAAATCTTAAATAATAAAAATATAAGAGCATCTACATCCCTGAAACTCTTGGAGTTTCTAAATAACTGTTAACTAATTTTTAGAAATTTTATTTTTGAAAGTTTCTTAACCCTCACATTCTTGAAACTCAAAATTAGAGTTTCTTAATTGCCACATCAGCAAATAAATTACAAGAGAGAAAAATTTCAGCCAATTATTTGGCCACGTCAGAGTTTATAAACGGTTTCTTATTAAGAAACTTTGAAGCAAAGTTGCTAAATAAGAAACCCATCTATATTCCTAAAACTGGTTTAGAAACTGCCACGTCAGATTAGAAACTCAAAGAGTTTCAGAGATGTAGATGCTCTAATAGTCCTAATTAATTTCATTTCATTGAACAATAAAATATACACCAAGTATGTATCAGAAGAAGAACATCTTAATTTATGATTTTTTAACGTAAATGTGTATCTCTAAGATATAGAATGTGTATCTCTAAGATTTTAGAATTAATTTGTACATAACTCATTTTAATTTATGATTTTTGAACAATAAAACAATATTTACTAAATACAACGTGTATCTCTAAGATATAGAATTAATTTGTACATAATTCATTTTCTTCTACAATATATTTCAATCAAAATTAATAAAAAAAATACGAAGAATAGTTTTATTATTGATATTATAAATTTTGTAAGACAAAATAATTTGTAATATTAAATCATGTCTTAAGCCAGTAAATTATTATCAAACAAGGTATAACTTTAGATATCAACTAAATATGAATAGTTTAGATCGATCTAAATTAAAATAACCAAATTAGTAATCATTAGTTTTAGTACACAACCAAATACCACCTTTAAACTTTATAAACGAACACTTATTCGACAAATTTAAGGCTCTTTAGAATGTTAAGAAGCTCTAAGCCTATTAGAGCATCTCCAACAGTAATTACTTATGAATTGCTTATGCTGATGTGTCAATTGTTTTTATAATTGTTGGGTTGTATGGCTATTACTTATTTAGCAATTATTGGAAATAATTGCTTAATAATAAATCATTTTCTAAAGATAAGTTAGTTAAATGTTTAATTCTCAATTATTTGATTGATTGCACTAATGTAAGAGTGAATTACTTAATTTTTAAAAATTTTATAATCATTATTTAACAATTAATTTTAATTGCTGGATTGGAGATGCTCTTAGAAAGCTTAATCTAGCAACCACCATTGCCTCTCTGTCGTTTATATTTTATATACTTTTTTTACTTTTACTTAATTCTATTTGTGAGAAACGGTGCTTCTCTGTCGCGGCATCTTTAATGCGCTCTTTAAAAAAAATAAAAAATAAAAAGTAAAAAAATTGTTCACTGTTTTGGTCAGCTAACATTTCGAAATTCTATGCTTTGCCAATTACAAGGGGACTAATTGTATACAATAGAAACGTAGAAATAAGTTTAATATCTCCAAGAGTAAAAAAAAAAAAAACAAATCAAAGAAACCCACTAATATAAGTTCCAAAAATAATATTAGAAACCAAAATTTAAACTCAACCGGTCAACCCACATTTATTGCTAAATTACCAACACATCGATCGCTATATAAACATACACAACAACGCGAAATGCTCGCTTCTCATTTCACTACAATCACCTATGTACGGAGAAAACTAGGTGGCTCTCTCTCTTGGTCTTGGGTGTAAATTACTATACCATTCCCCAGTTGTTTAAGTTTTGAACTATCAAAACTAGAAACCTAAAAATTTATCGGAGGGCATTGATAAAAGCAAGCAGTGAATTCACGTCCCGCTGCTCTGACGGGTACTTGATCGGTCTTGATGCATGCTTTGGGAAGAAAAGAATTGTTGGGAAGCTCCTGAGTTGGAGCTCATTCTGTGCAAACGGCTTCTGGTCACCGTCTGCACGGAATTTTCCGACCTTCACACCAGAGCCTGATAATACATCAGCCAGCTCCACATATGATGCTTCCATTCCCTACAATTATAACAGATTTTAAGTACCATGAGTTAACAGTAATAGAGGAGGTATACTGGTAATAAAGGGAAAAAAAGAATTGAATATATTCTTACCTGGCAAAATGGGCACCAGGGAGCATATAATACAACAATCCAAGGCTCAGCTCGATTCTCTAGCTTCAACAAATTCTCAATCCCAGATCGGCTAAGGTTGACGATGTTCTTTGTGTCAAATATATCTGCAGTGCCATTAAGTGTTAACGCCGAGCCGTTAGTTCCAGCTTTCTCTGTCTCGTCTTGTGAGATGTTTCCTTTGTGGAGACCACACTCCTTCGCCTTAGCATCCTCCCACCACCACCTCCCTTCTCTCTCGTGCTGTCCCGGAAGGACCGGTCTTGTGCACGGTTGACAACCAATAGAAACATAACCCTAAAAATTTAATGGATGCAAATTGTTAAATCAATGTGGAATTAAAATTGTCTTTCCTTAATAGTAGAAATTGTACATGTGCAAACTTTTCACCTTAGAGTGAAGTGAGTTAACCGGAACATCCATGGTACGAAGGAAGTTCCAAATATCCTTCCCATCGACATTCGCTACCGGGTTCCACTTGATCAAGCTTCCTGCACCTCCACCTATTCCTTCGAACGATGGATCCACCTATAAAATTACTTTCATGTTAATGAAATGTGTTTTACATGTAATTTCACCACTCAGTAATTTCAGAAGTCCAAATTAATCTTGGACATCACCAATTTTGGACACAAAAAATTATGACAGGTAAAATGGCTTTACACATACCTGAACAACAGGGATGCTTGCACGGGTCCCAGGTGACTGGTCCTTCCTCTGGCCAGTAATCCAAGCCCGAAGCCCACTAAGAGCCCGTCTCAACGGCCTGACCTTTCTCACCCGGCAGCACTCTTGGTGCCCATCCTCGTAAAATGAGAACAAACCCTTGGTCCTGACAAGAGCCTGAACTTCGCCAGCATCAGGAAACATGTACTCGATGCGGATGCCATAGTGCTTCTCTACTTTATCAAAGCATTCATATGTTTCCGGGTCGAGCCTGCCAGTATCTAGACTGAAGACTCTGAAGGGTCGGCCGGTTAATTTAGCGTACTCTATCAGAGCAACATCCTCAGCACCACTGTTTCAATTTAAGGAAATAGAAGGTTAGTTATGAAAATTTTGTTTTGAATTTGTACAGAATATTTTATCTAAAAAAAATAAAAATAAATAATAGATTAATTACATGAAAATTTTGATCCCATAAAAGGGATCACGAAAAAATTTAATTCCTCTAAGATCCAGCGTATTGCACCACATAAAATCGACTACAGAAACCGACAAAAATTTGGGTTCCTTTCTATGAGACCAACATCTCAAGAAAATCCATCTATCATCATATACTATTTGCTAATAATTTCTATAAATAAAAATTTCTGAAATATGTAATTATGCCTATCAATTATTTTATTCTAGGTTCTGTTTTTATCATTTATTCTAGGTTCTTGATTCATGTGATTATACAGTCATGACTCATGTGAGATCCACTTTATCGGCATAGCGGAGGCATTTTTGAACTGGGTCAACTTAGAGGGCTACGAATTTTCTACTTTAATTAACTAACTAATATAAACACGTCTAGGTGCAATGAATCCATAGTGTGGCAACTGGCAAATATATATCTAGCACAAGACAAGAATATTCTGGAATCTACAGAGACGACCACACATTTGAGCAAAGGATTTTGTGGCCACAGTTTTGTTTGCTTACGTGCAAACAAGCTGTCACCACACGTCAAGACAGCTTTCTTTACGACTTCACCACATATATGATGCACAACGAATTCAAATTTCAAACAGCTTGGGGCCAATACTCTAAAAACTAATCCAAACCACTAAAAAATAAAAAATAAATTTTAAACGGGTTAGAAAAGTTGAACCCAACTCCAACGATTATGACTAGCCTATGTACTTTCATAATGGATGTTGAATTTAGCCAAACAAAGTATGACTATCAACTAGAAATCATTATTAAATAGCTAGATAAGTTTAACTATTCAATTGACAAATGATATCAAAGCTGATTAAATTCCATAAAATGGTCAGCATATAATATTAGAAGAGCTTACTCACTACAGCTAGTGAAGATCAGTACCAGACACAGAGGATCCGACTTGGTTTAAAACATAGGAAACTCCCAACTTGTGGAACCCATGATTTATCCCAAAAAATAAATAAATTAAGCCTCACATAAGTTTCAATTTCAATTCTATAATTTTCCCCAAGTAAATATTAATTTAACAAACAAAAAAATAATAATAATACCAACACTAACTACCAAATTAATTAAGGATAAATAAAGAAAATTATAACCTGAAGGCAATGGCAATGTCGTCGCCAAACTTCTCAAGCGCCTTATCCATAATCTCCAATGGAGATGCATGCTCCAATTGAGCAGCCAATTTCTCATAATTGACCGGTGGGGATGCCGATGCCTCCTCTACCTTCTTCTCCACTTCAGCAACGGCTCCACTTGACACGGCTGTGGGGGGCACCACCGCCTCCGCTCTCTTCCCTGGCTCCACCACATGGAGCTGGCCCACTGTCAGCCTCCTTGTAGAACTTGATTGGGAGATGGTCGATACCAGATTTAGATGCCTCACTGCTCCAATTTGAGTTGCTGGCGTGGAAATTAAAACTATTTAGACAATGTGTTGAGGTAGATTTGTGCGACAAAAAGGAAATTACCTTTTCTTAGTGAAAAAAAGCTAAAATAAATGGATGAAGATATCCAATTTTGAGCTAAATTAGACACTCATCTTCTAATATTTTCATTAAAAAGGAAGAAACAAACCTTAAGTTCTAAAGATAAAACAAAAAATATGGATTATGATAAAGGACATAATTACCTCTGCGATCGCGAGAGACGATTGTGTGGGAAGCGATGGAAGCAGTAGCGAACGCCATGAAAATTGAAATAGGTAATTTCTATTTGAGACCTCGAAAGAATAAGAATTATAGATACGGCCTAGTAAAACTGGTGTTGTGTCTAGTTTTAGTAAAACTCGAGTATTTTGCTTGAAATTTTGAGCGGGCGATTATATAGTGCCGAGGAAAGGGGAGGGATTTGAATTGAGACGGGATATCGACTAGGTACGCAAAGTGCACGTGTCATCTTTTCATTGGTAGTGGGGGTCTCACGGCTCCTCGATAGCGCGAAGGGCGTGCGTCACAACTCGCAAGTGGAAGAACCGTGCATGTGTTGTGGTTTGGTGTTATATTCTCTCACCCATCTAAAATAATATGTAACGGATTATAATCTGGTGAAATAACCCGCTTCAGTGTTGAGTAGCTGATCGATTTTTTTTTCGTCTATTATCACTTTTAAAAAATATTTAACAATAATATTTTTATTTTTGACTTTCTAAATGAATGTAATGAAGGGTTGTAAAAAAACGTTTGTTTAGGCCGATTAATCGTTGGTGGTGATCAAACTATTATGAAATTTTCTGATTAATTAGCCTATTATGACTGATTATTTCCGATTAATCGTTTAGCGGTATTCTATCCATTCGACGACAGTCGTTATTTACAACACTGATGTAATCATAAAAAGCGAAAAGAATGAGGCATTTGAACCCTCTCTTTATTCAAATTTCTTGTTTTTGTATTTTAAAAAAATTACTGATTTTTCGTAATGACTTTGGGAATTTTATGCACATCAAACCAAATATTGGGAGTTCAAAATTCAAATAGCATTTTTGTAATATCTCGAAAGCAATGAATGAGTTATTTGACATATATATATATTTTTTTAAATGATGGAACTAAAAGCGCCTACAATATATTGACGCAGAAAATCCAAATAAGTAAACCTGTGATGTGGGACATTGATTTTGATTGGCACCATGCATTGCAATAAATATAGAAATTGTGAGCAAAGAAAGAGAAAGAGAAACCAAAAGCAATTTCGGCCGTCTTTGACCACACTCTCGCATCATTTCATTTAGGAAGATTCCGATATCCAACGTGGAGTTCAAATCTGCTGAAATTCATGGGGATTTCAGGGATTTTGAAATTCTCAATCCAATCATCTATATATTTCGTGATTTGTACATAAAATTTTATCAGCTTTGAGATTCGTGTATGAAAAAACTTAAATGGTTGGATTTGGAATTTCAGGGATCCTGAAATCCTTAAAGATTTCAACAGATTCCATTTCTCCAACATGGCCTTTTCAAAAAGGAAAAATTGTGTCCATGCCATTCTAAAACCTTCAATTTTGAAAAATACCACTCCAAAGTTTGAGTTCATACTAGTGCCACTACAAACTTGGTTAATTTATAATTTTGCCACAAATACATTATTAATCTTTTAAAAAATAATAATAATAATAATGACAAAAATACCCTTCTCAGAAATGACAAACCCTAGCCTCTCCCGTTCGTGATTCCTCTCCCGTGCTTCTCTCCTATCAGTGATTCCTCAACCCTTCTCTCTCCCGTGCTTCTCTCTCTCAACCTTTCTCAGAAATCACGACATTGAATCTCAACCCTTCTCAGCTCATGTACACCCAAACCTCTTCTCTCTCAATTAAACTCTTCTCAGGAGTGGAGGTTCTCTAAGGTCGTTATCTCTCTCTCTTGCAAGATTGTTAATTTGGCGAACTAATACTTTGTGAAACGAAGAATATTGGTTGAAGTGTTTGAGATAATTGATTCTCAGAAAGTATAGCAAATTTATTAAGGAAAACTTGAAAAAAAGATGTTAGAAGGTTTTTCTTTAACTCGGCCATAGTCCTTTTTCTAAGTTTCTGCAATAAAACAGAATTGAAATATGTTTGTTTTATATACTGTTTTTGAGTGTTTTTCTCTGTAATTTGGCAGATCATTTTTTTTCAATTTGGACTGGGCGAGGGAATATACTTCTTACTGATTCTGAATATTCCGTCATGACATTACTTCGATCTCACAGGTATCAATTTCGACAGTACAGTAGAAATATGTGTGCATTTCCTGGTTTCTATACTGGTAATGACTGATTAAAAGTTAAGTCTTTTTGGTGGTCAGTTTTCTTTTTACACTTTGGTTCATGCACTGAGTTTAATAAGACTATAAATTGGGTATGATCAAGTCCCTTTTAAAGCTCAAGTGCAGAAATTTGATGGTCTATTAGAGAATTTGTTAGGTGTAATGGAACAATGAGGAATGTGTTAGTTTGTAATAATCTAGAAGTCAATAATACGATAATTTATCATAAAGCTTTGTTCATGAATTGGATGATTAATATCATTTTGTTGCCTTGAGTATTATTGCATTTATGGATCATTTCGAGTTCATGACTGAAATTGTGAAACTCCATAATATAGATGATATATACTCTTAAAATGTCACTAACCAAGGTAATTAGCAGGAACACTAATTACCGCGAAAAGGTTAGTATGTGGATTAAAAGATGGTTAAGTTTTACAAACCACCTGACACGAGATGTCATTTTAATCACATAGATACATGTTCTAGGAACATGGAATTTGACAGACCCCGAATGAGACATTAAATAGAATTGTGTTCGTGTCATTAATGTTTCTCATTCAGTGTCACGTTCTAAAGTATGAGGTATTTATCGTTCCCACTAAGAAATATGTATGTGTGATTGCTATCTACCGCTGTCCGTAAAAAGCAGTCATAACGGTAGCATTCCCATATGTATAGCTTAGCTGAGGAAGTGATAGTCTACCAAAAGTACTATTTGTCCCTCGTATCTCTATACGAGCTATAGCATCACTGGGCCCCTTGATAGAGTTAGATTATCTGCTAGCGGTATAATTACAAGAGTAATTATATTTGATAATCTGCTCAAGATCAAGAAAAGATTCAGTTAGCAAGGATGACACACATCTACCTTGAAACTGATCTGATAGCTATGAGACAGAAGAACAGACACAAGTAAATTGTTTACTGGATCGTGATATTGTACAGTACAGCATCATCTGTGTAATTGGATGGTCATGATGTGTTGCCAGACGCCACCCATGATTATAGAAGTTAAAACAGTTTTAACTCTATTTACCAACATAACACAGATCCTATTGGGTCACACCATATAGGAGCTAATTGGAGAATCTTATTTTGATTGATTATAAATTGGTTATGATCAATGATAAGATGGTTATAATTAATTATACGTGTTATAATTAAATTATAAATGTTATGTAAAAATAACAAGCAAAAAACATTGGTTAATTTATAAACGTGTGTGTGACACGTTGTATAAAAGTTAACCGGTTAATTTATAAATGTGCAGGACACATTGTATAAATTACCGAAACAACAACCGCAAGAAAAATATATATAATTATTCAGAATAATTATACAAATATTATTTGTGTTCAGGCCGAGGGCATTCGGATCTTTTCAGATTCGTCCTTATTTGCATGATATGTCATCGATCCTATCCAGATGACACGTCATCGATACCGAAACAAATAACCGCAAGAAAAATATATATATAATTGTTCAGAATAATTATACGAATATTATTTGTCTTCGGACCGAGGGCATTCGAGTCTTTTCAGATTCGTGCTTATCCGCATGACGTGTCATTGATCCTATCCAGATGACATGTCATCAATCCTATCCACAAGGGCAAAATGGTCATTTCACACCTATGCCACCTTGCATGTGTAGAAACATGGAGAAGAGTGTGGAAGGGTGTGGAAGGGGTATTTTGGTCATTTCACATATAAAAGGATGAGGTGTCAATGGCATACCTTGTAAATAGGCATATGTTGAGGGGTATTTCGGTCTTTTGCGAACCTCCTCAAAAGCCTATAAATAGAGGGGTGCATGTAGAGAGAAAAATCACTAATTCACTTGTATCGTTTCGTGCAGAATCGAATCGGTATTTTCTCTCTTTCTCGGTTTCTCTCCCAAATAGTATTTCGGTTGAGAAAAGAAAGTTATACGTAGTTGACGTATAATCTTGCGGGTTGTTGTGGAGTATATTTACGGGATCGATGAATAGTGTTTTACCGAATTTAGCGGTATGTCAGTTTTGCTCATTTGATGAAACTGAGTAACCGAAAATTCATGTTTACGGGTTTTCGTCTTTTCCCCGTGAATAGTGTTTTTGCAGAATTCCGCGGTTTACGGTATTTCTGGCAGAAGAAATTAACCGCTCTCTGGTTAGTCCTGGTGGATAACCGATAGAGGCATCAGACGTCTGATGCTCCGAGACGAGTCGATTCCTTCCGTGATGTAGCTCTACACGCTCGGTCTGCATTCCAACTGTGATTTGGAAACAAGGTATAAATATGTTATATTAATCTATTTAATTGGTAAGTAGATTAAAGTTTTAGAAATCAATCATGGAGTAGATCTGTAAAAGGATTAAATTGGGTTTTGATACCAAAGGAATACTGAAGGTGGACCGCCTTGGAAAGTTTCCTGACATACCCCGTTTAATCATGAGCTTAAGTTGGCCGTAGAAATTTTTGTTCTACGGTTATTCCGCACCTTAAGCCTAAACGAGTTTTGGTTACCGCGAAACTCCAAAAGTGGTATCCGAAACTCAACAGAATGCACTATCATACTTAGTCAAGTAATTAATTTGGCATTCTCAAAGCAGTATTATGACATTTATGAGTAGATGACATGGGCAAGATTAGTGAACCATAATGGTGATTTTCAAATTTTCTAGTAAGCAACCGTACAGTTCAGCACTATTTTCAGCATGACCCAGTTTTGTGATTTGATTTCTGACTAAGTTTTGAACTTGGGGGCATAATTAAATTTCACATTGACCTTCTAAAGTGTGTCAGGTGTCTCTTAATATTTTGCTCATACTTTTATGAATTTTATTTCATTGGTTTCCACTTGATATCTTTTGCACATTAGCCATTCATACAAATTAAGTCACTAACTATAAAAAGAGTTGGTAATCTAACATTATACTTTTTCATATAGGGTTGACCCGGAAACTTCTTATAGGATAGAGGTTAAGATTCAAGGATTTTTACCAAGAAAAATGATGGTACGAAGGCATATGTCAAGGGAAGGACATTGAAATGGGTTGTGGACTCAGATAGGTTCTCCTTGTGTGATGCGATTAGTGGTATATCTGACGTGATCAAGCAATGCTTAGTGTTTTTGGATTTTAATAGTTGGCATGGATCATTTTGCAAAATTGTAATATTTGTCAGTTTAGAGTTGAATTTTAATATTTGGCAAAATTGTAATATTGCAAAATAGTTGGATTTTAATAGTTGGCAGATTTGCTTAGTGCTTACTGCTTTTAGGGTTTAGAGTTTGAATTGAATTTTGCTTAGTGCTTTTGTTGCAGATTTATTGCTAAATTGTACTTGTCACTTGTGTTTGCTAAATTGTCAAGTTATTTTTGCAAAATAGATGTATTTCAATTGTTCAAATATTCTCTAATTGCAAGCAACTAGTTGAGGCAGTGCAATTCGAACTGTAGCTGATGGGATCAGGACCATAAGTGGAATGGAATTAGTTAGTCAGCTAGGCATACAGAGACACCTTTTGAATCAATATTTTAGAGTGTACTCTTAGTTAAGCATTTGTAATAGTTTGTTTTCTGTTTCATTTTCTTAGTTTTTAAATCTTTAATTAGATAGAAATTTTGTGTAAGTCTTGAAGAAGACAATTGTGTAGCAATTCGTTTATTTCCAATGCAGCATACCTACTGGTTTTTCTAAAAACCCAAAAAAATAAAATAAACAAAAGGGAATGCACTTCTTTTGTAATGCATACAACAGGTACCTTTTAGTCATCCAAGTGACAACATTCTCCCAAAATCATTTGTCAAGTTCAATTACATCCATCAAATAACAACAGACCAACACCAAATCAAGCATTGACATACATAATCAAGCATAATCAAGCATTAAAAGGTATTGACATACATAATCAAGCATTTCTACACTACATTTCTACACTACTTGCATAATCAACCATTAAAAGGCATGCCCACAACTCCAATGTCACGAAGATATGCCTCATAGTCCTCTTTCCATATTCAGAACCTGCACGAAAATGTCTTTTGCAAAGTAAACAAGAAGTCAGAATATATAGGTTATATGACTTAATATATCTATTTTCTTACAACATGTTCAGGTTTCAGGTTATGATAGCTTCTGATTATTTGTCCTTTAGTAATATAATGTTTTGATACTTGGAGCGTAAAATTACTACCTCTCATACAATTTAATTCTTGAATCATTTAGCTTATTTAATAATGGCAGTGAGTAACAAATTAATAAGTCGAGTGATTATTATAAGCCCAAAATTACCAAACAAATGATACATGCAGATAAGTCCAAAATATAATGATAAATTTAATGATTAATTGGGAACACAGAATACTAATTAAACTGGCTAGTTTGAAAAAGAGAGATTATTATAAGTGACAACAGAACCAGCTGGTACTGGTAATCCGAACCATAAACTAATTAGCCATGAACTATTAATTGTCTATTTTACACATGATTATAGAAGTGACAACAAAACCATACATAACATATCTTATTGGTAGCAACTGGTACTGGTAATCCGTTGGTACCAGTATGTACTGGCACAGGAAATTTGTAAAATCTAAAGATCATTTGTCAAAAAATTCAGTACCTTTTTGTTGTTTACCCATTTGTAGAATATCCTCTGTGGATTTGCTGTGGTACCACTCACAAATCTCTTCACATCGATTTCGCAATTCGGGCATTGCACGATTGGCAACAGACTGTCACTTAGCTGGGCGGCGGTGGACGAAATCGATTGCATAGAGTTCCCACTGCTAGAAGCTAAAGTTCCAGGTGACCCATATTCAGTGCCATTAGCAGAATCTATCACCCTTGTCTAAGTAAGCAGCTTCAGTAGCAGAGCCCCTTGTTTCAGTCAGATCCCAATCCTGCGCCAAGGTTGCTTCCTTTTATGGCTGGCGGCAGCCCTTTCCTTCTCTGTACGTGGAGTCTCTTGACATCTTTGGATGCGTAGCCTTTGGCCAGACCCTGGGATGGGACTACGGAGTGACCTTTTGATAGCAATGCATGCTGAATGGAAGAGATGAATTGACGGTGATTTCAGAGAAGAGATGGATCGGCTAGTTCAGAGAAGAGAGGAATCGGCAAAGGGAAAGAGGAATCGATGATTGTAAGAGGCAAAGAGGGATCGATGAGAGGCAGAGAGGACTTATGGATTGCGAGAGAAGAGAGGAGACAGCGATCCCCTTTCTCGCGTGAAAGAGAAGAGAGGAGGCAGGGATATGTGCATTCATTTTAATTGAGGGGTATTATCGGAAATACAAAAATACGTATTTTAAAACATAATTTTTCAGATTATTTTTAATAAAAATAGTATGAGAATTGTATAAGAATGGCAAAATTATAAATTATTCAAGTTTGTAGTGGCATTGATATGAACTCAAACTTTGGAGTGGCATTTTTCAAAATTAGAAGTTTTGGAGTGGCATGGGCACAATTTTCCCTTTCAAAAATAGGGTCCACAAAGATCTTTCTTTTTTCAAATTCAATTTTTAATTTTTAGAAATAAAAATTTAGTCGGTAGGAAAACAGATTAATGAATTTTCCTTTAAAAGTTAACAAATACTGAACCATTTATTTCGTGTAATGGTTCATCCCATCCTTTGTTGCAACTTAATACAATTGGCGACATAGAAAATTGAAAAGGGATCCCCATTTCCTTAATCCTTTTGTCAGTATTATTTGATCAATTTTTTTTTCACAACTTGTATTGTTAGTGGTGTGCATTTGTGACTAAGGAATGAACGAATAATTGAATGAGTCACTCTATTTTTAACTGAATCAATAGTTCGGTCCTTACTTTTTTTTTTAAAATAAAAAAATCATTAATATACTTCCAGACAAATTAATTTTTTAATTTCTATAAAATAATTTTTTAATTTCCAGACAAATTAATGCACTTCACACAACATGATCCACCTCCTCTCAGATATCGTAGAGGATTCAACTCATTTTACGGTTTGAGATTTGAGCTAACATACGGGGCAGTACCATTGGGCTTTGAGATTTGTGCTAAGTTAAAAACAACAGTCTAAATCAACTAATCATAAAATATTTGCTTTTCAAATAATGAAGAGGATATAATTCGCACACAAGATGCCCCGAGCAAGTTATAAATGAAGAAGATTCGGCTGGCTAGCTAATTAGTGGTGCGTGCTGGCTAGCTTTTTCGTGACAGTAATGGGAAGCTAAAATTAATAAGTTGAGAAATATTTTCAATCAAATTATTGTGGGGATGGAATAATTTCACTTGTCAATGTAGCTGCAAAATATTAAGATATCCATTAATATGTGGATCAATTCCACATATTAATAACATAATTAATTTCAGTGTAATAAAATGCAGTCTATACACATATGCATATGCTGTGGGACTCCACATAGAAAATCCTTATGCGGCCAGTATATGCAGATTTAAATATGCAACCACTGCATATAACTACATACATGGCTGCATAAAACCGCATATGACCACCATTTAAAAAATTTATTTTTATTTATTAAAATAAACATTTCCAAATTCGGATCCGGAAAGTTTTAATACGGTTCAGATTTCCAATATAAACTGGACATCCAATTCAAATTCTTATCCGGAGTTTCATCCAATTAAGTGGTTTCGTATTTGTTCTGATGACCCAGCGCTGCTTTTAGACTCCTGAGTCCTGGCCGATGTCTTTTCTTTGGTTTGGTGATGTAGGAGTAGAGTATTTATACTCGGGCGGGTACGGGTACCCCGGGTATACCCGTCTCGGGTACGGGTATAACTCGGGTACGGGTATACTCGGGTACGGGTATACTCGGGTACAAGGGTATTCGGGTACGGGTATGGCGGGTATAATTTTCAAAACCCATACCCTACCCGAGTTATACCCTTACCCGTGTACCCTAGACGGGTAAGGCGGGTACGGGTACGGGTAGGGCGGGTAGGGTATTTTTTATTTTATTTTTTTTTTGCTGTTTTTTTTTTTGGTTTTTTTGTTGGTTTTTTTTTTGTGCTGTTTTTTGTTTTTTTTTGCTGTTTTTTTACTGTTTTTTTTTGCTGGTTTGGGGGGGAAAAAATCAGAATTTTTGAATTTTGAAATGGATGAACAGTAACTCGGGTATACGGGTACGGGTACTCGGGTAGTCGGGTACGGGTTTAGTCGGGTACGGGTAAACTCGGGTAGGGTATGGTCGGGTATTGGTAAAAAAAAACGGGTCCGGTCCGGTTTTTGCCCGTACCCGTGTACCCGAGTACCCGACCCATACCCGACCTCGGGTACGGATACCCCAGTCGACGGATACGGGCGGGCACGGACGGGTATACCCGAGTCGGATTTTATTAAAACTCTATGTAGGAGTAGGACTAAAATTCATTGAATATACCGGACGCTTTACGCGAATTCAGTATTCAGCGAAGTTTTCTTTATTTTATTATTAACGTCACATCTGCTCACTGCATAGCCAGGCGGTAATTTTGACTGTTTTTGGGCCGAAGCTATCGGGCCATTATCAAATCAATTCATTAAATGGATCTATTGTATTAACAAAAATAATCATTATGTTAATATTTTATTTAATCCGCACATATAAATCTGCATAAAAATTCACATATGCGGCCATATACCATATATACGGTGATTTTCCGCATACCACATAAAAACTGTATTTTATAACACTAATTAATTCAGACAATGAAAATAACAGACATAGTAGACTATTTCGACGACATGGTGCTAAAATGCCGCTTCATCTTTATGTTTCTCATTGGCATAGAAGTGGATGTCATCTACCTCAAACAAAATATCCAACGTTCTTGCTCAATAAGAACCCTTGGATCTCGCCAATACAGCCTCCTATGGTTTTCATTACCGAGATATCTTTTTTTTTTTCCAAATTTTTGAAAGCAAATCTGCTGCGATCCTACATGATTGCAGGGTTCTGCGATTCCAATTTCAATCCTTTATTTATTATAGTGTGAGAATCTTAAAAATATATAAACGACTGATTATAATCGCAGGAATCCTACGATCATGTAGGATCGCAGCAGATTTATTTCCGGGATTTTTTGAGTCATCAGCTTCCATGCTGTAAACAGTCAAATCTGACTCCTTAGAGAGTTGATCCAAAACTCTTCCGAGTGAATATAATAAAGCCTATAAAACAAGCAACTACTATCAATTCTTCATTATAGATTATTTTTAGAACTTAAGGAAGCCTGGAATACTCGACGATTTAGTCGAGGATTTCATTCTGCCACGTCTTCCATAGCTAGAGATAGCCCTCGCCAGAATCACAGCGTACACCGCTCTCGCATCCCCCTTACTCTATCATTAATTACTTCGCCAGTAAGAGTGCAAATATGCTCCTATTCATTCTCACAATCAGCCTCTTTCTCTTCAATACTGCCTATTTGGGGCACTATCATTGCTTTGGCATTGCTCTTCACAAAATGATTGGTTAAGATTAGAAATACACGGAACCATAAAAAGAAGTACATAAGCAACATCGACGTGTGGTTTGTATTGATAATTGTGGGACTAATCGGTTTTGGCATGGAATTTTTTTTATAAATCATAATTAAAAAAAAATATATTTTTTTATGAAACTAACATGATTACTTTTTTTTTTACCTAAATCATAAGAACTGAAATGTCATTTTTGTTCTGAATTTTTTTTTGACCGAAATGGTAATTCGATCTTAGTTATTTTCACAATTTTTCAACGTATTTTTTTCTCAAAATTTGTAGAAATGACTGGGACCGAAATGACATCTCTGTTCTTATGATTTTTGTAAAAAAAAAAAAAAAACAATCAAGTTGGTTTGATAATTTTTTATTTTATTTATGGTTTCTAAAAAAAAATTTGAAGGTTAAAAATATGTTTTTTTTTTTGGCAGAGAGAGAGAAAGAGAAAGTTATAAATGACACTAGAAGAAGATTCGGCTACCTAGCTAATAAGTGGTGTATGCTGGCTAGCTTTTTCGTGACAATGATGGGAAGCTAGAATTAATAGAATGAGAAATATTTTCAGTCAAATTATAGCGCACTTATTGCGGATGAAATAATGAGTAGAAGTGTAGAACAAAGAAAAATAATGAAATTATTAATGAGATTATTAATTCAGACAAAGAAAATAAGAGCGCACACATTTTTTAAATATTTCAAACTAAAATATTGTCTCTTCATGGTTAAACAATATTCAATCAAGAATTTCGATGTTTTCACAAAATTCTTTTAAGCCCGTACCACTACTTCATACTGAAATTTACAGAAGTGTATTTTTTATTCATATTTGAAATATTATAATTCTAAAGGAGTTAATATTGAAATTGTTGACCTTGAAATTTTTCACAAGTGACTTGTAAAAGTGTATATATGTTTTCTAGTTATTATAAAGAGACTGTCTATAAGTGTCCTTTATTTACAATTTGAAGTATTCAACTTTTCTTCAATGCATTACTTTTAACAAAAAGAATGTTAAAATTAATTTTAATTAAGGACAGTTAAGAAAAAAAAAATTTAGTTTTGACTTTTTTCAACAAATCTACTAAATTAAGATTGTATCATTGGGATTATAATTGAGAACATTTTTTGGGCCTGCCGGAATTGGGCCATATTTTATCTGTCGATTCGATATATTGTATAGATTTTTTTTAAAAAAATTTTATAAAATGACTTTAAATCCTCAGTAGCAAACTTTTAAATTAAATTAAATAGTTTGATGAAATTGATTAAACCATTCAAAAAAATTCAGCGCACATAACCCTTGAGTAATATGTGACCCACCTGTAGGTTACTTATATTGTTAATTTGCTGATATATAATCGATAATTCGATACCATGATATTTAATACATAAATAATGCGACCGTTAATTAAACTGTCCAAAATTACATCCAGGTCATGTAAGATTATGGTAAAAAGATCGACATTCGTATAGCATTCAATGAGGTTTATAAATCTTAGGTATCCAGGTCATTGCTTGAAATTAAGACTGTTGTACTGAGAAGAACTACATTTAGTCAGACAGAGAATAGGAGAGACAGTAGACTATTTCGACGACATGGTGCTAACATGCCGCTTCATCTTCATGTTTCTCATTACGTTCTTGCTCGATAGCCCTCGCCAGAATCACAGTGTGCATTGCTCTCGCCGTTGTCGCATCCCCCTTACTCTATCATTACTTCGCCAGTAACAGTGCAAATATGCCCCTATTCATTCTCACAATCAGCCTCTTTCCCTTCAACACTGCCTATTTGGGGTACTATCATTGCTTTGGCATTGCTCTTTACAAAATGGTTGGTTAAGATTATAAATGCATGGAACCGTAAAAAGATGCACGTAAGCAATGTCGAGGTGTGGTTTGTATTTATAATTGTGGGACTAACCAGTTTTGGCATGGAATTTATTGGGTACAATAGCAAGTTGGTGAGCTTCCTTCTCAGGCTGGCTTTCTCGAGGAGAGGTCCCACAGCAAGGACTGCGTTGGATTGCTCCTCATGCATCTGTAAATGCAATGTTGGTTTGGTTCTTGCCACATTCAGCAGATACTACTCAAAGCAAGAACTGGTTGTTGAGTTTTGATCTTGCAGTAAAAACATATAGTTTCTATATGAGAAGTCATGAGTTTGAAATTTATATGAAGAAAATTATTTTTTGTAATAAATAAGAATATTAATTAATTTTGTGATTTGACCTCTAATCTTTACTCAAAAAACCAGAACTGGTTGTCAAGTTACTTGAGTGAGCAAGATATGCAATTTCAGATAGATGAGAAGTTCATCACTGCTTACCAGCAGAGGAACATTTAATTGGTGATCTATTTTTCTTAGTTGTTTTCCTAAAATTTAATAAATTCGGTAGAAATAACAGTTTGTTTTCTACAATAATCCCCTGTAATATTATTTCATATCACAAATAATGCTGCATGAGTGCCGGAAGAGGCAGATCCAAAATTCTTAATAGGATCTCAATATGAAGATTCGACATAGGTCGAGCCCAATTTAGCCTCAATTTATTTTTATTATAACTTATTTATATTTATGACCATTATCATTTTTTTTTATTAAAGTGAGATAAAGACGATTTCAGTTTCTATTAAAGTGAGTTTACAAGACCTGATACCTAATGGCTGATATCAGTATGAAAAATTATCCTTTTATATATATTTAAAAAATAAAAAAATGTGTAGTATGTATAACAAAAATATATAGTTTTTAAATTTGTTAATTTTGTAAACAAATAATTTATCTACAAGAAAACAATTTATATACGTAACAACTATCAGCCCCGGGCTAATTTTTTTAAAGGATTGTAAGCACTGTCAGTGTGGGAAAAATGGCACAGTGGAGCCGGCTCCATCACGGAACGGTATGGTGACAGCACAGAATGGCACAGCACGTGTTACTATTTCGTGTCGTGACTCGCGTGTCGTGCTCATTCACGTACCATAACTACCCCTTAATATTTTAGTCACGGCATGGCACGTAATCACGTGAGTTATGGCACAGCACGTGAGTCACATGTAATTATGACCATTAGGTCTTAATCAAATGTGAATCTTGAAGAAACTAACTTAAATTATGCAAAAAATAATTAAGCGTGAGAAATATAATTAGTTACGTTTGGACACGACACGTGAGTCACGGTGTGACTTGCATGCCGTGATTACTCCTTGACATTTTGGTCACGGCACGGCACGACATGAGTCACCGTTCACTTGATCACGGCACGGCACGAGACCAAAGTCACATCGTATTAGTCACAACACGGCACAGCACGTTTTTTCCACTCTAAGCACTGAGAACCATACAAATTATTTAATTCGAGACAGCTCCTTGCCATATTTGAAACTAAACGTGTGGCAGCACCTGAGCTAGGAGTGTCGACCACACGCATCGATCTATCCACAAGCTAGCCCTTTTTATTTTCCTGGACAGAAATGTTCGCCATATTTGATAAAAAAAATTGCTAACTATTATTCATGAATAAATTATTTATTTAAGCAAAAAAATATCATATAAAATTCATCATTCAATTATATAAATCGACGAGACTTAAACGATAGGTTCAGAGTGAGTACACTCATTTTCCATTATATTATGAGCATGAAGGTAATCGATTCATGTGACCATTTATTGTTGATTGACGATATTTTCATAAAATGGACACAATAGATATTTTATGTTATTCGGAGGGAGTTTCTTTCATTCACATCACACACCTTGTACTTCATACAAGTAACCAAATCATGGATAAATAAAACGAAAATTGAATAAGAGAGGGTTATACAAAAATTTTATGAACTGTAACGAGTTTTCCATTTTGAAAAGAATAATTATTTCCATTCCGGCACTAAAGTACATATATGTATTGTACCCGCGCTACCATAGAGAAATAATGTATTATGATCTCACTAATTATATGGTTCTTTTTTTTCCAATCCCCACATTCGTCTCACATCAATTTTCATAGGTATAAATACATGGAAGATAAGATATTAATACTTGCATAAATAACTTGATATGATCATCTATTTTTTCAGTCCTCTAATAGTCCCCGTACCAACCTTTCTCTTATGAAGTAGTGGGGACCCCGCATTCCCGCATCAACTTTCTCCAATTGTTTCCGCACAACATTACTCTAACAAAAATAGTTGACCACATAGATATAAATACTTGCAATAATTGATATTAATACTTTCATATGTCATCCAATGTCAGATGTAAAAGTTACTTACAATTATAGATATAAATACTTACACAACAAGGTATAAATATTTATGTGACGACGAGCCCGAATTATCATGGATCTATTTCGAAAAAGAAAATGATATAAAAGACGTTCATGGTTTCAGATTTACTAAATTCCCCACTGATCGTCATAAATATAAACAAAGATTAAATAGAGAAAAAAACTCATATCTAAAAACGTGTATGCCCCCCCCCCCCCCCCCCCCCCCCCCCACACACACACAAATATTTATGGTGTGGGTCCATTTGAGAGATTTAGTTGGTGAAATAATTATTTAACTAAAAATTGTTCAGGTCATAGGTATAAATAATTCTGTTCATAAGTATAAATATTTATGCGCATAGATATCAATATTTTTAGAAGAAGAAAAATCAGTGCAGGAGATTTTGCGATCCCTCCCAGTATTTATAATAGTTATAGTGCGGATACAGTACGGATGCTATAGCGCGGGTACTGTTATCATCAGCTTTCTTTTGAAAATTGGAGGTAGTATTTGAATTCCTAGTGAAAATGTAGAAGTTGCTTGTATTTGCTCCTAATTTTTGGATATTAAAGCTATATATCTAAAAATTTGCTTGGGTTGGCTACAGTGCAATATAAGCAACGTGCAAGGAGATTTCTGAAAAAGATGACTAGTTAGGTTATAAATGCTACTCTTTCACTAAATAAATTTTCAACTATTTAGAGTGAGTTTTCAAGTACATCAAAGAAAAAAGAAATTATCAGATGGTTGTTTGTTGATGATTTTTTTCTTGACAACAATGTTACAGTATTATACATCTACCATGATATAGAATTAAGAATAAAGAAAAGGCATCTTATTTTGTCCCATTTTTAAGTATTTGGACAGAGATTTCAACGATTTCTCGGTCATTTACAATTAAAATTACAAAATTTGTAATAAAAAAAATTATGTAACTAATTATATTTAGAATTTTAGATGCTGTCCTTAGTTTATCAGTTCGAATTAATTTTTCAAAATGATGCTTGAAACAAATTATCAATTAACAGAATAGATCAGGCCATCACGTAATTATTGTTTCGAGTATCATGTGCTAATTTTACGAAAGTATTGGGTAAAGGTGGTAATTATGTGAAATGCTTGGGATCATTATACGGATAAAAAATATTCTGTGTGATTTGTGCATTTCGGAAAAATAAAAAAAGTGTGCTATAAACTTGTATGTTATAACCATGTTAAAATAAAAATCAGCTGAATCTGCCAAGCAATAATACTGAAATAGTTTGAACAAAAAAAACAAGGATGATTTTATTGAATAATCAATAAATACAAAATTAATAAGTCCATGTTAATTACTTGAAATGCAAGATATTACAAAATCAATAAATTTATAAATGATAATAATAGCAACACTAGACCCCCTTGAGAAAAATTCTCTACAATTAATTCTCCATCCCTACTTCCTACGCTTAAAATTGTAATTATGTCCAAAAGTTTGAATTTGTTATTGAAAAAGTCATCAGTAAGCTAAAAATCAAGTAGAGAAATTGTTTAGCATAATTATCCTCTCCTCTTCTAAATCTAAATATGTCAGATCCATCATTGCTGGCCGTCTGATTAGCATTGCTACCGTTGCTTGAGAGAGTGCTTTGTCGCTTGCTGAAATTTTCAAGAATATAAAAAAAGCTGTAAGAAAAATAAAATAATTCAAGCATTTATTAAGGAATAAGGAGATTGCGCCTTTGAACCACCACTTATTAGTTTTTTTTTTAAGAACCACCTCTTAGTTAAATAATTTTTTTGGGGTCTATTTCAGCCTATAAAATTGAGTTTGGCTAGTATAACATCATTGTCATTTCAGCCTATATAACACCAACTCTAAAAGTTATTAAATCGACTTCGAACAACTAATCCAAACCGTTCAAACCGATTACATTATGAGTGATGCGTTTGCATACAAATTTTTTTTTATATGTTTGAGTTATTTTAGTATCAAATCAGGCAATAAAAATATTGAAAAATTAATGTATTAAAATTAACTTAAAAACTCACACATTTGACCGCTTGACTTAATACTAAATAAATTCGAAAAATTATAAATTTTGCATGTAAATGCACAACTAATGAAATAGATCGGTTTGAACGATTTGAATTCACTGTTTGAAGTCGATTTGATAGGTTTTAGAGTTGGTATTATATAGGTTGAAATGACAAACTCTATAAAATTATTTAACCACCTCTTAGTTAAATTATCTTATCAGCGGACATATCAGTATAGGCCCATAAAACGAGGATTAGGCCATGCTAATTATTTTTTCCCCAACTTTTGAGTAAAGAAAGAGCTCAACTGCTCAAGGCCCCCCCCCCTCTCTCTCTCTAATTCTATATGAAATTTGATATCACACTGGATCCTCTAGGATAAATGGCAATGTCAGCAACGACTTTAATTAACACCATGTTAAGGCAATGCTAATATTATAACTATTCATTTGTGTACACACAGATATATAGAGATTGGCTAATATCAAATCGATTGTTACTGAGGTTCCGTGCAACTAGGTTTTTCAATTTTCAAAGTCTAACAAAGTCAATCCAAACCGTTAGATATGATCTTTATATTAAAATGTGCTTGGAGACCAACTTTTACATTTTTCTGAATTTTTTTTTTGTTTATTAAGTCATTTTGAAAATTAATGATCCAATAGAGACTTTAAAAAATAGTAAAATAAAAAACCACCTTTGAATCAATGATTTTCAAAGTGGGAACACAATTTTTTTATTTTTTTGCAACATGGGAAAAGGGATTATTTGTTTACCTTCCAGAAAAGATGCAGCTTCCATGACCTACAAAAAGGGGGACATTTCAAACAAGTCACTAATATGTCAAAGAATTTTAAAGAAAGACATTTAAAAATTAAAAAAAAACTCAACAAGTACAACAAGGCAAAAGTGTAAAAAATAAAATTGAGGGGAGATTTGTTGATATACCCATTAAAACATTCTAAATTGCTTATTTTCCCATCTTAACTCGGAAGAATTGTTGGTATACATATTGAAACATTCTAAATTGCCTAATTCTCATCAAAACACTTAAAAAAATGTTGGTATACCCTAAAACTTTCTTAGATGCAAGGTTAATTACTAAAAATAATAATAAAAAGAAAAAGGGACAGGTTTCTTTTTTTTCTGAAAACCTGATAGGTGCTATCAGGGTGAAAAAAATAGAAGGACAGGTTTCACCGTTGGCGCTAGGCATAATCACAGCGAAGGAAAAAACGTGCTTGAAGTCAAATGAATGTGTCTATTTAAAAATATTGCAACATAGGTACTTCAACTAATAAATATAACTAGATGATTAGATAAATTTAAAATGTTCAGATTTAATGAATATTTTTGTAAATAAGAAAGTATTTAAAATTAAAAATGAGGAAAATAAAAAAAATTAAGTATTTTGACAAAGACAGAGACAATTTAAAAATTAAAATGTTTCAAAAAGTATACCAACAATCCTCTCTTATTAAAAGCAAATGATATTTTCTACTCTACAACAAGCGCTCAAGGCCCAGTACTGTACATGAAAAAAAAAAAAACAGGAAAGCTATGACGCATGAGGCGCACCAGAATATGTTTCATTCTCTTCTTTATGTAATTATGTACCTACCGATCAAATCCCCTGAAACTGATCTTTCAACTAATTATTCGCCCAGACAATCAGAAATTGCCCAAACAAAATGAGTGGATGCATTCATGCCACCTTTTTACAATTAAGATGCAAAATTCACATATCTTTTACAAAAACTATTACCATGAAAGATAAGTAAATTATGGTTGGAGTTTGAAACATTGTTGACAGATTTAAACAACAGTAGCAGTTTCAAACTATATTCTTTACAATTTTCAATAATTTTTTAATCTTAATTTGCATCAGTCGTTACAGTGCAACATAAGACTATTGAGTTCCACAGAGGAACCGGAAGCAAGAAAGGTACTTTTCCCTACCAAAAGTGAAATGATAAATCCCGCCGACAAAAAACAGATGCAGACAATTCAAAATTCACAACCCTTTTCTTCGCGTACATTATTTTCCTTTGAATTTTGACAAGTGTGAACTGAATTAAACTGGGAACTAAACTATTGTAGCACACGAAATAGTCGGGTATTCCAGATAATTGAACCGGGAAGAAAACAACGTTCTCGTGATTTTCCCTAGCAAAATATTCCAGAAATCTGTAATTGGTAGGCCAACTTTGCGTGTTTCATCAAACATAAAAAGCCCCTGCCTCTCCACTCTCGCCATTAATTTTATAAACCCTTCAGTGTGAATATTTTTTAACTTAATGGACGTCTCCTGTCCTGAGGACTGGAGTTGATCAAACCTATCAAGGCAACCTTTACCAGAATACACGAGAGAAAAAGACAAAAATTCCCAGCCAACTACAGCTAAGCGTTCTCTCCAGTAAGAATACCCCACGTGCCCCGGTCCCATCCATCCCTGGTCAGATATCTTATTTTTACTTTTATGAAACTATTTGTGTAACGGGTCATTTCCTCTAACCGAATAAATTTCAACAACCCGCTACATCACACTAGAAAGAAGCTATGAAGATGTAACTCACCCAATTTCAGGAGAGAAACATAGAGAGGGAATCTCCATCTCATTAATTAATATAATCATGTATTAATGAGTTAGACTAATATAACATTGGTGTTATTTGAAACTAAATAACACCACATCTTAAACCCTTAGATCTGCTTTAAGATTCGTACAAAATAAAGTGTTTGAACAGTAAAAGCAGATATTATGAATCTTAAAGCAGATCTAAGGATTTAAGATATGGTGTTATTTAGTTTCAAATAACACCAATATCATATTAGCCTAACTCTGTATTAATATATCATAAAATCTTACACCCATTTCACTTGCCACAACTGGCTCTATACCAAAACCAAATCCGAATTTCGAATTTCATGTCCATACCAAATACCCTTGTGAGTGCAAGACTGCAAGTGCAGATGAAGTATTATTATATTGCACTTGTTTGTATGTGATCCATCAAATGGTACAACATTAAATCGTAGCACTATATTTTTCCAAATAACAAATGGCCAATTTGCCACGTGGTGTAAAACAAAATTTACATCATAATTTGCCACATGTAGCCCACCAAACACCTAATTTAATGGTTATTCAAAAATAAAAGTACAAAATTCTGTTGGATGTTGAACTATAGATATCAGTTATTAATTATTAGGTAACATACAACCATGTTTCTACTGAAAGCATCCTAAATATGTTTTTCTCATTTATATTTAGTTATTGACAATTCATACACCCAAACTAAATAACCTAATATATAAAAAAAAAGCATCCAAAAAATCACTGAAAATTAACAAGAAGATAAAGAAAAACTAACTTGGATCACTAGTGGTAACCATGCCAGCGCCTTGAAAATAGCACGAACCTGACCCTCTACCTTGCATCTGGTAATAGTTATTGAATGCATAAGAAGCATGGCTCCTCACATCATTCGGTTCGTAACAGCTCTCGCCAGGCTGTATTTCTGAGCAGTTTGCTCGGCCGGGCCCACACGCCCAATCAAGTGCCGCCTTTTCAAAGGGGTAACCATGAGTTAGTATCTCTATTGTATTAGATCAGTTGAATCAATTTTATTGCAGAAACGGGCTTTAGTTCAAATTCCACCGCACTGACAATTTCACTAATATTACTATTTAATCTGTCCACATGATGATATGGAACAGGAGACTTCTTTTAACTGTATGTTAAATTTGTATCATTTATTGCAAAACTTCCTTCAAAGAAACAATCAGAATTCATTTTGTAACTTTCTTTAGGTATGGAATCTCAGTAAGTTACTGGTAACCCCTAATTTTTTGCCTACACCTGATTAAAGTCCAGGGTCTACCCTGACCTTAGCTGGTCGGGTTTATGGCATTGCCTGTTGAAAAAGTTGACTTTTATTAATTCATTATATATTACCTGTACTGCCTTGATATCAGCATCATCAGACGCCACACAAAATGTCCGATTAGTTGTATCATTTGCCAAGAATCCTCCGGTACCCGAAACATGCAACAGATAAACTGGTGTACCATTGCCATAGAAAAGCCCCCAATTGGCCTCTGAAATAGGTCCTGGATTCAAATCCTCATCAAACAACTCGTACACATACACACTAGAAGTGAATTCCGGGTGTGAAGGTGTACCGGTATGTTCCAGTACATGCTTGATCAGGTTTGAATTGTACGTATCCGCATTGTCTTTTGTCGCATACGGCTCTACACTATGATCACCATATGAAGGCCATCCTGTTTCGGTCACAAGTACAGATATCCCAGTAAAATTCAAATTCTTCATTGAAAAGTGCACAGCATCGACCATTGCATCATACACATTTGTATAGTGTAACAATGTGTTTGTATCAACCATTTCTAGAGACGGTGGTAGAGGTTTGAACAGAGCATTGTCTAAGGGAACGACACCTTTGCTCTGCATAAAGGCGTAGTAAGGATACAAATTCACCATCAGAGGTGAAGAGGTGTTTGATAAAAAACCCAATAGAGGAATAATAAAAGATTGGGTTAATGAATTATTGAAAAATGATTGGGAAGGTGGAAAAGGGTCTTGGATAAGAGAGAACGGGAGAGGTGTCGACACAGGAATCGACAAATTATTCGACAAAACCGCATTGCGCAAAGATTGTAAGGCCGGTAGAAGTACAGGCAAGGCCGAGGGGAGAGAGTTTGTCACCTCATCACCCACTGCAATTCCAGAAATCTGGGTTGAAGGAATAAATGGTGCGAGCCGGCGTGTGACCCAGGCTGAGGCAGTGGCAGGAGACGAACCAAGAGCAATTAACTCATTGTTCGGCACACCGACAAGCACCTTTATGCCAGTGTTTGCCAGAGCCGAGAGGAGGGATGTGTCGGCATCATAGAGGCGCACATGTGTGATTTGTTGGGACTTGAGGAAGGAGACCAGGTCGGTTGGCGAGAGGAGGTTGGAGACCGAGGTGCCGACTGTTACACCAATAAATGGGGCTTCAATTTGAGCTGTGAAAGAGAGCAACTGAGTTAAATTGGAGGTATAAAGGGATGACAAGAGTTGAAGGAAAGAGAGAATACAAGCTTACCGGAAAGGGAGAGGACGGGATAAAGGGACAAGAAGAATAGGTGGAATAAGAGAAGGAATAGTGGGGAATAAGTGCTGATGATGATACCCGTGACTGTGCCCATGGCCAAGACCCAAGAGGTCTCTTTTTTTTGGTGAGAGACAGAGTGTGATTCCAGTTGGGAGTGGGAGGGAGAAGGGTCTCTTTTGCTAGCGCGTGCAAGAATTGAAGATGGTGGTAGAATTGTGTTATTTGCTTTTGGAAAGGACAGTTTGTTTATTTGTGCTCGTCTCCAGTTGTAACAAAATGGAGGATCCGATACATTATGCATGACACTTGAAAGTGCAAGAATTTAAACTATTATTTGATGAATGTACATCCTGTATCTAATAATATAATATTTTTAATAATTTTTATACCTCGGGTTTCTGAAAGGCACTATGTAAATATACTATGGGACAGTAGTAAATTGATTTTGTTTTTAAGTTTGTCCTTTATTTTAAATAATAATAATAATAATAATATGATTAGCCACCTTCATAAAATAAAATTATGTAACATTTATTTATCAAGCTCCTCTATTTCAATTTTCTGATTACGCCATACTTTATATTAAACACCCAAAATAGCAGTTTATATTCTTCGAATGTGTTTGATCAAGAAGAAATGAATAATATTTAATTTTTGTTTACTTTCGTGGCTACTCGCCATTCCAGAATATAAAATCTTATTGAAGGGTTTTTATTCTGGAGAAATAAAGGCCTCTTATATTTTACGAGAACTGGGGAGGGAGAAATTATGGGAACATTACCCAATGGAAATCATGTGGATTAGTGAGGCTTAATACGACAAAAAAAATATTTTTATGTTAGTTAGGAAAATATGGATTGAAAAATTTGAGATGTTAACTTTTCTTGCTGATTTCGACAAGTGGGAGGTACACTTATAAAATACCAATTTTCAAAGTGGAACATGTATAGACTAAGTTTGTCTAGATTTGCATATCATGTTGTTCATCTAACGTCGTTTAAGTTAATGTGTTTGCCTCCAGTTGCACAGAACAATGGAGATATCCGGGATCACATTTTCATTGTTATTATGCCTAATTCTCAAAATTGAAACCATGCACATCTTTGAATAACTTACAGAGACAAATAAGAAAAAATTAGAGCTTTGTCAAAACCTCAACGCCAGTTTTTGTGATCAATACAGTATGTTCAAATTTGGCAGCACGACTGCCGTCAGATGTGACAATTGTCCAGCCATCATCCCATGTAACACACTCGCTACTCGCCATTGCCAGAGTCGGACCTAAAAAGAAACATCTTATTAATGAGTTAGGCTAATATGACACTAGTGTTATATAAAACTAAATAACATCACATCTTAAACCTCTTAAAGCAGATCTAAGGGTTTAAGATGTGGTGTTATTTAGTTTTATATAACACTAGTGTCATATTAGCCCAACTCCTTATTAATAGCATTATTATTTGGCTTCTAATTAAAAATGTTTTCATCGTACATCAGTCCAACAGTACATATGAATACAGAGTGAGGCTACGGAACTATGCATAGCGCGGATTGATCCGTCCTATACTCCTATGAATCGATATCTTCTCTTTTAAAGTTCAAATAGTCGATCTGAACCGTAAACATTATCTCCATATGAAAATATACTTGTAGACTATATTTTATGTTTTTTAGAATTTATTTAGATAGGTAGAAAATTACTACTTTTGAATGATCACAATTTTTAGATCAAGTAATTTTCTACCTATCTAAAAAAAATAGTAAAAAATGTGTACAAGATGAAATTTTTTATCAACAAGTACATTTTCATATAGAGATCATGTTGAACAGTTTAAATTAACTGTTTGGACTAAAATAAAGATTTTGATCCATAGTACAGACCAATCTGCACTATGCATAGTACCATAGCCTCACTCTTAATTACATAAAATAAAATGAAATTTTTATTGTTTTGCCAGAAATTAAGGGTATACCAATAGTGAAAGTCTGGCCTTCGACCATACGTCCAGGCTTGTCGTTACCTACAAACAAAGAAATTAATTACAGTAGATTAAATATCATCCAAAATAATGCATATAAGTTTGGTGGGAAAGAAAAATTAACTCACGGTGATGCAAAATAAGTGGCTCCGAGTGCAATATAGGCCCAATCCCATGGCCCACAAAACGCTCGACCAGACTGAAGTCGTAATTTTCCACATGCTCGCTAAATAGAAGATAATAAACTAGTAAGTATGAGATTAAGTAAATTATGTGAGAGACCTCTATTAATAATTGACATAAAAGAAACCTTATTCTCTTGCCAATCTTTTTATACAATGCTCCATCTTTGCACACAGCTATGCCCCTCTCTAAGCAAATCTCAGTTACCTGATTCCAGATCGATATGACATAAAAACAAAGATGTTTACAACTTAGAGAGAGAGAGAGAGAGATATCAAACCTCTACAACACGTTGTACAAGCTCAGGCACCTGTCCACAAAGAAAAGTTTTTGATGTGGCTCCATGATAACCCTGTTAGTTACACGAGATAACTTTTATTTTTCTTGTGAGCGAAATGCAAAAGGCTTTAAGATTTAAGGTAAAAAAAAATAAAAAATTGATGTGATTTTTTGGAGGAACTTTTTACAGGAATTTATAAAGTAATATTACAATACATTTAAGAAAACTGCCACATCAATGGTTATGATGTCTCCCCTCTGTAAAAAAAAAAATTGGAATCAGTACAAGCGTATTACTAATTAGCACCTCGTACTCGAATTACTTTTACGGAATTTCTTTCTTTTTCTACATGATTTGTGCCTGTGGGTTTGGTTCCTTGGAATGCAGAGGGGGGAGGGGTGTCCTTAAAATTCATGGGTCAAGATGAAAATGACATGGGCAATCTATTCATATCTTACTACCCTTTTTTTTCATTTAAACCATTGGATATTTGCAAATGGGTATGCTACCTGAAAAAAAAAATAGCTGTACTGGTAAATAGTGATCTATACAAAAATGGTACAATCATGTCATTGGAAAACACCCAATGGATGTTTATAATTAATCACACAATTTATCGTGTCAAAATGCCTGAAAAAAAACAGGTTAAGTATCATTTTACACGACCTGTAATTGACGGGAATCAGGAATGCCATTGCAAACACACTCATTTACTGATGTGCATATACTCTTGGGAAACCCACAGAAGCCGAGCTGAGATGGGTATCCACCCGCCTCGGTAATCATACTATGCACCGCCTTATCTATTTCGTTTGTTGTAACTGATGGCTGATACACAATCAGATTTTATAAGAAAATGCAATCTTTTACAGTATATAAGTACACATGTTTCATCAGATCAGAGGTGTAAAATCCATGCAGTGTTACATTTGCACAGTTCTAAAAGAAGTTTCCTCTTTTTTGGTCTGTACTATTTTTTTAGGACTTCTAAAATTGAACAATCAAAGGAGGTGGGGTTTATAATTTGAGGTACAGATCCTCTTGACGTAACTCAAATTTTGAGTTTAGATCCGGAACGTCCAATCAGAATCTGGCCCGAGGTTGCATGAATGGGCCCCTTTAGTATTCGTGCCAAAGCAGATTGGATGGTCTGGATCTAAACTCAAAATTTGAGTCACTTTAGGTGATATGAATTCGTATAATTTTGGCTAGTTTGGGCTAAATTCAGGACTGCAGAAACTCAATTGTGGCTTATTGGGCAAAAAATTACACTCACAGCTAACTTGGGTAATTAAGAAAATTAAAACATAAAGGGGGATAACTTGCATAATAGATAGCTTGACAGAGGATAGAATGCACTAACCCTAACAAATGTCCCAGCCAACTCAAGTGCACGGGCCGCCAGCTGGCAAGCAGCTCTCATTCCAGAAATACCCTCGGAATCATGAACCTGGGACTCGGCAGAAAGTTCCGGAAGCTGAGTAGATCCCACATAAGATGGCCTGGAAATTTGATCTGGCACTGGAAGTGGCGCAGAGATCCTCCCAGGCCTTAATGGAACCCGCTTTTTTATTTTCACCCTACTCTGCGCCTCCCTCAACCTTAAATAAATAAAGCAAAAATGATTCATAAAACCAGTACAGTAATGAAATGTTTTATTACTCCTTATATACTAAATTAGCATACTTTCTAACTCGCTCCATCTCCTCAACTATTTGCTCCTTACTTGAAAAAACAAACCATCGTTTCCGTGCAATCTTATTCCCTATACAAGAGAATAGCAACAAAGTTATAAGATCAATTTATACACACTCAAAATTGCAAAAGAGAATGTCTATTTCTTACCAGGGAGAAAGGACAAAGAGCTGGTGTGAGAATTAAACAACAATTTTGTATTGTGTTGTGAGAAAGATCGAAGAAAGGAGGTGGAATGGTGAGGTGAAGCGAGCGTTAACCCCGTCATGGTTAGTTTCTTCCTCGTCGATGTGCACAGTAAACTGAGCGAGATAGCAAGGGATAGAGTGAGGTAGCTCAGGTAGGGGTTTGGGGTTTGAGAAGTGGGTGCCCACCTGTCCGTGACGTAGGATTCAGCGGTATGGGGGCTAATAGCTTTTGGATTTTTGGAAGAGAATGGATGATTAATGTACGATCCGGCCCATTAATTGAACAGGGTAGAGGCCCATAAATTACTTGGATCCGGGAACCCTCTAATTAATTTTTGGATTTGGTGAATATTTCAACCGTCCGGTTTTCCAACTTAACTAGCAAAACTCCATGCGAATGATTTTAATCATTAGAATGTCATGCCGATTTCGTGTGCCTGGAAACTACTATTCACTATTAATCTCTGACAGACTCACTTCAGCGCAGTGTTGTAAATAACGGTATGCAGTAATATGACAGATAAAATACTATCAAATAATTAATCAAAAATAATTAGTCATAATTAAAAATAATTAACCGATTAATCGAAAAAATCCATGATAGTTAGATTATCGCCAATGACTTATTGACCTAAACGGATATTTTTTACAACACTACTTGAGGGTTAGGCTGTGCTCCACAAACTGAAAGTAAAACCTCATTAAAGAGAAGGGGAGGAGACAGGATGGAAGCTCCCCTTCAAACTGTAATCTGTAAACTCCGATTTGAGAGGTAACGATTTCGTCAAAATTGAACACAAAGCTCACCTCCGAACAATGTTTTCTCCCCTCCGTTCCCTCTCCAATTCTCTCCTTCTGAAGCAAGTAAACTCGCCCGATCAAATCCAATCTGGTATGCGTTCACCTCTGCACAGTGATTTCGTCCTTTCCCTCCCTCTGTGTACCCCTGTCTGGAACACGCCCTTAAGAAAGACTGGGGTGTAAATGCACAAATGATGGTTAATACAACCTTAACTGGGGAACTACGTTGTGTAACTAATTGTTAACTTAGGCTTAATTGGGTTGTGATCGATTTGAGAGTTTGAAGTTTGTATATACTTATGGCACGGTTTAGTGTCAATATATAACTAGGTTGTGAGGTGCTCACCAACGAGTTTCTCAAATTAATAATTAATTGTTTAGAGCTGAGTAACCAGATAAATAAACAAAGAATTATTTTACAAAAGTTTTCCGGAAGAATTAAACAGAAAAAAGAAATAACAAAAATAAGGAGTGAACCAAGTGCATGCACTTTATTACTGATCTCATTTTACAATTATTGGAGACTTGTAGACAAGATATAAAGCAAACAATGGCACAGACACGTGACAACACCAGGCGTAGAAGTAGGTTTCTCTTTGATGTATAAATTGGTCTCATTGAATTAATTATCTGACTCACCTTCATGAACATTTTTTTTTTAAAGAAAGATAGAGATCAAGTCTCTAAATTTTATTGATAATGGACACTAGAAATGTCAGTGTTACAAAAGATAAAATGAAAGAAAATGGAAGACAATGTTTTCAAGAAATGGAAAAAAAAAATTAAATTATATCACCCCTGTTAATGAAAATTTGGTCTGCTATATATACTTCAGGGACATCGTTTTGAGAAGGTGAATCTCAAGGCATTATCGAAAAGTGAAAAATTGAAAAGTATGTCAACTGAACAATGGTAAATATAGATTCTGGTGTTTACAATTTCAAGGCATATAGTGGAGAAAACGGTTTACTTATATATTAAGTTTTAGAATTAATTATCATTTTCAACTTTTAAGGGTTATATTATGGAATAATTATATAAATCCCCTCACCATTATCTCCTTATTTATCCTCACACACTCTCTCTCTCAATATTAACTTTCTTAAATGTCATTTATCCCCTCATTAAATTATACTATCCTTTAATAACTATCTCCGCATTAATTATGCTATCATTTAATAACAATCTCTGTATTAATTATACTTTCCTCTAATAACAATCTCTATTAATAAATATTTATATGTTTATTAACGTTCAATAAAATATTTATCTTTGTTTCTGACAAGTATTTATCATTGTCTCTAACATTGTGATACTTTAATTTGATTAAACATTACTTATTGACAAGTTCAAGAACAAAGTTTAATAAAGTATTTATCATTGTTTCTGACAAGTATTTATCATTGATTCTAAGAAATATTTATCATTGCCTCTGACATTATGATACATTTATTTGATTAAACATTACTTATTGACAAGTCCAAAAATAAAGTTTAAAAAAATATATTTATCATTATTTCTGAAAAGCATTTATCATTATGTCTGAAAAGTATTTATCATTATAATTGACATGATGATATATTGATTTGATTAAACATAACTTATTGACAAGTTCAATAACAAAATATTTAATTTTGTATTGTCAAGTATTTATGCATGTAACATAAAATATTCATCTAATCTATTTAAGTCACAGATGTTTTACTGAAAGTTGCAATTATGTCTGAGAATTATTTATCATTGATATTTTACTGAAAGTTGCAATTATGTCTAAGAAAGATTTATCCATGTAACATAAAATATTTATCCATATAATATAAGGTATTTATTGTTATATGTGAGAAGTATTTTTCATATCTCTCTCGTGCTACAGAAGATGATGAAGGAGAAAATTATGAGAGTTCTAGGAGAGGAGAGGATACTTGGTTGGTCCGATTAATATAAAGTATGGCTAGTATAACATTAGTGTCATTTCAGACTATATAACACTAACTCCAAAACTTATCGATTCGAGTTCATATCGGGTGAAAATAATGCAAGCAAAATTAATCAGGCACGTTAATTTGAATCAGATGGTCTCGACTGTATAAACACGAATTAACAGCCAAGCCCAAAATAACATCGGATCAAGTGTGACAACAAAACCATGCACCAAATTGCATAAAAAAACAGAGGTTAATTTGTATTAAGCAAAAACTAGCAAATCAAGGATTAACTTGTATACATCCAATCCAAATACCTAATTAGTTCCTTGTAGAAGAGAAACTATAGAAAAAGGGGAGAATTGACACATACGAGCAGGATTACCAAATATACTGAGCTCAATTTATTCCTTTTATTAAGGCGTAATATCTAGCATCATTTTCATGTCAAATATTTTAATCTCAGACTAGTCAAAAATAAGTTCATGTCATTTATCAAATCTGAAATGTACCGTTACCCCTGCTATGTGTGTCATGTTGTGTTATAGTGTGACTTTGTTACCTTCACGTTGTGCCATAATAAAATTAGATTTGTAAGTATTGTGTCGTGTTGTGATCAAATTTGAAAGAACAATTATGAAACGTTAGTCACAGCAAAATCACTTGCATTTATTCAAACGCAAGTGGTTATATTTTAACATTTTTTTTTGTAATTTCAGTTAAAAATTTACAATTTGATCAAGATCACGCGTGACTCGTGTGATCCAATGATGTGAGCAGACCAATCTATGTGACTGCAATATTGTATCAATTTTTCTAAAAATAATCACGATACTTAACCGACACACTCGTAGAATCATTCCGTGAAGAAACCAACATGTTTTACATCCATACCCCTGATTAAATTATTCGATTAATATACCATTTTTGGAATATTTAGCATGTTACTGAACCAACATGTTCCCCCGCTGACCATAAAATACACATCAGGATCAAAGAAGTACCATGAAATGATTGTCGGTAAGGTAAGTAGGTCAAGTAGATACTGCTATAAATAAATGGATCAGACCCCACCCATTCGCGCCATTTTTGTAGTGGGGGCCCACATACGTATTTAGATCAGATTTCATGTTGGGTTCGCGGTTCTGGTCTCTCCGATCCGCTCAATTCAATGGGCCCTAATTAAAAACACAGCACTAATCCGATCGCCGTAATATGCCAGATAATACGACGCAGCATCAATCAACACATCTGTATTCCTGGAGATGGTGTTGCATTTAGATGAATCAAGGAATAGCTTAGAATAGCAGCTATTTTTGAATTTGAAATAGCTGCTAACTCAACATTTTATAAGAATAGCGGAATAGAAGCTAACCCGAGCTATTCCTTTGTTGAGAATAATATATTTTTTTTCATCCAAACATGCTATGTTGAGAATAGCTTACAAAGAATAGCAGCTATTCTTGTGTCATCCAAACATATTAATTTTTTTCTTTTGGTACCAGATCAGTTTTTACAGGTTGGGCTCATCTTCTGCGCAAATTTATTGATGTGTTGGAAGAGTTGGATTGTTAATTATAGATCGGATGGATTCAGGGGCGAAGCTTGAAAATGATACGAGGATTAAATTTAAAAAAATGTCAATTATATAAATTTTTTGTATTGTGAATAAAAGTCAATTTTATAGTATTGACAATATTTTACTCTACATTATATAAAAAATTATGTGTATATACATAAAAGTTTGAAAATAAATAAGAATCAATTGACCCTGTACACTCTTATTCAATCTGTCTGTAGATCAATTGATTTGGATCAGTTTGGCAACTATCGTATTAGTTGTGTATAGGAAAGAGACATTGAAAACTAAGTGTATTTTGCAACTCTAATTATGTAGAAAGAATTAGTTTTTAATTTAGTGACAAAGTCAAAATTTTTTTTTTTGAGAAGTCACAAGTACGAAATATGAGTAATATGTTTTTTATAAAATTAATTCAGTTGAATGGCTTAATCTCAACTTCACTAAAAAAAAAAAAAAACTGTAGTAAGAGGTAAGTACCAAAGTAGCAATCAAATTTTAGAAACAAAGAAAAAATATTGAATGTTTATTATATTTTAGATAATTTTGATCAAAGTTGGTATAATTTGAGAGTTATTTGATCATTGATCAGGTGCTAATAATATTAAACTAGAATTATTTTATCAATTTTAATTGATCATCGAATATTCAGATTGCTTCAAATCTAAAATACATAGCCAACCTCCCAGCCTACCAAGTATCATGTCTGCTCTCCTTTGCTATAGAGCTTTATTCTTATATATATAAAAAAAATGATGTAAAAATTATAGTATAAATGGCTGAGACTCCAGTCTCCAATTACCAAGATTTTTATTTTTACTCAACAAAAAAAATATTTTATTAAAAATAACCACGGTTCGGCTGAATTTTTAAAAATACCCAGACCCCAAATTTTTTTTTTTAGAGTTTTTTATTCCAGGGTGTGGATTTTTTCCGAATCCACGGCCTAGAACTTTTTTTTTTTTAGAGTTTGGAGTTTGGAAAAAGAAAATATCCATGATTTGTTTTTTGTTATAAACTCATTTTTTTTATAATATATGTATAATATATGTATATATATGTATGTATATATGTATATATCTATATATCTATGTATATATGTATATGTATATGTATATATCTATGTATAGACACACACACACACACATATAAAATTTGACCTCTACTGATAAATTAGCAAGTTTGGACTGATACAGGGATCAAACTGCAAAAGTGATTCCACCAGCATGTAGAGCATTCAAAAATTGACACAAATATCAATTTATTTGGATTTTTCTACAATTAGTTATGAATTTCCAAAGTTCTACCACAAGAAAAAACTTTAAACATCCTAACTTTGGCTAGGAAAGTCAGATTTGCGCGTATGAGCACTTTTCGAAAATGGATCTGATTTTGCCCAGGTGGTACACTAAGCATCGGAAGCATCATAATTTCGAAAAAATGTGAAATTTGGTCTCCAAGTAGATTATAATATAGATTAAACATCTAACGATTTGGATTTGTTGTTTGGACGTCACAAAATAAAAAAAACCGGGCAGCACCTCCAGCTAAAATGCTGCCAGTAGGAAATTAGCCGAACCCCATATACATATATTATACATATATTATATTATATATACAGAGATAGGCTAATATGCTTTCAGTAGCATATGGCCCAAAATACACACGGTCCAAATTTGAAATTTCAAAATTCAAAAAGTCGATCTGAACCGTTCATCTTGTTCTCCATATTAATATGTGCTTGGAGACCAAATTTTATATTTTTCTGAATTTTTTTACTATTTATTAAGTCACTTTGAAAATTGTTGATTCAACGGTGGCTTAACAAAACAGTAAAACTGTTGGATCAACGATTTTCAAAGTGTCTTAATAAATAGTAAAAAAATTTAGAAAAATGTAAAATTTGGTTTCCAAGCACATATTAATATGGAGAACAAGATGAACGGTTCAGATCGACTTATTGAATTTTGAAATTTTAATTTTTGACCGTGTGTATTTTGGTCCATATGCTACCGAAAACACATTAGCCTATCTCTATATATACATATATTCTAAAAAAAAATTAAACCATGAATATTTTATTTCTCAAAACTCTAAAAAAAAAAAATCTGCGTCCCTGAATAAAAAACTCTAAAAAAAAAGAAATTCCGTTGCACGAATTATATCTAGAAAATTATGGGTCGCAAAAAAAATCCGCAGTCTGGGTATTTTTAAAAATTCGGCCAAACCATGGTTGTTTTTAATAAATTTTTTTTTTTGTTGGATAAAAATGAAAATTTCGGCTCCAATTATATCTAGAAAACAACTAAAATCTTAAATAGGCAGGAAGTTGCGGGCCCAACTTGGCATGTGGGTTTGTTCATACCAGAAAATTTTACACGATCACTCTACAGTTTTAGTCCGTAAGCCACTAACTAATCACAGAAAGGTTGGAGATGTGTTCTACTCCTATCCTTCCACTGTGGCCAATTTTAAAATCTGTCTCAATACATATTCCCATTCTTATTGTTTTTCCCTTCCAGCTGTTCACTTTTATCAAGTTATCAACAATTTGAGACATAAATAAGGTTAAATTTTCTAAAAAATTCCTAAGTTTTTTCTGTTTTGAACTTGATTACAGAAAACATGAAATATTAATTTTTTTTATTTCTCTAACCGTGGTGCACTTTAACAATTGTAGCACAATTTTTTTAATATTTAATAATTATTAATTGTTACTGTTATTATTATTTTCTTACAAGTAGGACGCCAATTTTTATTTTATTTTATTGGATCAAGTACTTTGTTAATTTTAATATCTACTCTCTCTCTTCTTTTTTTTGTAAAAAAAACTTCTTACAAAAATCGAATTTACATTTTTTTTTGTAAAGAAATGATTTCCATCAGCAAATATACTAGGATTATGTCTGTTTTTATTTTTTTGTAATTCTCAAAACTAAATCCAGGAAAGCAAAATGACGATTTCATCTTTTATATTATATGGAAAGAAACATAAAATTATTATAGTTCCGTTCTTTTTTTTTTTTTCCTTTATAGAATGCTATAGACTTTCCTTCCATATGATATAAAATAAAATCATGATACCACTTCCTTCCTAAATTATCAAAAATAATAAAAAATATTATTTTACAGTGAATTTTTATTTGATACGCACAAAATGAAAATTCACTGAATACACGCTTGTAACAAGTAACACCGTAACACCGGGCTCACTCCGCGTCAAACAGGGCTGAATCCAAATGGACGCCTACGGGTTTCCAATTATAAAAACAAAAAATCCAAATGAACCGAATCCTCTAGATCCTCTGTGCATAGTTCCTCATAACCTAACACTACAGCCTCGTGGTTCTCCTCAGTCTTACACCAGAAACATCTCTCTTTATCGATCCCTGACACGGAGGATCTGAATTCATCCCCAGCACATGACCTGAGAAAAATGCCATTTAATTACTTTCCCTCCATCATCCCGTGGGGTGCATATCCTCTGAGATATCTCAAGTTTTGCGTGACTGACGTGTCCGGTGCCTATTCGGAGGTGACGTAGGGGTCAGTATTATGTGTGCTTTGAGATTCGTGCAAAACGCATTTAAACGGTTGGGATTTTTTTTAAAGTCACGCAAAGTTTGAGATATCTCAGAGGATACGAATTCTCATCCCGTGACAGCTCACTCTTCACTCTCAGAGTCTCACCGAGTCCGAATCCTCTGAAGTAACTCCAATTTTGATTTATATCATAACCGTTCGATCAGAATCGAGCCAATCCGGACCGAGGTGGAATACACGGGTTCCTTTAATATTGGTACCGCAATAGATCTGACGGTCCACATCTAAAATCAAAAGTTGTATTACTTTAGGCGATTTGATTTCGTCTCACCCCTCTCTTATAAGCAACAGATGTAGTACAACTCGCTTGAGCATCTCCGGTGCCCACACCACCTCTCTATTCTCTATCTCTTTCAATACTCCGAAAGTTTCCATAGATCAGATCTCTTTCTACTTCTTTCCCTTTACAACTACCCACCTTTTCTCTTCTTTTACCAAATACAGAGACAAACACAATACGGAATCAAGCAAAACAAACAATAGATACGATACAGTCGTACATAATAAAGCAAGAGGGAGAATGAGAAACAGCAAGCTCTCCATTCTCTTCTCTTCTATTTTCTTCGCCATTTTTGCGACTACATTTCTCGCTATTTCTGTGAATGCTGACGATCCGTACCGCTTCTTTACCTGGAATGTCACCTATGGTGACATCTGGCCCCTCGGCGTAAAACAACAGGTACAACTCAAATCAACTCCAATGCAGTTGTTTAAAAGTGTGAATGCAGGAGTTGCTCGGCCTTATGGAAATCTAAACTGATATTTGATATTTCTGAAAAAATGCAGGGCATTTTGATAAACGGACAGTTCCCTGGACCGCAAATCGAGGCGGTAACTAACGACAATCTGATTATCAATGTCTACAACAGCCTCAATGAACCCTTCCTTATCTCCTGGTATTTCATTCTATCCCCCCCAACATTTTTCTTTCTTCTTTTTCCAAACCCCTGCATTTTTTTAGAAGTTATTTCGAAATATTCTCATATAAGTCTCCTCAGAAGTACCTTGAACGAAGTATAACTTTTTGAGTTACGGATCCACTTGAAAGCTACCTCTTCTTTAATTTTTGACTCGTGATGCAATTATAGATTATTTAATTTCTGGATCTATGTTTTTGATGAACTTATTTAATTACTTCTACGCTAACATTCTAGTTATGATAGTGATCAAGATCCAGTAGAATGTTGGTCCTTAAGTACTTCCCGTGATCTACGCTCAAGTATTTAATTTACATAGCTCTAGTATATTTTATTCAAGGTATTTAATTTTTTATCGGATTGCAGCTGTAAAAGGTAAGACAACAGGAATAACCAAATAAAGCACGGTCCCGCTAAAATTATACAAAGAAATATAGATACAAACAACAATACATATTCAATAATATTGCGTCACCATAAATGGTAAGTTAATTAATTTGAAGTACACGTTTAAAATGAAAATTTAACTTAACAAAAAAATATTACAAACTGTGAGTATGAACCATGGGAAATCCACCGGGATACTGATTAATTAATTTGGCTCTTAAATTTGCTCAAGTTGGAGTTAAATAGCATTACCCACGTGGTGAATGGGGATTTGGGGAGAGAGGAATACAATCGATCAATGACGCGGTTCTGATTTTGTGAAAGCTGGCACTGTTTGCTTGCCTTTTGGATTCCAGGGATTGACTGATAGATTCGAGAAAAATTCTTGTCCTTTAGTGCGTTTTATAAAAATATTGAAAAAGTGGCGGGACAGAACACAGAAATGCTGCTCCGAATCCGATGAATTAAATTCGCTTTTAGTTTTTAGATCCGAAAACAGTTCATATGATTATTTGATATTAAAACATTCATAGTGTGTGTCGGTGGAGAAATCAGTTCATCCGATCCTTTAGTGCGATTTACCAACACATTTTTTGTTTTTTCACTTGTCAGTTGTCACCATCCAGTAAAAAGAAATCCAGAACCAGGCCTGCCTGGTTTGTGGGTCCGGATCCCCTAAAGTAACTCAATCTTTAAATTTTGGATTGAGATAGTTCGATTCGAATTTGATGATTGAGATTATTTTGAGATTTGAATTTATGTCTCAGGATATGTGTGCTCCACATCGAATAGATCATTTCGGATTCGAATCGAACGATTCCAATTTAAAACTCAAAGATTGAGTTACTTCCTGGATCCAAGTGACTGTGACGTGCTACAAGTTTTATTATGACACTATTTGACCTGACTTTTGGCTTCATTATTTTTTTTCTTTTTGTGACCACAAACAAATATCATTAACACCAGATAGGTTTAGATTCAGAGCATTAAAGAATTAGTATTTACTTAAATGGCCTTTTAAAAGCTGAATCTCTCAAAATATATATATTGTCCATGCAATACAATTTAAATATTCGGGAACAAATCTTTAGAAATTTATATTGTTAGTATTGTTGTTTCAACATGTGCGCTCGTAATATTGAATCATGATGGGGTTCACGTGATATATAGTGTACCTAATCTGGTCAACCATATACTGTATTTTACAGGCTGTATTTGTTGTACTCCAACATCATACTAAAAGAAATAAAAATAAAGGTAGTGCTCCAACTATTCTAATAAGCTGCTGTATATTATAGCACGTCATGTTACTTCTTTTTTCTTTTTCAATAATTGTTTCCTAAAAAAGAATTGCCAAATATTTTAGAACAATATGCTGCATATATTGAATTGTTAGTTAAAGAAATGCTTACTGGGTCAAAAGACCACAGTATACAAAATTTATTTAGAACCACTCATCTTTTAGGGTGATTATAAGATCAGGTTTTATATATCAACTGCTTAATCTTACATTACAGGAACGGTATACAGCAAAGGAGGAACTCATTTGAGGATGGTGTATACGGCACGACATGCCCGATACCCCCTGGTGGAAACTTCACATACATACTTCAAATGAAAGATCAGATCGGCACCTACTATTACTTCCCTTCTCTTGGATTCCACAAGGCGGCCGGTGGGTTCGGTGGAATCCGGGTCCTGAGTCGTCCCCAGATACCTGTTCCATTCCCGCCACCTGCTGCTGATTACACTCTTTTGATTGGTGATTGGTTTAAGGCTAACCACACGGTACGCTACAATATTAATTTTACTACGTACTTCTTTACTTTGATAATTTTTTTCGAAACATAGTTCAACTATATATATATATATATATATATATATATTTTTTTTTTTTTCTGTTTATAGGATCTTAGGTACATACTAGACAGTGGCCACACTCTAAATTTCCCAGATGGACTGTTAATTAACGGGCGTGGATGGAATGGCAATACCTTCACTGTTGACCCTGGTACGTTTAACAAAAGAATAGTATACTGGCATCAAATTTTGCCATACATATATTATTATATTTTGATACTGACATCAACATTTCACCAATTGTATCTACGTATACAGGGAGAACGTACCGGTTCCGTATATCAAATATTGGTTTGACGACCTCACTGAACATAAGGTTTCAAGGTCACATGATGAAGCTAGTGGAGGTCGAAGGGTCCCACACTGTGCAAAGCATGTACTCATCCCTTGACGTGCATTTGGGGCAATCGTATTCTGTTCTGGTCACAGCCGACCAACCAGGCTTTGATTATAGCATTGTCGTCTCAACCCGCTTCACTAGCACTATTCTCACAACAACCGCTGTGTTACATTACAGCAATTCAGGTGGCAAAGCTCCTGGTGCACTTCCTGGTGGGCCCACAATTCAGATTGATTATTCCCTTAATCAAGCTCGCTCAATTAGGTGAGAAGTGTGCATTTTCGGAGTTTAATGTCTTTGTAATTTTCACACGACAAAACATGAAGAATTTTCTTTTTCCTAATGTGAAATATGTATGTACAGAGAAAGCAAACCCTTGAACTAACCTTACTCAAAATTCACATAATCTTACAAATATTTTCTCTTTTAACTAAACATGTAGATGGAACCTGACTGCCAGTGGGCCCAGACCGAACCCTCAAGGCTCGTACCACTATGGATTGGTACCAACTGTCAAAACGATAAGACTCGCCAACTCAGCACCAGCAATAAATGGAAAACAGAGATATGCAGTGAACAGTGCATCGTTCATCCCTGCTGATACACCTCTAAAGTTGGCTGATTATTTCAAGATAGGCGGTGTATTTTCCGTCGGAGCCATAGCTGATAACCCGACATTTGGCGGTGGTTATTTGGCAACTTCAGTAATGCAAGTGAATTACAGGGACTATATTGAAATTGTGTTTGAGAATTATGAAGATACAGTTCAATCTTGGCATATGGATGGATATATGTTCTGGGTTGTTGGGTATATTTCTCTCTCTTTCTAATCTGAAATTATGCATGCTAAATTTTTTGTATCATTTTTTTACTTCTCTTCTAACATTACCAGAATGGATGGGGGGCAGTGGTCATCAGCTAGCCGAAACAACTACAACTTGAGAGATGCTATTGCTCGATACACTGTTCAGGTATAAAATTACAACTTAGAAATTGAGATAAAATTTAGGCCAAAAATTATGAAATACTTGTAATTATTATTAAATATGTATCAATTTTGCAGGTGTACCCAAAATCATGGAGTGCAATCTACATTGCACTAGACAATGTTGGCATGTGGAATGTAAGATCAGAGGATTGGGTCAGACAATATCTCGGGCAGCAATTCTACCTCCGTGTATACACCACCTCCACTTCATGGCGAGATGAGTACCCGATTCCCCGCAATGCTCTCCTTTGCGGCCGTGCATCTGGTCGTCATACTAGACCTCTCTGAATATAGAACGACATTTAAGGTTGTGCCACGCCATTAGATTATTTTGTCACGAGAGGGTGACAAAATAAGAGATTCTTAGTTATACTTTGGTTGTTACTTTTGATTTGTCAGTAAGTTATATCTAGTTAAATGTCGCTTAATTTGCGTCATATTTTGTGATATCTAGTATCGATGTAGAATTATTGTAATGACACCATTCTTATTTAATAAAATTATTTTGTTTCTGCTGAGTGCTGAGGGATTTATAGTGTCTGATTAAGTTATTAACCCTTGTGCTACTATGAAACAAAATAACTTGTAGCAGCACAAGGGTTTAAACTGCGTATCACCCAAAATTTAACATACACTACATCTATGAAAACTCATAGCAGCACAAGGGTTAATAACTTAATCAGACACTATAGATGTAGTGTATGCTGCTATGTTAAATTTTGGGTGATACCCAAATTGAAAAATTAACAGCACTCCTCGGATTACATGTGCGAAGATCATAGGTTCTGATTTCGTTTGATTTCGTCACTAGCAGTATTTCATCCAGAGGTCTTCCTCATGTATCACTCTGGCTGCCAGAATATGTATATCACAGGCAGTATTTATACATTCTCATTAGCAGTTTTGTACTGCAGAAATTTAACATAGAATTGATTTGCATAATGTTTTCTGTTATCCCAAATAGTCCGCTCGGATAGGAATTTCTTGATGCATCGAATCGCCCGGTATTCACTAGCTGCGTCTGGCTGTCCTCGAGTTGAATGTCGGAAATCTTCTTCAGTCTAGAATCAGAAATCTTGTCTGGAAGTATCACATGTATAGCATCTCATGGAATATCAATTTAATTTATTAATGTCTCCATTATCAATTTTGTTATAGAAACCTTCCTCCCAATAATAAAGATAATAACGGATTTATCCAATAATGCAGTAACAGGTGATCAAGACTATATAATCAATCACATCCTTGGATTAATATATGACAATTACAACAGCTCTTTGAAATTTATTTATGCAAAAGTGAAAGAAAAAAATGCTAACACTTAATAACACAGTAATACACACTTACTAATATCCTGATTATGAACCTATCCCAGCATCAAATTCAGAACTTGAAACCAAGGGTAACCTGCCAAACAACTGTGGTACATCACAGGTTCTGCTTAATAACTAAATGCATCCATCAATGCCTCATACCAGAGCCAGAGAACCTACTTTCCCCCACCAGCACCACCACCGGCACCTCCACCGGCACCACCACCGGCGCCAAACCCAACACCTACACCAATCCCAATTCCTACTCCAACACCACCTCCGCCACCAAGGCCTCCGCCATGACCACCACCGAGACCGCCACCGCCACCGCCACCTAGGCCTCCACCATGGCCACCACCGAGACCACTGCCGCCACCACCCCCAAGACCACCTCCACCTCCAGCACCACTGCCTATGCCACCGCCAGCTCCAAAACCACCCCCATGTCCACCACCAACTCCGCCTCCGCCACCTCCACCGAAACCACCGCCACCACCAACACCGCCTCCTGCACCACTACCTACACCACCTCCTGCACCAAAACCACTCCCATGACCGCCACCAGCACCGCCACCGCCCCCACCCCCGCCGCCACCACCACCACCAACACCACCACCGGCACCACCTCCTACTCCTCCACCAGCTCCAAATCCTCCACCTTGACCACCTCCTATACCACCACCACCACCTCCTCCTCCTCCTCCTCCTCCTCCACCACCTCCACCAAGACCACCACCGGCACCGCCTCCTACACCACCTCCAGCTCCAAAGCCACCACCATGGCCACCACCAAGTCCCCCGCCCCCTCCTCCACCCATCCCACCACCTCCACCAAGTCCACCACCTGCACCGCCACCTACACCACCACCAGCTCCAAAGCCACCACCATGGCCACCACCAAGTCCCCCGCCCCCTCCTCCACCCATCCCACCACCTCCACCAAGTCCACCACCTGCACCACCACCTACACCACCACCAGCTCCAAAGCCACCACCATGGCCACCGCCAAGTCCCCCACCCCCTCCTCCACCCATCCCACCACCTCCACCAAGTCCACCACCTGCACCACCTCCTACACCACCACCAGCTCCAAAGCCACCGCCATGGCCACCACCTAGCCCTCCACCGCCACCACCTCCAAAACCGCCACCACCACCGAAACCGCCACCTCCACCAGGGCCGCCCCTACACCGTCCAAACTGGCAATCCCGCCCAAATGGTCCCCTTCCAAAACCTGGTCCTCGACCAAAACCACGAGGACCGAAGTCGGCCCTTACAACTACACTCAACTGGAGTGCTACTCCAATGAAAAGAAGAAACAAGAAAAAAGAACTGATGTTCATCTTTGGAGGACCCATGGATGGATCTCTTACTTAATTTATCTGGTTTCACTGTGTGTTGAAGCCAATGCAAATGGTTTCTTTATATAGGCAACAATGGTTAACCATGGAGACAGTGCAAACCCTCTTGGAGGTCTCCACTTATTGTATGAGCGTTGAATGGATTACATGCATTAAATGAGAGATCTTGCTTCCGCGTTTCAGCAGGTGAGTAGTTGAAGAGCCATTGATTGCACTGCTACTCTGCTAGAGTGAGAATTAAGCACATTGGATATATAAGAGCTTGGGTTGACTTGGAGAGAAATTTTTTGAACAGACAAGCACTAACAGCTACTAACTAGCGACCAATAGAAAGGCCTATATATATAGTAACAAAATTTTGTGAATTATAATAAATTTTATGTATTTCTTTTATGTAACACGATTCCATAATATTAAATTTTTGTTTAGTGCAATTGAAGTGTTATATATGTTGTTATTTTAGATATATAGAAATAATTTTTTTTAGCTTTTTAACTATTAAATTTTCATAAATAACATCTAATGAAGATTTATGGAACACTTCTCACACGAAATGTTTTTTTTTTTTTAATGTCACTGGAACAAAAACTGGTTCTTCTTATATATATAAAAATAACACTTCTCACATGATCAGTGATTTGATTAAATTGCTAGATATCAAGATCTTTAATAGAAAACAACTTGTGTGTGTTATTACAATATGTGAGCTAAATTAAAAGTATGCTATTTTCTTAATTAATGTGAATTCCTTTTGTTCTATTTTTTTTTCTTAAGAAAAAGGTATTTCTGTTTTTTTTTTCTTAAAACAAAGTTAAAGGTCAACAGTATTTTTGTGATGACTTTCTCCATTAATTTATTTATATAACTATTAATTAAAAGGCGGTAAGCTACATATCAGGAGTATATCGAAGAAAAGATAGAAGTTATATATGTTAAGTACAATTGTACTAAATGTTAATTTTGGTTAATTTCTTTCCGTATTTATAATTGGATGGCTTAAACTAATTATAAGTAATGTTTAGCTAAGAAGACTAAACTATCCTTTTAACTTGTTATATATGTTATTAATTTGTTAGTAGCTAGTAGATGAAATCCATCACACATTTCAAACATTTTGTCAATATTTACAGGAAGAAATTACTGGAGCGAACTAAATTAATTACAGCATAATTTCGTTGATATTGCACAAAATTTGGTTCGCCTTCAAATTAAATTTGAACAAAATCGATCATTCCACCGAGATAAATGTTATACAATATAGCAAGTAATAATCATACTTATATAATTTGGAATAATGTGGGTCTATGGCTCATTTTTATATATATAGCTTCTCTCTGGTCCGAATTTTTTACAAAATATCCAAAAAAATAATTAAATTTAAAAACTAATCAAAGTTGTGCAGGATTCCGAAATCTATCCAAAACGGCAAAAATTTTTGTGATAATTCAGTCTAAAACCGTAAAAAAAAAAAAATTGTGATTTAAAAAAAACGAATTTTTTTTTTGCGGTTTTGGTAGATTTCGAAATCCGGTGCAAGTTTGATTAGTTTTTGAAATTTAATTATTTTTTTGAATATTTATAAAAAAAGTCGGTTCTCTGGTTTTCTAAAACCATCTGCAAACATGCCGACTGATTTATTTTTTAATATATTGTTAATTTGATACAAAATTTGTGGGTCGACATAATTAATGTATATTGCAAAATTTCCTTGTATGTCATTTAATGCATTTTTAGCGCCTATCCACCCACATGCAAGAATGCAGTACAGCAGTAGTCTTTCACCAATGCTTCTAATTAGTTGTAAGCTCTAGTTAACATAGACTCTTTGCTTAGTTGCTTTCCAATTGTTTGCATTTTTTTTTATAGGGGAACAAATAAATGAAATATTTATTTAAGTCAACTTTAGTCCGGTGTGCCCAAGTCGATAAAAGAAATGTTTGGATGAAATTAATCATATCATATAATTAAGTTCAAAATAATAGAAACAATATCACATATATGGTTCATATTAAATAAAACAAGCATCATTGAGTTGATTTTCTTTTAAAATAGAATTTATTTTAATTATTTTAATAGAACAAACACTATTGAGTTAATTTTTATAAAAAAAAAACATATCAGTGAAGAGGAGAATAAGTAGAAATGATTAACGTTGATTCTCTAGAACAAAATTTAAATTTTCTCTCCACTGATTCCTAGAATAGGTAGAGTTGTTTTTTTATAAAAATTAAATTAATAGGGCTTGTTTTATTAAAATAATTAAAATTAATTCTATTTTAAAAAAAAATCCATAATGGGGCTTGTCTTTAATTGGGCCGGGCCGCCGGGCCCATATAGTGTGAAAAAATTAACTAACAAAAATGCTATTTTCCTCAGGCAAGGAATTCATCATCTAAATTGTGCATGTGCAGATACCAGATTGACCAATACTGATTGAGGCCCTGTTCGGCAGCTGATTTTAGAATGGGAATAAAAAATTTTGAACTAATTTTTATTGTTCATCGTGAAAAAAATAACTAGATTCTGAGTGAATTTTTTTTTTCTACAATAAACAGTAATTTGTCAAACAGGACCTGAATGGTTAATATGTTTTGTACCTTCGTTGTTTTTTTACCATGAAATTTGTTGCTTGATACGTTTATTACCTGACAATCATAATAAATAAAAGTAAATAAAGGTAAGAAAGTAGAATAATTCATAACAAGTAAGAATATAAGGATAAAAATAATTCGTAACGAATACAGATAGAAACATGCTTCCATCCGATTCTTATGATACCCATTGACTAAATCCAAGGATCTAACAGCCAACAACCGGGCCGTTATACAAACTAGTCAGCGTTGACTCTCTTTACTACTGAAAGCCGACTTCCTTTTGACATTTTGAATTGACAAATTAACAAATACCTCTCTTTTTCAAGCTTTCTCAGATCTTCCCTCCATCTTCTCAACTACTCACAAAAGCATTTATTTCATTCTCTTAATTAATACACTGAGGCCTGTTTTGCGTGCATACAGGAATAGGAATGTAAACTTTTTGAATTGACTTTTACTGTTTATGTGGGGGAATCGAATCGTCTGTCCTCTGGAGGTAGGAAATTCCTACTCCCAGAGTCACTGCATAGTGGATTCTCATTTAATTCCTAAATCCAAAACTATTTTAATCCTAAACCCTTTAACAGTAATCGGGTTCACCTCGCAGTGACTCTGGGGTAGGAGATTTGATTCCTTATGTGGGAAAAAAAATTTAGTCTAAGTGAAATTTTGTTTTCTCATGTAAACAGTAATTTCAGAACAGACCCTCAATGTCATAGCAATTACCATAAAAATATATCCATATAATAGCGATCATTTGTTCATAGTATCAATTAATACACTCTACACAAGCATTTGCATTTGTCTCACAAACCAAAGGATTATATATAGCCAATATGAATTTCTTGTTGAAGGAGCGTATATATAATGTCTATTGTTTGGCGGTGACTGCCATGCAATTTCTGAAAAGAAAAAAAAAAAAAAAACACAAAATAATGCTAAAGGTTTAAGCAACTGATATGAAACAAAATCCTCTGCTCCCCGGGGGCAGGAAATTCCTGCCCCCAGAGTCTCTGTGGGGTGGGACCGGGGTGGAACCGATTACTGTTTAGGATTTAACTTTTTATTACTGTTTTTAAATGAGCCCCACCTGCAGAGACTCTGAGGACAGGAATTTCCTGCCCCCTGGAGGGCAAAGGATTCGGTCTCCTAATTCTTCTCTGATAGTGCATGAGATGGCACATTAATTAAGGGACCATAAAGAACCTTTTAAATGCTTTGAATTCATTTTAATTAATATTTACAATGAACTAGCTAGTTCAACATCCCATCATCACATGTTGTGATCAAAGAGCAATGTAGAAGGTAATTAATTATTTCTTTTTACAACTAAGTACTTAATTGCAGATTCTCATCGGTCGTGTATATTGCATAATTTGGTTAGATTTAAATTTGTTCACGGACATGAAATTTGAAACTGATGATCTGCAGCCACATTTTACCGTAAAAAAGAGAGTGCGAAAAAAAAAAATACAACAACAAGCAATGTAGCTAGAATTTTCATTAGGGTAGGTAAAATAAATTATTATTATATTAATTATTATTATTTTATTTTATTTAAATTATTAAATTATAAAATATTATAAAATAATTTTTATTGGAAGCGAAATCGGTAATTGACTATGAATTAAAATCGAGAAAATCAGTAGAAATCCACCGAATTAGATTGAAAACTCAATTTTTTTGAAAGTTTACTTTGAAGTACATAGTTCACAAGACTCTTTTATTAAAATTCAGCTCATTTTGAATAGTTAAATATAATAAAAATAATTTAATGCATTACATTAAATTTCAGTATATTATTTTATAAAACATTTTAGTCTGTTCCTTTCACAAAAAATAACAAATTTATTGTAGTCTTACTATCATACCATTATTATTAACCTTCTTTTTATCGGAATATTTTAAAATAAATAGATAAAAGACTACCAAAATTGTAACGACTCGGCCAATTTCACTAATTGAGAACTTTGACTCAATCGGGAATAGACAAATCTCAAATCCAAACCAACTATATACAAACTTGATACTGTATTTCAAAATTCAGGGGTAGGCGACTGCCTACCCCTGAATATAGGTGGCTTCGCCACTGACAACAAGGCGTACATTAATTTGTGAAACCGTTGCAATATATAGAAATTTACAAGAGCTTTAATTTTCTGGGTCATGATAATGATTTTGCTGTACAATATCACATGTATGAACTAGTAACCACGTAATAATTATTAAGTTGGTTAATTCGTGACCAACAATAAAAAGACATCATTGCGTGGATGATTAATTAGTGCATAAGAATACATATCTGAGCAAATCATGCACTACTAATTATTGGTTCATATATATGCATCAATTTATCACTTTGCAACTTGCAAATTAAGCAAACTGCTCTTCAAAAAAATAAACCAACAAAAAATAATTCTGAAAAATTTCATTTTTACTATGATCGCAGTTTGAAACTGAGGTCCAAAAATGTGCCAGGAACCTTCCAATTATCATACATTTTTGGGACCGCAGTTACAAATTGTGATCCTTGTAAAAATGAAATTTTTTTCGAAAAATGGATTAATTGGTTTATTTTTTTAAAGATGGTAAAAAAAATTCAATCGATTTTTATATTACTCCCTATTGATTAAATAATTAATCACTAATATATAACCATATAATAATAGATATCATCATCAGATGTTCATCTAAAAGTGTTATGATCATAGACTGCGCATTGGATCGATCAAGAACGATTAAAAAGGAGCTTATTCTTATTAGATGTCTCGGGAAGATGGAAATGTAAAACCTAACAAAATCTTTAGTTTATGGGATATCAGAATGAGCAATTTGTTTGTCAGACTTCCCTCTCAAACTGTTCGGGTTTTATTTCATATATGATGATATAATCATACTTATTAATTATTCAGCACAATAATTCTGCATCATATATATTGCAGAAATCTCACACATATCTATAATTACATCACGTTACAAATCTACAAGCGTGCATGAATATCACCGTGAACTAATGCAAGTCTTTGATATTTTTATTTTATATGTTTAATTACTAAAAAATTTAAGGAAATCCCTCTCCAAAACCACCATAGCCACCATGGCCACGGCCACCTCCACCTCCACCTCCACCTCCACCTCCACCTCCACCTCCACGACCACCACCGCCATTGTTGTGTCCTCCCCTACCACCACCGCCATTTCCACCTCCTCCAAAACGGCCCCCATTACCACCACCCCTTCCACCTCTGCCTCCACCTCCTCTAGAACCTCCACCACCACCTCCTCCTCCTCCTCCTCCCCCTCCCCCTCCACCAGCACCACCTCCTCCTCCTCCATTGGAACCTCCACCACCACTACCTCCTCCCCTTCCACCACCACCTCCTCCCCCTCCTCCTCCACCACCACCTCCAGCACCACCACCACCTCCTCCCCCTCCACCGCCACCCCCAGCACCACCACCTCCTCCTCCTCCTCCACCTCCACCTCCACCACTTCCTCTGCCCGAAGTAAGTAACATTCTCTTGGATTCATCCGTTTCCACGTCATCATTAGCTAACAGCATTCTTGCAGTTGTAGTGCAAACAAGAGCACCGAGCAGAGCAAGGAGGAATAGCTTTTTAGAAGCCATTTTAGCAACTGTAAGAAGTTTTTCTTTTGTTCACAAAGCACTCTATATATCTCTATATATAGTTGTGCTTGTGCATTTGAGGTGCCGTGTGTTAAAGGTAGTTTATATAGGGTTTTGCATGGCATTAATTAATGGATGAATCAAATAGAGACAATTGTGTGTAAACGTAGACTTTGAGAGTTGAGAGGAGAGATTTTCAAAGTCCAATTTGTAAGCAAATTAATTACTAACTGAGAACTGTGCCGAAAATGATATATACATCAATACATGCAAGGGGAAGGGAGATATCGATCTATAAACTTGTTACATGTAATTGTCGCATTTAATTTAATTTAGTGGTTATCAATTTAGGAAGGTTTTAATACTCCTACCATTCATACCTCATCATACTTCATATTTTATATATTTATTTCTAAAATTTAAACTGTTGATTCAAACCGCTTAACATAACATCCATATTAAAATATATATATACCTGGGGATGAGATTTTATATCTTTTAAAAATATTTTACTATTTTTTAAGATGGATAAAAAATCACTGTTTTGAACTGTCTAGAAAATCACTGTTTTTAAGATAGGTACAAGTACAAAAGAGTGATTTTGTATCTATTTTAAAAAATAGTGAAAGAATTATAAATTATAAATTATAAATTACAAATTAAATTTCATTCTCAATATATATTTTAGTATGAATATCATATTGAGCAGTTTGAATCGTCAGTTTAAACTTTAAAATAAAAAATAAAAAATATGAAATATGATAAGATATTAAAAAAAAAAAAAAATGAGGTATCGGACCCTCTTCATTTATCATTTCCTACTTGGAAGTACTTATCTAATATTGACGGCATCTTCTTTTTGTTAAATTCCTAACAATCTTCCAATTAATCATTTATTAGTTGTAAGAATTTCTTAGAATTTGTCAATATTTTAAACAAACTAATACTATAAAATGTTAACTCTCTGTGCAAGTAACTTATTTTAGTCTGTAATTATTAATTACGTACAGATAGTTTTGTCATGTGATACTCATTGGAGGATTAATTAGGAGCTCCAAACTTATTTTAGTCTTTAATTGTTAATTAGAGATAGATTTGTCTTGTGATACTCAAAGGAGGATTAGGAGCTCCAAAATTATAGGAATGTTGGTGATGTGAATAATAATGACCACTACGTTATATTTGGGATGAGTGAAAAATAATACACTAACTTAACTAAACAAACTGTGAATTAATTAAGTTTCATGATAATTACAGTTAATTAATGACTAGTCTCTTGAAATGATAAAGTTTAGTGTTGTAAAATCTTATCCAAAAATCTTATTGAAAGATATGTATATGCTAACAATTGTCAGCGCCTCAACACCTACCGGTCACAATTAATGCATTTGCATGACTTTCGATGTACTAATTAAAAATATGATAATATTTAAATTATATAGGGGAATATAAATTTAATATGTGCTTTCCAATAAATCATATTATTTTGTTGTCGACATAATTAAGTTCCTATGAGTTTGTCAAACATTTTCGGCGAATTAGTATGTTAGACATTTCACACTCTCTATTTCCCCGAGCAATCCATCTTTTTTTTTAATAAAAAATAAAAATTAGGAGATTGATAATTGTATCTCAAACTAAATCACCAATATTCAAACATATAAAGCTCTGTTTATAACATTTTAAAATGTTACTTCTATTTGAAATAATTAAATTCTAAATTTAGATAGTTTTAACTCCTAACTATTTTTGTCTTTAAGTCAAAAAATAAAATATTCATATCACCCACTCTTTTTTTTTTCCTTTGATCATGGTTGTCCATTTTTCCCAACGATCCATGACAAATTTTACGAATCTAAATATGTGAAATTTTTGCTTGATTTTCTCTTTTAAATGTGATTCATGAAGAATAACTTTCGAGTTATATTTGTGTTGTCTTTTTTTTACCATTTTAAATCTATGTGACTTTTATTTTTAAGGGAATTTCATATATATCCCTCAAAAGTTTCAATATTACGTAATTATCCCTCCAAAATAAACACTTACATATTTATTCTTGATAATTGTACAAACTCACATATATATTTGCCCAATCTAACTCTATAACATATAAAATATCTCTAAAAATAATTAAATAATATTTTTTTAAACTTTAAAATTTATTTTACAATATTAATTAATAATACGTTGACCATTATACCCTTCGGTTTCTTTAATCCGTCTGAGTTCTCTTATTTATAAGGCATCAAACATCCCCCTGCCTCTCTCTCCAAACATGCCAAATCACAGATTTCTCTCTGCCTTCCCTAGTTGACTGCCTCCCCCTTCACAGATTTATGCCGCACCTCGCTGCTTTAATTTTTCATTTTCATTTGGAGAGAGAGGCGAGAGGTTTGGTGCCTTAGAGAGAAGAGAACTTAGATAGACTAAAAGACAAAAACGAAGAGCATAATAATCAACATATTATTAATTAATACTATAAAAAAATTTATTTAAGTTTTAAAAATATTATTTAATTATCTTTTGCGATATTTGATATGTTATAAAGTTAAATTGGACAAATATGTGAGTTTGTATGATTTTCAAGGATAAATATGTAATTAGTAATTTTTGGAGGGATAAATATGTAATATTGAAACTTTTGAGGGATATACATGAAATTGCCCCTTTATTTTTTTATTTTGCTTCAAAATAATTTAAATCTCTGTTTACAAGCCTTTAAACCTTTCGTATAAATCTCAACAATAATACTGCATGTACAAAGCATATAAACCTCATGTACAAAGTCTTGAAAATTTTAATAATTGTAGACTGAGATTTAAAAACTTGAAAATTTAAAGTGCTCATGAGTTTTACTTTAAAAAAACAAAGTACTTCAAAATTACTCAAACGTATTTCTTCATAGATCTTATTTGAAAGATAAAATATAATAGAAAACGTTCGTTTTTTTAGATTCGTAAAAGTCATCACAAATCGTCGGAAAAATAAATTAGAATGATCAGAAAAAAAAAGAGTGGGTGAATTTTTTTTTTTTTTACTTAAAAACAAAAGTAATTAAGAGTTAAAACTATATACAAATGCTTTCAGATAAAGATTTAAACGCTTACGAATAATATTTTAAAATGTTATAAACATAGATTTAAATATTTAGATGTTAGCGCTAGAAATAAAAGTTAAACAATATTAGAATATTCTTTTTGTTAAACAACTTGAGAAATGCGCTCGGATAAAATAACTTTGAGGACTAGAACATTTATCTTAAAAACCACCTATCTATTTAATAATGTTGCCTAGCATGGGCTACTAGGTGCGTGATTTAAGCTCCAATGTCAAGGCAATAAAAGATAGGATAATATTCTGGAACTATTTGGAGGATTGCATCGAACATTTTAAGTTTCTATTTCTATTAAACCACTGAAAAAATGGGATTTAGAGTATTTACAAGTTATTCCCCAGACATTCTACAATTTACAGAGTAAAAAAAAAAATGTTTCAACACATTCACAAAAAAAATTGCAGGGTGGATTTACGAGGACAACTTACGCCCCCACCCTCCAACATTCCCAAGCCCCCAAACAACAAGGAATAATATTTAAAATAAATAGAAATTGTTGAGGAAAAAATAATGAGCCAGGAGAAGTTATTTTAATTCAGACTCCGCCAATGCAATACTGTCCACTCACCGTCCTCCAATGAATCTTCGGTTGAGGGTGAAGCCTCTGATTTCGCAGACTTTGAGGGCTTCTTTCCAAAAATGGAAGCCTTCTTTTCCAGTAGACTCGATAGTAACTTCTGATCTGGTCTCTTCTCATCTTTTTCTTTCTTTTCTTCTTTTCCACCTTTTTTCCACAAAGCTCTATCTTTTGTAATGAAGTTTAAGCTCATTTTTTTAAAGCTGAGTTTTGATTCCTCAGTTTTTCCTTCAGGTAAGTCCACGATTGTTACAACTTCTCGAGGGTTCATGGCAATCGCTTCCAAAGTTTCATATACCTAATAAATGACAGATAATGTTCACTATGTTTAAATTTCAGTACTGATACAAGCATCTCTTATATCAGCATGATAGTATGGTGTAAAATGTGAACCACACATTTAGGATGTTCATTTGGATCTGGTTTATTTGATTTTCAACCGAACCAATAAATTTTGGATTAAATGGTTCGGTTCAATTGAATTTTAAATTACTTTTTTTTTTTTATATTTTGTTTGGTCTAATCTCTCTTATTCCGGTTCAATCAAACAAACCAAAATTTACTTGATATTTACATGAATTACTTAAGTTTTTTATATTGGTTCAACTTAATCTTTTTTATTTCAGTTCGACTGCTTTATCTTGATATTTATTTCTATGATTATTATGTGTTGAGTTTTGAAATCTTGAAATTTAATCTCTTATTTTGGTTGAACCAAACAAACCGAAATTTAGTTTGGTTTTTTTTCGTTCAGTTGACAAGTTTAATTCGATTGGTTCAGTTATATTTTTGAAAACTGAATAAAATTTTGGTTTGACTATTTTAATTTGGTTTTAACCAAACCGATCCGATGAACACCCCTATACAGTACCTAATATAGATGATGTTCTGTGCAAGTTCATACAAAGATTTAAAATTAGGGGTCAAGATTATAACCTTGCAAATATCATTCAAGTTTTCCTTTGAGAGATCTCTTTGGTACGATGCAATTATGTAGTCTTTGCACTCATGATACAGCTTTGCCAAAGTTTCTTTCTCCAAATTTATGCTTTCCTCTGCTGACACAAAGCTCACTGAAAGCTGGTGTTCTCCAAAATAATAGTTGCTTTATAAGTGCTTTATAAGAAATACACTGCAGAGTACATTTTTATTTATTATTTTTGCAGGATGTAAGTTATAACTTACAATTGTGGCAAGTAGTTGTTCAAACAGTTTTGATGGTTCGATTTCTTCAAAAGAGGTGAATATCCCTTCTCTGCATACAAAGATAATAAATTAATAAAATAGTCCGTTAGACAAATACCCTCTACAGTGTAAAGCCCTCGCAAGCATCATATTTTACTTGATTCTTACACATGTTCATATCCCGAGTGGTACAGAGGTGGAAGAGGAAGAGGTGATGTTTTACCTCCTCCCTTTGCACTTGGGCAAGATCAGTTTAGTTAGTATAAGTTAATCTCATGAGACTTCTATAATATTTCTATGTTGTTATCTTAGTTTTTGTTGTGTTTTGTATTGCTAAACTTGAAGTAGTTCTTTTGTAGTAGGGCTTGTTGTGTGTACTATGTCTGTTGTTGGTTTTCACTTTTGAATAATGTAGTGTGTAAAAACATTTCACAGGTGATTGGTACTGTTTGGTACCAGCACCTATGAGTACCATGGATTTATAATGAAATAGGTAGGTCATCCCACTTTTCTCAAAAGAAGAAAAATCTTACACAGCTAGATCCTCATCAAAGAGCGGAGCTTGCTCAACAGCCGGCAGAGGTTTTGCAGTTTCCCACAATTCATGCCATAAATTACCTATAATTATCCATAAAGAACCAAAACTGAGAAAGTAAGGTGACAATATAGTTGCTATTTTTATACAAAGCAACCTAAAAGCAGGCATCTACATTTACACCATCTGAGGATTTGTATATGCATGCAGGAATTGCAAACTTAAATTATAGTCACCACCTTCATACAGATGAGTGAATTTGGAGCTTAAGATGCTAGAATGAGACAATTTGTGGGATATAAATTGTCAACAAACATTTGCTTGAAAAGCTAAAGTGGATTGGTTAAAACTGATATTACAACTTCATATTTTTACCAAGTAAATGTGTTACCTTTTTTTTGCATTCGGTCACTAAGACGACCACGCCTAGATGAACCTTCTTTATCAACATCGGTTCTTTCTTGACAAGATTCACTCCAGTCTGGAGGTGAATGCCATCTAATGAAATCCTCTAGCACACAACCGGGATTCGCTGCCTGGTAAACAAAACCCTTTGCTTTTACCGAAATATAAAACAAAAAATTCCAAATGTAAAGGAAAATGAGTGAGGCTATGGTACTATGCATAGCACGGATTGACCTGTAATATGGATCATTTCTCCATTTTCAAAGTCCAAACAATTAATCAGAACCCTTGAACATGATCTCCATATGAAAATGTACTTGTAGATCAAATTTTACATTTTTTGCAAGTTTTTTACTATTTTTTTTGATAGGTAGAAAATCATTTGATCTAATAATTCTGGACCATTCAAAAGTAGTGATTTTTAACCTATCTAAAAAATAGCAAAAACTTTTAAAAAATGAAAAATTTAGTCAGCAAGTACATTTTCATACGGAGATCATGTTGAACAGTTCTGATCAACTTTTTGAACCTTGAAAAAGAAGATATTGATCCATATTGTACGGCCCAATCTGCCCTATGCATGGTACCATAGCCCCACTCAAGGAAACTAGAGTTAAACCAGAAAGGTGCAGAGGACTTACCTTGAAGGCCTGCATGTCAGATAGGAGTTGAGAACACCCTGCACCAACACTGTTAGGTACCATAACATAAAAATATATTAAATAACAGAACACAGCTTTGGAAAAAAGAGAAAACATGTACAGTCTAGTGAGGCTACCAGTGAAGTAACCGCATGTCAATGTTCTTTAAATTTTGAAAAGATAAATAAGTTGGTATCAAGATTACCACACACGTACCTTCCTGTTCGCAGCACAAACTCTTCCGTTTCTCTTATCAGATCTTCTGTCAAAATGGGCCCCTCCTACAGGAACAAAATACAAGCACAAAAAAAAACTTCAAAAACTTTGTAGAAGGAATGGTCATTTCCCAAAATTGCAAAGTAACAAAAACACTATGGAGATATTTGCTAATAAAGCAAAGTTTTTTTTTTTGGCAGACCCCACAAGAACTTAACTCAAGTCGGCAGATTTTTATGTTGAATTGAAACCTTTTCTGAATTGCACCATGAATTAATTTGGTCAGCTACAAAAAGAACCAAAAGTTATTTCTTGTCACAGATATATTACTGGCCATAACCTAGCTTTAAAAGCATCTTAGATGCACCTCAATGACAGTGTAACAACTCAATAGTTTCTAGCATGATCAAATTTTTCAACAAAAAAGTTTGCACTAAAGGGCAGCAATTTAGACATAATCCCAAAATATTATCTGAACAATTGCCCAACTGCAACTCCTTCCAAATTTTATTTTAAAACTCTGCTCAAAAAAAAGTTGGGCAATATCACAGATGAAAAAGAAATGTTAGAAGAAATATAAATTGATATATACCTGCACGACCGGAGAGTATACAGGCTCACCAGTCTCTAACATGGTTAGGTTTTGAGAGATAGAGCTCGCACCAAGCCTCAAAACATACTCTCCATCTACACTCTTCACGTAAATATTACCCTCCAATGATTCGCTCTCCTTTCGTGTTGCTTCAAGAGATTCTCTGGCGATTTCTCTTCTCTTTTTTCTTGCAATGCAACAGTTTATCACTTGGAGTTGTTGGTATAAGAGACAACAGTTCAGGTCTGGCTGTTCATCTAGTGGGATTCGAGGGATAGGTTCTTCTTTAGACCATAAGTTTCTTATCTGTAAATTGAATAAGAGACCAATAAAAAAGCAACTCTTGCAAATGAAAACCAACATTTATTTCTCATGTTTGCAAGAGAAATCAAGTTGGACATACTCGCAATTCTCGTGTTTGCAAGAGAAATCAAGATAGGCATACTCGCAAATAAGATTCAAACTTAAGATTAAGGCAATGCACAGTGACCCCTAATTAAACTAAATTGATATTTCCTATAATTGTTTTTCAGCGGCAGTTCAGCCAGTTCAATTAACTTTTATTATTATTTTTTCAAATATTAGGTTGCAGTTCAAAATAGGAAAATATATAAAGTTGCCTTTATAAGTATGGTTAGGGGTCCCCAAATAAATAAAGAATTTTGAATAACTATCACTCTTTACTCATGGTTTTTGCAGTTCAAAAAACAACCAACCATCAGGTTGTGTGATGGAAACCAAAGTATATGCATTGAAATAAATTGAGACCAAAAACACCCCATGCAGTAAATAGGCAAATTTTCTGGATCAACCTTAAATCTCAAATTACATTATATAAGCTGCAAATGAGGCAAACATACACTGCATAAACCTACAATATAGAAGTTGGACACTATAACACAACAATCAAGCTGTATCTTTTTCAACACAACAACAACCAAGCGTGTAGTCCCAAACAAGTTGGGGTAGGTTATAAATGGAACCCAATCATATGTATCTTTTTCACACACAATAAAAGAAAAAAAAACCCCTCAAATTACCCCTCAATTTCCACTCACTCAGCAACTGATGGAGTGAAGTAACAAGATTGTTCCGTGTTTTGGTTATTACATGAAGACAATAAAAAATCAGAAATCCTTCTTTAACAACTTATTAGGCCATGTTTGGTTGTGGAGTAAGAGGTGGAGTAAACTCCTTACTCAACACTTATGCTGCCAAACGAGGAGTAAATAGGAGTAACATGGAGTAAGAGGTGCGTTAATTTGGAGTAAGTAATGCCACCTCTCCAGGCGAATTAACTTACTCCACACTTACTATCATAGGAAGAGGTTCATTTTCCAACATCTTACCTCTCCAAACAGATTAATTTAAGTCACGACTTAAACTACCAAACAAGGTATAAATCAGAAATCCTTCTTTAACAACTTACAGAGTAAAATATAACTTGCATGTATTGCTTGAATTTAACAACGAACCTCAAGAACAATGAAGTGCCAAAGGAGACCCATCTTTTGCAGCGAACTGGCATTTCCAATTATCTCTGACAATTGATGGATAAAGCTTTCTGGGGGGGCACTGTGTAGGTATGGAACCGTCTGTGTACCTGTACCGCCTTCAACTCTTTTAAACGATGAATAATTATCTGTTAAAATGATTGAGAACTAGGTTAGCACAGCACCAGTAAATAACTAAATACTCTTGAGCATGCCAGTGCAGTCCCAAGCTTATTACTTTACCATTTGCTTTGTTTTCTTCTATGCTATCAGCTAAGTACAGAAAAAGATACATGTCTCAACCATACCAGTTCTATTAATAGGGATGTAAATACGTGCTATTCCGTACCGTACCGTGACCAAGTTATATTTTTACATGTCATTCCATGAACATATTTGGAGGGACAGTCACGGCAAGTTAGTCACGCTGTGACCAAAGCATGTTGTGGCCACATGTGCTGTGTCCAAACGTGGCTGGTCCCATTTCTCATATTTTGGTTCAGAAATCGATAGTCTCAATATGTCAATACTATTCAAAAGGCAATACCTGATTTGAAAAGGAATGAAGCAAGTGATTGGATCTCTTCTTCTCCCTCAGCAATCAACTTTTCATCTTTTTCTCGAAGAACAAGTGATTTTACAACAGAGAGGGTCACACTGCTCTTTTCCTTTAATGATGAAGTGTCCCCTTTAGATTTCAGCTCACTCATTGATTTATAACTCTTTCCGGCTCTGAAATATAAACAAAATTAATAAGCATGTTCACACATATTCACACAAGTAATGAACTAGGTTCTTGCAACTTTTTTATTTCATATTTTAATATGAGTAATGGACTAGCCATGCTGCACAAGTAGTTGCATGATTGAGGATATTTCGGGGAAAAGTTGGTTCAAACGAGGCTTAATTAATTCCCTATTGCCCAGATGGGTTTCCACGACTGTTTCAGGGGAACACTACCATCGTATAACAGAAACTTTGATTAAAAATTGTTGCTTCTAGATATAATGATCCTAATAGCAGTTGACAAAAAGAGTACTAAAAATTATTATAAAAAAGAGAAACTCACTCAAGAGCCATGGCCAATTGCTTAACTAAAGATGCTGGAGGAAATGTAACTTTTGCAGACAACTTTGTGTTGTCACCGGATTTACCTGAAGATGTTTCGTTGGCCTGGAAAGTGTATAAGACTAAGTTAGCAAATCTAAAGAGATGTGTACAAGGGACATACTTCAGTGGGGAAAAAAAATTACAGAGAAACCAAGGTTGCCTTTGTTGGGTTTCTATTACAACGTCTTGTCCTTTATTTTTCTTAAAAATCCTCATTTATTAATTCTTGTAAATTATCATTTTTCTATATAATTATGGGTTTTCTGTTTATTAGCTTAATGTAATTAATTGAGAAGCCTTGAAAATTTAAAACTTCATAATACAGTAGACATATTAAACTAACTTTGTACCATGGATAAAGAAAACAAAATAAAATAAATTAATATGCATATGTTTACATGATATAAAAATGACAATTCGAAACAAACCTCATCTTGATTTTTGTTATAGCAGCCAGGTTGAGGTTCCTCTTGATCTATCGACTTCCTAGAGTTCTTTAGACTAATCCCGTCAATTTCTGTGAAACACAAAACAAGACATATTTTGTTAATCAAAGTAAAAAGAACAAGCTAAAAAAACAGTTCATAAGGCCATAATTGCAAAATTCAACCTGAACTAAATTGCTTAATTTGTAATTCAGAACTGAACTCAGCAACTTTAAAACAGGATATCACTGAATCAAAGATCAATAACAATGGTCCCCTGGATCAGTATTATTTTGTTGATAACTCGGAAGCACACTTGGATACCAATTTCAATTATTCTGCCCCAGAATTATTGTTTGAAAGCACCCCCACCCCTTAATGATATTCAACAAAATCAATACCGATTAGAATGGAGTTGATTCCTAAGAGAATTCACTTATAATTGCAATCCATGCAACACTCGGACCCGATTTAAGTAAAAGAGAGATACCTCTATCGGACTTGAGATCGATGGCTCTGATATCAGTGAATACCTTCTCCGTTTTCGCCGCAGCTGAGTGCAATGTCGTTTTTGCCCTCGAAACGATCGAGAAAGACGACGACGACGACGAAGAAGAATCCATTTGAAGACCCTTTTACGAAATAATCAAACAATTCATGGAAAAAATAGACATCCCTTCTCTTACGCTAGGGCGACATACAATACAAGGGATTGAATTGAATCAAATTTCGAGAAAGCGCAAGGGGATATGCGTTTGGATGGATAATCATAAAACAACGGTAGTAATAGTATACCGCAGACTCAGATCATCTGAGGCAAGATTAGATTGGAGAGACGATGAATATAAAACTGTGCCGTGCTTACAAAATGAATTATTTTATTAGTTGATTTAGATCTCAGATTTTCTTTTCAAAGTTGCTTGGATGATGGAATTGACAACTCCCGATAGTGACAACAAACAAAGCCCTTTAGTGTGAATTTATAACAAATCAGGGGGAGAATTGAAAAAGTGTCCAACCAGAACAGTTTAAACTTTGAAGAGGTCATTTTTAATAGGGGGAATTTCACGTATACCCCTCAAAAACTTTAAAACTACATATTCGCCCTCTAAAGTTTGAAATTACATATTCCCCTCTAAACTTCAGATACTCACAATTTTATCCATTTTATTATTTTTTATATTAAAACTCATTCTCAATTTATAAAATATCTATTTTACCCTTTATTAAAAGCATATAAAGCCTACCAAACTCAAATTTGAATATGAACAGTTTTTATACCGTCCAAACTGCTTTAAAATATGCGTACGCAAGATTAGCACGAATCTTGATGCAAACACGCACGTATATTGAAGTGATGTGCACATATGTTAATGCAATGCACACGAATCAATATTGTTTTAAGATCTGTGCATGCTAGATCAGCATGAATATTGAAGCACTATGCACAGATCTTAATGCAATGCATGCGGATCAAATGGTAGAGTAACCCTTTAGATTTAAATTTGAGTTTGATGGGTTTTATATGCTTTTAATAAAGAGTAAAATGAGTTTTTAAAAATTTTAGAATAAGTTTTAATATAAAATACAATAAAATAGGTAAATTTGTGAGTTTTTAAAGTTTAGAGGAAAAATACGTAATTTCAAACTTTAGAAGAGAAAATACGTAATTTTTGAAGTTTTTGAGAGGTATACGTGAAATTCCCCTTTTTAATACGGACAAAGATGTCCTATGATCAATTATTTTATTTGTAAAATTGAAATAGTAAATTGAAACTGTTAACATGATCAAAATATATCTAGAGATCAAATAATATGTTTTAGAATATTTTTACTATTTATTAGGAGTGAAGCTACGGTATTTTGTACGTACAAAATGATCAAGTACCTCTATTTTCAAATATTTTATCTAAATTATTCATCTGATTTAAGCATTTTTAGTCATATTTTTATATGAAAACCGTGTTAAACATTTTTTATCAACAATTTAAATTCTTAAAACTAAGATATAAATTCATAGATCTATGCATTATAAATTATTATATCTTCACTCAGAATAAATACTTAAGAATGACTCTCGTATTTACAATAATAAACTAGTTATTCCACCTCAATGTCGAAATTAATATTATTTTATTACAAACAAAAAATTATAACGTGTAGCCTTCAATCTTTAGAGTATGGTTAATATAACATCAGTGTCATTTCAGTTTATATAACACCAACTCTAAAACCTATCAAATCGAGTTCAAATGGTGAATCCAAACCATTCAAATCAATTTGCTTTATGAGTGATGTGCTTACATGAAAACTTTTTATATTTTTGAGTTATTTTAATATCAAATCAAGCGGCAAAAAATTTGAAAAATGAATGTATTGAAATTAACTTAAAAACTCAAACAATTGACCGCTTGATTTGATACCAAATAAACTCAAAAACTTATAAATTTTACATGTAAATGCATAGCTAATGAAGTAGATCAGTTTGAACGATTTGGATTCACCATTTGAACTCGATTTGATAAGTTTTGGAGTTGGTGTTATATAGACTGAAATGACATTAATGTTATATTAGTCATACTCTTCAATCTTTCACTTGTTCAATATTCTTCAACTATTTTTGGACAATTTAAGAAGAAGAAAAAAAGACTGAATAGGCACGTTTGTATTGGGATAACATTTAAGTGTTCAGTTAGCATTAATCAATTATGTTTTCGAAGAATATGAAAAATAAGTATGGAAGATTAAGATAGACGTTAAAATATGTTTTGACTTAGTCAAAACCACATTCTAATTGTTAACAGTTTTGTCTTAATTGAGCAAGTAAATTAGTGTGCATCGTCACAACAACACAAGTATGCAATCTAAGGTGCGTAATTTTTTTACGTAAATTGTGTCAGAAAATGTCACATTAAAATTTGCAAGTACTAATTTTAGAGATGAGAAGGGTTAAAATGCACTATTAATTTTGTGCCCCAATTATATCTCACGTCTTTATCTCCGTTTAGAATGTCTAAACAGTCGATTCGAACTGTTCATCTTGTTCTACATATTAAAATGTGTTTAGAGACCAAATTTTATATTTTTTGGAATTTTTTTACTATTTTTTTAGATAGATACAAAATCAATGTTTTTGAATGGTCCAAATACAGTGATTTTTTACCTATCTAAAAAAATAGTAAAAAAATTCCAAAAAATATACAATTTGGTATTTAAGTACATTTTAATATGTAGGACAAGATGAACGGTTCGGATCGACTGTTTGAACTTTGTAAACGGAGATAGAGACATGGAGTATGATTAGAGCACAAAACCAATGGTGCATTTTAACCCTACTCGAGATGAGATTTAACGTTAATAACTACAATTTTATAAATCTCGAACTATTTTTTGCCACGTCATCAAAATTAAAATTACAATGATAAAAGCATTCAATAATAATGTGATTTTTTTATTATTGATGTGGCAAATAAACTTAATTTTTGTAATTGTAGAAATCAAAATGTCTAAAAAATTTGATCTTGAACCTGTAGAGTTAGAAAAAATATTTTTTTTTCAAATTTTATTGTATATCAATTTAGATCGATAATTTTAATACTTCCTACAAAAGTTATAATGCATGTTCAATTCAAAATTAGCTATTAAATTAATGCAATCACCAAAAAATAAACAATCCTGAGTCTGAACTTAATAGCTCGATATATCTAACACGAATTTTACTCAATGAATAAAGATATGGTGGACAGGCAGCCATTGACAAATGAGTTTGTGCCAGTATAAACACAATTTTTCAAATTTAAGCTAAGAGGTTAAAAATATACAAAAATTATAAACATATTGTGACATTTTTAATTAGTTATGTATCAAATTTTATACAATTTATTTATTTTATATTTAGTAAAATAAAAAATGTTAAATTTTCAGTCATTAAATAAATGAAAAAAATTGTATGAAATTTTATCCATTTGTATTTTGTATTTGCATGATATAATATAATATAGACGAGAACATAAATGTCAAACTTTAAAACTATGCTTCATTATTGTAGAAAGAGGAGAGTTCAAATGCAACCAAATTTTTGTGCACTTAAATGTATTCTATTTTTCAAATTCTTTTTCTCCGTTTTCAAAGTCCGAATAGTCAATCCGAACTGTTAGATGTGATCTATATATTAAGATGTGCTTGGAGACCAAATTTTACATTTTTTTGAAATTTTTTTACTATTTATTAAGCCACTTTGAAAATCGCTGATTTTACATTTTCTGGACCATTGGATCAGCGATTTTCAAAGAAGCTTAATAAATAGTAAAAAAAATTTAAAAAATGTAAAATTTGGTCTCCAAGCACATCTTAATATGTAGATTACATCTAACGGTTCGGATTGACTATTCGGAATTTGAAAATGGAGAAAAATGATAGGGTACATTTGGGTGCACAAAAATTTGGATGCATTTGAACCCTCCTCTTGTAGAAAATAGAGTATTCAAATGCTATATTCTTTTGTGTCTCATCCATTACTTATATTTTTATCTTCATCTTTTTTTTAAAAATAATTTAAACAATTGATTTAAACCGCTTAATATAATCTCTATATTAAATGTTTTTGGAGATTATTTTTTTTATTATTTTATTAGATAAGTACAAAATCATTGTCTTTGAATGGTACATAATCTTCTAAAAAAATGATTATCTATCTAAAAATTATAAAAAAATATATATATATAAAGAGTAATGCTACACTACTTCATGAATTAAACCGCCTGTTTTAATTCACATTTCTGACCCTCCGATCTGCTTCAAAAATAGTACTGATCAGAGATGATAAGATGTTAAAATTGCAGAACTGAACATCTCCAGTTGGCTCCCTTCACATTTATGTTTCTAATTCTCGAAAATGGACATCTCCCATTAAAACAGCCCTAACCTCCTGATGTCTCTCCTTCTCTTTCTCATGGAGAAACCCTAAACCTCAGACACGAGAGAGGCAACGGCGCTCTCACCTCTCTAAACCCTAGACGCGACAACTTAGGCAAAAACCTGCCTCTCCCGACAAACTCCTAGCGAACTCCAGCGGCAGTCAGCGCGCCTCTCCAACCAGTTCTTCCCTCTACCTCTGACTGGTCATCACACTTACAGTGATCTTTTATGTGAGTTCAGCACACTTTTAAAAATAAGTTTTATTTGAGTGCTGGGGTGTCACTTTACATCTCAAATGATGTTATTATACATGTAAAGATATATAAAAGTGCTCCATGCTAGTACATAATGCACTGACATATGTTGCCAATTGAATTTTAATTAAAATTCTGCTTTAGTAAAGTAATAATTAAGCATAATATTAAATAACTGAAACAAGTTCTAATTTTGTTTCTCATCTGATATTAATGTTGTGTGGATAACTAGGAGCACATAGACTGCAGATGGTCAACTAAGTCCACATGAGCGCTTGACTACTTATGCTATTGTCAAAGCCAGGTACAGTTCATTTAATTAGTCACTTAATTTCATAACTACATATATATTCTAATTTTGCAAGCTATATATTTTTTATTTGTGGCAGTGAATTCCCTTTATCCATTGTTCTAGTTGGAGTAGCATATAGTCCATGGGATATGATGAGAGAATTCAACAATAATATCCCTGCAAGATCATTCGACAACTTTCAAGTATGTTAATTTAATAATTAATGAGGCTGAGAGCATGAATGTATCCCAGGTACTGTATGGAACCCTTGTACCAGACCCAAATAGCGGTACCAGTCACACTACATATATAAGAATGATAGGGAACTGATAGTATCATTTATTGGTAAAATAAATGTAAAATAGTGTCTTAAATCTAAACTTTGAGATTGAAAAAAACTAACTAAATGTAAAATAGTTACAGTAAATGAAAAAAAAGAAAAATAACAATTTGAATTGATTGGTTTTCTATGTTTTTAGGCAGTGTCAGTAAAGATGTGATTTCATAATTTCATACATCTTGCACATAAATGCATCTCACTGACTTTCACTCGTATATCTGCCCTCTTGAATAAACTTTGAATCTGTCCAATAATCTTTGAGTCTGTGTATAGAGTGTAGAAACCCTTAATTCCTTTTCAGTTGGCCATGTTAGGGTTTAAAGTGGTCCAATTTTCATATTTGGTCCAATTTATGGTGCTCTCTTTGCACTAATTAAATAATTGTTTATGCTTATTAGATCAGTTCTTTTGTAGATAAATGGATGCTTTGGAGGTAGTTGGGAAGGGCAGTTGACTCTTGCACTTAATAAGAAATAAGGATTTGAATTTGAAAGTTATTAAGAAGATGGCCTAGTTGTTGCTTAAATTAGTAGTTAACTTATGAATTGTTATCAAGTACTATTATGTTGTTTAGAAGGGGAATAATCTTTTGTTGAAATAAGTAATGTTATGTTTTTTTTTATTGCAAAATATAGAGGTAAGGAAGTATATAAACAATTTGTATCCATAATCAATTTTATTCTACTTATGTTGTTTATTTGAATTACATTTTTTTTACATTAATTGCTCTAAGATGATGCTCTGAGTTGCATGAATTTCTTAATTACATAATTTTTAATGAGACTGGTACCTGGTATTAAATGGTTGCTCTTTTTTATGCTTGGTACATGGTACTAATTATAAAATGTTATTTAATGTGAGACTTAAACAAATAAACGTTGTGTTGTTTAAATGTTCTTGTCTTAACATATTGACTAGTGCTGTTTTAGGACCTGTTATGCATCAAGTTCAATTCATAACTAAAACATCAAAATAATTCATACAAAGCAATTACAATCATCGAGACGTGACAACTCACATTTATAATCATAACATAGCATGCAACTAAAACATACACATTAGTACATTCATGTAAGCAAAATCTACAACTCAACAATACATAGAAACAAAATCACTTCTTCACAAGATTTGTCATATCACATACATCAAAATCTACTACTAATTATGCATGTTGACTTCTTTATTGACTTGTACACCTCAACTGATTTTGGTTGCCACCATCACAATTCAGGTTTTAACCTGTGCATAAATCAGGAAAATGTTTAGCAAGAATTGCTATCGGATAATAATAACATTGGTTTCAACATTAAACATTATACTTTCATTTTCATACAACTAAATCAACTTAGCAAAAGGATTTGACTCAATTGATGCCAGTTAACTTAACACATATTAAGCTACAAGACACCAAAATTCAATGAATCTGTGACTTGTACAGATACTATGAATATCACATACTTATACAGATACTAATAGATCCCTGATTTCACCATACCAGTGGTATCTTAGCCAATTCCAAAATAATGATAACTGCTAAAAGTTGTAATATATGATATTAATTACAATAGTTATTGTTTCTAATCCTAACCATTAGTTATGAACTGTAAAGTGTATAAAGGTCATAGAGAAACTTTGGCCCCACAATAAGAAATTGTCTTCACTTAATGGAGAATCAGCGAGCGGGCTCACTGTTATCTATCCACACAATGATTTGTGCTAGGATTTGTTAGACAAGGGCCCACTTGCCAGACTAGAGGGCTGAATTTTAGTCACTATCTAGTTCTTTTGTGACCCTGAACCATGTAAAATTCATGCACAAATTAAGGCACCTATTTGCCTAATACTTGTAATATTAAACTTAGATGAATGTAATATTAGTAAGAAATAAAATACCTTTTATCGGCTTCAATATCGTGCTATCAACTACACAATAAAAATATCAAATTAATTTGTATACATGACAGTCAAAATATTATGTAATTAGGAAAATAATATAACAACAACAAAAAAATGTAATTATAATACTATGTACTATTTGAGAAAGTTCAAATATTTGTTCCATATTTTATTTTCCAGATTACATGATAGTGCATGACTAGAGACACCATTGGCTAGATTTTGGAAGTATCAAAGCAGTTTCACCACAGAACAAACCAGCAAAACAGACACCAATCACAAGGCAAAGTGACAATAGGTCGCCACAAAATAGACCGGCAAAACGTAACAGACAAGGTAGAATAGAACATGGCAACAAGTCAGAGGGCAACAAGACAGCAAGGCACAACGAAATAGCCACTCTCAAATCCTTCGGCTTGCTAGGAAAATCAACAACCCGAGCAAGCCCAAAATTCAATCGAAACTTCACGACTTTATCTGAAATCACATAACAAATGACTAAAGAAAGAATGAGAAATTTACCTGAGAGCGAGAGGTGACTGAGCGACTTCGCAACTTAGAGAGGCGACTAAGAGAGAGAGGCGCTGATCGCCTCTAAGAGAGAGAGGTGTTGATCGCGTCTGGGGTTTAAATGAGGTTTCTTTGGGTTTTGGTGTGAGGAAGAGAGGAAGAGAGGGTCGCCTCTCTGCCTCTCTCTCGCGTCTATGGTTTCGCCAGGAGAGAGAGAAGGAGAGGGATTGGGAGGTCAAAGTTGTTTTAATGGGAGATGTTCATTTCCGAAAATTAGAAATAGAAATGTAAAGGAAGCTAACTAGAGATGTCCAATTTCGCAATTTTAACATCTTATCATTTCTGACCAGCACTATTTTTGAAGCAAATTGAAGAATCAGAAACGTGAATTAAAATAGGCGGTTTAATTCATGAAGTAGCGTAGCATTACTCTATATATAAAATATGGTCTCTAAACATTTTGATATGGAAATCACATTGAGCGATCTAGATTGACTGTTTAGACTTTGAAATAAAAAATAAGAATAAAAAATATGAATGAGTCATTGAAGAGGAGAGTTATTTGAACCATATTCTTTGTAAAAATTACGAAGTTATTCCTTGATACAAGTTTAAAACATAAAAAAAAGTTCAATGTTTAATAGATTGCTTGTAGTCATGTAAAATATATGATGCGATGTAACTAATGTGTTGTGATTTGATCATAGAATGTGATTATATAGTTACATCAATTTAGTCGTGTCATGCTGCAAAAACACATGATGTGAATAGTCACATTTAACGTGGCATGTAATCATATGGTCACACAACACAGTCATGCACCTATTATGTAGTTGATTATGTGTCCACGTGTCATTCAATACCCACTATTTGTATTTTCAAAATTAACCGTTTGATGAAGATTCAATTAATATAATCACAGGTGTTAATCCGTAACCAAACATATTTGTTGCAAATGCGTCTGTGTCTACATGTGACATGTTGCAATATATGTCGTGACATGATGTATTATAGTTTACTTGCATGATGTGTCATTCACGTGACTGTCATGCACATCTAACGTAACATGTGTTGTCGTTGTAATTTTTTTCCTATCTGTCGATTTGTTTTTTTTTCTTGCAAAATTACAACCCACACGACCACATGATGCTGATGCTCATAGGGGTGGACCTAGGATTTTCGTCGGAGAGGGGGAGGGGAAAAAATATTGAATCGGATTTAAACTCATTAACTAATTTGGTGCTCGATAAAAAAAATAATGTTTTGACTTATATTTTCCAATACCCTGACTTATAATTTCTAATCCTATAACTTATAATTAATATTACCAATCATAATTCAAGAAATTTATTTTGACTTTAACACTAAATTTAACTCGAATTACAAATCAAACATTCAGAAGGGGGCAAAAAAATTTTCAGAGAGAGGCAAAGTCGATTGGTACCAATATATTACTACTAAAACTCGAAATCTAGGAAGGGCAGTGGCGTAGCCAGGATTTTCATCAGGGGTAGGCAAAATAAATTATTATTATTTTATTTTATTTAAATTATTAAATTATAAAATATTATAAAATAATTTTTATTGGAAGCGGAATTGGTAATTAACCATGAATTAAATCGAGAAAATCGGTAGAAATCCACCGAATTAGATGGAAAACTTGATTTTTTTGAAAGTTTACTTTGAAGTACATAGTTCACAAGACTCTTCTATTAAAATTCAGCTCATTTTGAATAGTTAAATATAATAAAAATAATTTAATACATTACATTAAATTTTAGTATATTACTTTATAAAAACATTTTAGTCTATTCCTTTGACAAAAAATAACAAATTTATTGTAGTCCCACTATCGTACCATTCTTATTAACCTTCTTCTTGTCGGAATATTTCAAAATAGATACATGAAAGACTACCAAAATTGTAACGACTTGACCAATTTCACTAATCGAGAACTTTGATTCAATCAGGAATAGACAAATCTCAAATTCAAACCAACTATATACAAACTTGATAACGTATTTCAAAATTCAGGGGTAGGCAATTGCCTACCCCTGAATATAGGTGGCTCCGCCACTGAGGAGGGGCGGCTGCAACCCCCCCTGCTACAATAAATCCACCCCTGAATGCTCAACTGAAAGCATAGTGACAATATACACTAATAATTTGCAAATAATTTGCATTTTATTAGCGAATAAAATACGAATCACGAATTATTTACAAGAAAAATATAATTTTTTTTTATTCTTTTATGAGTCTTTTAATTTTTACTTATTTATTGTATCAAATCATTCTTAAATTATATTTAAATTATACCTTCATCACGAACTTTCCCGTCAAACTAAATCCGAATCATTTTTTTTGTTACTGTGACTGAAATCAAAATATTTTCCGTCAGGAACTATCACACATACAGTCAGACGATTTTTTGACTTTCTGCATCAAAGAAATCTCATCTAGTCCTGAGCGAGTCTTCTCCGACACGCTGACTATGGTACTTTCCCGCCATATAGCATGCTTGTGCCTCTACGTGAAAACCGTTTCACGCACCTGGTGTACGATACCCCATTCATCCGACACATAAATTGATTCAATGCTCCCCACCTGGTCAGAGTGATTCGTCAGAGCACTCTGACCCCCGGTGTACTTGCCCTCTATTAAAACCCTTCCGATTCCGACCTTCTCCCCGTCTCTTCCTCTCCTGCTTCTTCCTCTCTTTCTTTTTCGAAGGGTTAAAACCTAACCCTCTTGCCATGGCCGTGAAACGCAGCGCCAAGAGGTCTCGCAAGGTGGTCTATTCTCTTTCTTCCGACTCCGATTCAGGTTCCGATTTCATGGCCGAATCATTATCCTCTTTTTCCGATTCCGATTCTTGCGATAGTGATCAATCTGAACCCGGAACCGTACACCGACCCGGGAAAGAAAAGCAACGTGTCGGTAAACGGGAAAAATCTGTGTCAGATAGGAAGAAGAGAGATGAAATTCAGATTGAGCCGACATTGGAGCGCCATTTCTTACCTGATTTCGGTAAACGGGAAAAATCTGTGTCAGATAGGAAGAAGAGAGGTGAAATTCAGATTGCTCCGACATTGGAGCGCCATTTCTTACCTGATTTAAATCAAGCCTGGTCTCCTTTGCAAGTTCAATCAGGAGACCGTTTTTCAGATTCTGATTCTGATTTCTCCTCTGAAGTCGAAACAGATTTGTATTTATATGAACCTCAAAACCAGACCCGACCCAGGAAGAAAAGACAACCCACAAAAGCAAAAAATTCTCGCGCTGGTAAGAAATCGAGAGGTGAGGCGGAGACCAGACCCAAATTGCACTGGGAGAACTGGTCTGAACAAAACGAAAAGTGGATAGATGAGCTTGAAGGAGATGATCCTGACCGTGTGATTGATAATCCCAAGGCTTGTGATCCATCAACTGCTGTCTTACTTCCTCTCTTAAGGTTTCAGAAAGAATGGCTGAGCTGGGCCTTAAACCAAGAGGCTTCGGAGATAAAAGGCGGCATCTTAGCAGACGAAATGGGGATGGGTAAAACCATCCAAGCAATCTCTCTGGTTCTGACGGCCCGGGATATGCGCGCAAAATCAGGTGCCGGTACCAGCATTTCTTTTGATAACAAGTCCACACTTGTAATCTGTCCGGTAGTGGCGGTCATCCAGTGGGCCGGTGAGATTGCGAAGCACACACAGAAGGGGAATGTTACGGTTTTGGTATATCATGGTGCGAAGAGGGCTAAAGGTGAGGTTGATTTTGGCCAGTATGATTTTGTACTCACTACCTATGCAACAATTGAATCAGATTATAGGAAGCATATAATGCCACCAAAAGAGAAGTGCCAGTATTGCGGGAAGGGGTTTGTTAGCGAAGCCAAGCTTGACACACACCGGAGGTACTTTTTTAGAAAAGTAAATGATAATGGGTTTTATGACTTTTTTTCAGTTGTTAGTTGTTACAGATTGATATTTCTGTTATGAAATTTTTTTAACAGATATTTTTGTGGGCCTGGTCACGTTAAAACTGAGAAGCAGGCCAGACAGCAGACAAAGAAAAATAAAGGGCTTTCAAAAGGCATGAAAAGCGTGGAATTGGTGTCATCGGATTCCGAATCTGATAGTGAATTAAATGAAAAAAATGGTAGAAAGAATATGAATAAGGGTACTAAGAAGAAGAAGACAAAGGGTGACGAGTTTGTGGAGGATTTGGCTGACTCGTCTACTCCACGCGGTAAATCGCCACTTCACTCTGTGAAATGGGAACGGATTATACTTGACGAGGTAATTTCTTTTTTATTGCCCTTCCTTGCCAAGGAACTAGGTTTCCGGAATACAATATATGCTGCAATAAAGAGTAGTTGCACAGTAACTCAGATTTCTACTTGAGCATTGTTGAACATTTTATAATAGTTTTGTACTGGCGATACTGTTTTATTTTGTCGATCACACAATTGTACAATTATATAATTTATATAAAATTGGAGGAGAGTCACCATTTGCTGTTGGATAGCAAAGTCCCTGGTGTTTCTTAGTAACCCAACAATTTTCCACAAGCATTTTGTGTAGCTATAATTTGTTTCATAAATTTGATTGAATTCTTATGCAGGCGCATTGCATTAAGGATAGGAGAAGCAACACCGCCAGAGCGGTATTCGCACTGAAGGGCGAGTACAAGTGGGCCCTTAGTGGGACCCCTCTACAAAACAGAGTTGGAGAGCTTTACTCTCTGGTAATTTAATAAAAACCTTTTTTATGTCTGTTTGTTCCGTAAGAACTATTTTATTTGGACTTACAAATTTGTGCATTTTCTTGTGTTACTATGCTAGATTCGGTTTCTGGAAGTCTTCCCTTACTCCTACTACCTTTGCAAGGATTGCAATTGTAGGTTACAGGATTTCAGGTATGTACTTCCTGAAATATTAATCTTTATTTATTATTACTGCTTTTGTTTCAAGTTCTGATAAGAAGTTTTTTTTGTTCTTCTTATAGTTTCTCCAAAGTTTGTACAGACTGTGGGCACTCTAGTGTTCGCCACTTTTGCTGGTGGAATAAGGTACATTTCTCTATGAAGTTTTGTTATCTTACATGTTGTCTCCTGTTAACTCTGAAGCTACTTTCTACGGAAGAAGGGGTGTTCCTGATTGTGAGCACTTAACCAGTCAAGGAAACGACTGAAATATTAAACATTTCAGCAAATATCTAATTCTCTGAAGAATGCCATATGCTTTCCATATACTGGTAATCAGATACAAGGTTCTAATTTGAATTTTGACATCTTTTGAGTTACAGATCAATTTTGTGCTTAAATGCATAAAGTAGTAGAAATTTGGCCAATTTTCATCTTGCAAGGTGTAATTTCCAAAGTGATAATTTAAATAGTTAGCATACTTAAAAATCAGGAATCCTGGTATGATGGAAGCTGGTATAGTAACGAGGCATCAACTACAAATAGTTACAAAAAAAAATTTAAGGGTTCTTTGTCAGCCACGCCTAAAGAAGTGTGTAGAGGGGCAGTATTTATGTACTAATATGATTATGAAACACCACTATCACAGCAGCCACAGTAGTCTGTTGAGGTAAACATAATCTGAGTCTGAGATAGCAACAATAACTAATGTTGCCTTATTCTTTTAAGATCAAACTTCCACATTTAATTAAGGGAATGAGAGCAGGTACAGAGAGGGAGGGAGAGAACGAGAGCGGAGGAATTAGAGATAGGCTCCTTTTTGCTGCTGACAGTAAATTAAGGGAAGTGCTATGTTAGATTGAAATTGAATTGAGGGCACGAATCTTGATACACTTCCAAATTATCTAGATGTCCATCGAACTAGACTTGTTCTGATGGGCATCTGAACGCCCCGGCTCCCACTTTGTATACCCTGCTCCCATCTTTGTTAGCAGTGTATACCTGTCAGAAAAGTGTCGCAAAAAGCACTACTTTTTCAATTTTACAATTAGATCTAACCATCTCCTTTTGAATGATTACAAAACAACCTGCTCTAATCTTTATTGCTAGCAAGTAGCAATAATGGATTTTGGTCTCTGCAAGAAAAATAGTTGAATGTATGAGGTTTTTTATTTTTTGCACAAGTTTCTGTGACATCTGAAAATTTGTATGTCTATTTGAGATATTTCCCATTTTGCAGGAGGCTCTGTGGTATTTGAAAATTTTCTTCTGTTGTAACCTTTTTTATGAGATGATTTTGCTTGAATTTGAAAGTCTGATTATCCTGTTCTTTTAGTATATTGCAAGACCTATGCAAGTTTCATCAAGTCAAAAGGCTGGTCAAAGGGCCATGACATTGTTAAGAGGGAAGGTTTTGAAAAATATTGTATTGAGGCGAACAAAGAAAGGGCGTGCTGCTGATATTGCGCTTCCATCTAAACTTGTATGGCATTGGAGTTTATATATTTTATCATAAATTAACCACTTGGTTATTGTAATATTATCAGTCAAATCCTTATAATTGTGCTTTGCAGGTTGTTCTAAGGCGGGATTTGATGGATGAACAAGAACACGAGTTCTATGAAGCATTGTATACTCAAAGCCGTACTCAGTTTGACTCGTGCGTGTTGCTTTCTTAATCTAGTACTGTCCTTTCATTTGAATCACTTGTATTTCATAACCATACTTAATTATGTTATGCCTCTTATTATACTGTTCAGGTATGTGGAGGCTGGCACTTTAATGAATAATTATGCACACATCTTTGACCTCCTAACTAGGTTGCGTCAGGTAAATTTTACTATACCTATACATAGGTATATATTCCTTTTTAGTTTTGATTACTACTGGAGAAGATTTGATTTAGACACAACATGAAATTATTTGCAAAAGAAAATTAAATGAAATTAATTTGAACTTTATGCTTGTTTTATTGCAGGCGGTTGATCATCCGTATCTTGTTCTATACTCTGCAACTTCTCAGGCTCTTGAAGGTTGCCATGATTATGCTGCATCCAAAACTGATTGCAGTTTGTGCGGTGGTTTTGAAGCCGAAGATGTGGTGGTATGATATGTTCCGTTTGTTTCATACTTCAATGGTTTTTGTGCATGCACAAATAAAATAATGTAAAGATTGGAAAGTAACATCATTATTTAATGGTTTTGTGCAAGCACCATTTGTAACGGGACATTGGCACATTTTGACCAACTACACTGAATTCTATACAGCAAATTCAATGTCAAAAAAGTGTAGTTGATATTTAAATATCAGTTACAAAATTGATATTATTTGTTAATTTGAAACATATAAATTTAGTTGAAAAATTTCTTATGTAAACATATGAATATAAGCTCTTCTTATTTACTGTTTCACAATTGACATGGTGGATTATATGTTGTACTTCCCTCAGGTAACTTCTTGCGAGCATTCTTTTTGCAAATCATGCCTCATGGATTATTGCTCAAGTTTGGGAATTCCTTCATGCCCTACCTGCTCAACACCTCTTACAGTTGACCTCACTAGAAATTGTGGAGAGAAGTTTCAGAAGGCTAGTAAGGTCAAAGGATACAGACGTTCAAGTATACTGAACCGGATTAATTTATCTAAGTTTAAGACGAGCACAAAGATCGAGGCCTTGGTGAGATAACAAAACCTTCTTATGACCAACTTTTTTGCAGAACAATTCTCACTGCAATTTTGAATTAGGTTATTTTCTCAATTCCAATTGAATGCAACTGGATCTAGTATATTATGAGAATAATTTCTAAGGGGGTGTCGAAGAACAAATAATTTTTTCTGGTCTTTTTATCCAGGTTACAAGGTGTGGTATTAGGGTGTATTATCGGCATGTAACTGGTTATTCCTAACCTCAGGACCAAATTGTTTATTTGGGCAGTCAATACTGTTGCTGGTGTACCCTTTAGTGGAATTATTATGTGGAAGTGTTAGTGTTGGCCAATCTACTACTCTTTTTTACATATTACAATACTCTAAGTTAGTATTTTCAAGATTCATTTCAAAATTAGCAGACCGTTTGTTGCACATGACTAAATTTCTCAATTTAGTGTATTTTTTACAATTTATTTAATCATAATTCTTTTTCATTGAAGAAAGAAGAAATAAGGAACATGGTTGAAGATGATGGCTCGGCAAAAGGAATTCTTTTTAGCCAGTTTACATCGTTCCTAGATTTAATTAGTTTCTCTCTTCGTCAGGTAATGAAGTTCAATAAAAGAATAGAAAACACTTTTTATTGTACTAAATTGAAAATATTTGTGTGCAGTCTGGCATCAAATGTGTGCAGTTGGTAGGTAGCATGACAATAAATGAAAGGGAAAAGGCGATCAAGACCTTTACTGATGACCCTGATTGTAAAATATTTCTTATGAGCTTAAAGGCTGGAGGTGTGGCACTCAATCTCACTGTCGCTTCTCATGTAAGTTGTTGGATTTAGTCTGAAATTGAACATCAGAAGTAAATGTTTGCATGGATTTAATTGTGTAGCATTATATCAATGTAGGTTTTTATGATGGACCCGTGGTGGAACCCTGCAGTGGAAAAGCAAGCCCAGGACAGGATTCATCGCATTGGCCAATTTAAGCCGATCAGGTACTAGTACTAATACCAAAATGCTTCTTCTAACGACACAATGTTGAATCATGTGGCGCTGAACTGGTATACATGCTAAATCAATTTATAAGATGAAACTATGCAAAATTGAAAAGAATGAACTTTTTTCCTTATAGATGTATTTAATCTGATTGATCTTCAAAAGTCATAATTAGATATTCATGTTTCTTCAATCAATTTTTTTAGCTGTACAAGGTTTGTGATAGAGAGCACGGTGGAGGAAAGGATACTTAAACTGCAAGAAAAGAAGGAACTCGTGTTCGAAGGGTGAGTGCCAACTTATTATTTCTTAATAATTATGGTTTAAAGTGGTTGCCTATGCTAAGAGTATTTTTCATGATTTTGCAGAACTGTAGGTAACTCTGCCGAAGCAATGGCGAAGTTGACAGAGGCCGACCTTCGTTTTCTCTTCCATACCTGATTGTTCTGTGGAATAAGATGTTTAACTATAGTTTAATTAGCATTGCATCTTTTGCATTCCTAATTGTTGTTGGAACTGTGTAAATAGATAGGCTGGTCTTCTGACGAACTCTGGTCTGAAACAAATTTTGAGCAAATTGTTGCCATTAGGAGATATAGAAATGCTCTTGAAAATGGAATTTTGCAATATTTTGATGTTCATAGGCACCCTTGGAGAACACATGTTGTTACTCGTTTTATGCATGTGCATGTTGAACGCTCGTTTGTTTAGCTTCATATTGCGCTTTTTTTTTTCCTCTAAACTCTCGAAACGAAACAACATGATATGCAGTGCAAATGGTGATGCTTGCATGTTGCATTGCATAAGATATATAGTGTTTGGAGCTGCTGCTAATGAGAGTTAACCTCCAGCAGTTACAAGCTCAGGTTAGTTCTGTCTATCAGTCTGAAAAAGGGTATAGTTCTGTCGATCAGTCTGAAAAAGGTAGTTGAGATGGCTAAGGAATTAGGCATTGCTTGTTCATCAGGAGTTTTTTATTTATGCATTAATTATGGTCAGCCGTCTGATGCAATTCACTTGCCAGAAAACTTCTCACGTCAAGGACTTAATGTGCCAAATCTAAATTTTTTTTGTTTCTTTTAAAAACCCCAGTGAGAAGTTTTCTGTACAAAAGTTTGTTCTGTCATATGAACATGCTATTCGTGGTCTCAGGTTGACTCTCATGCAAGCTTGTATACTGCATTTTAGATTTCACCGGGTAGAGTTTCGATTTTTTTTTTTTTTTTTTAACGTAAGTGTCATTTTGTAATTGGCTACCCCAACTTGTTTAGGATTAAAGGCTTGGTTGTTGTTTGTTTGTCACTTTGTAATGATTAGTAAAATGGTTATGAACTATAAATTCTGTTTTGATTGTGGTAATTTTCATATACACTTACTATATTCGTTAGTCATCACTCTTTTCTCTCAATTGAAATTTAATCATCATTTTTCTCATTGTTGTTGCTTTTATGATTGTCAGTTTGTTGGGTTTTGTTCACAAAACAATAAATATTACATAATGTCAATGAAATCGGAAGATTTTGATTTCGGATGAAAAATATGGTAGATACAAATAAGCAATTGGAGATTTCTCTAATATGTTTGGAAATCTTTATATGCCGCCGGGCAAACAAATTATGTAGGCCCTAAACCGTATTGGAATTTGTGGCACGATCAAATTTCCAGATCAAATTTGTGGTATAATCATTTATGCATTTTAAAATTTAATAGTTAATTAATCACAATACATAAGACGCTCAATTGTCTAGATGATCGAGTGCAGATAATTTGATCAAAATGCATTTTTTTCAACACTCTCTCTCTCTCCGAGAATTTAATATAATGCAGTTGGACATATGAATATTCATCACTCATCAATATATATAATTTAATAAGGGTACGAAATAGTCTAAAAAATATATATATATATTTATCCGTATCCGTATCTCCATATCTAACAAGTTAACAAAAAAAGATCTTACCCTTATCCATCTTATTGGATACATACGGGTCGGGTAAACGGATAATAGGGTGCCATTGACACCCCTATGGCCTTACGTGTACCGGGTTTAAGTCTTTCATTTTCAGAGAGGTGTGTTTCCACAAGAGTTAAAAAAGGCGCACCCTAATTGTTTATGAGGTAATATTTTTTTTACTTTAATTGTCCCTATGCCTATTAATGTTTACATCAATAATGATTTGATAGCGTTTACCTTTAATTGTCCATATCCCTATTCATTCTGCAGTGTTTTATTGTGTATCCAATGAATATAAATACGAGAAAGGAAGATACTCACTTCTTAATTATCCATATTGTATATATAGCTGGATAATGAAACACAAAATATTTGAAAAGATACGTGTGCATTGTATTTATCAATCATTCCTTTTTTCTTTTTTTTTTGTAATGGCCTATTTAAATGCCTCACATCCTCGGATAAATTGTTATCTTTGTTCATTCTACGTTTACTAACATCTGTTTTATTTTGCATAAACAATGGCTGTTAGGATCACAGTTTTTGCCTTTGCACTTGTATGTTTGCTTCTTGTCACCGGTAACACTTTTTCTTATGAAAAAGCAGCAATATTTATATTCCTCTATATTATTTCCGAGTAGACTAAATATGGATTGATAATTCACATAATGAACCAACAGAATGTGAGAAAAAAAACCTGTCATTTCATAGTATATACAAATTTTATCAGTTTTTTTTATTAGAACATTTTGCTCCACCACTTGCAGCTGACATGTTGTAACCTCAAAAATATGGTTTTGAATTAAAATGCAGAAGCAAGAAAAATGGATTTCCTTCCATCTGACGAGAATGAGTACTGCCACTACCTCGGCGAATGCAATAATAGTAATGATGCAAATGAAGATTGCATGACAAAATGTGCCAAAAATGGCTTTGTTTCTGCTGGAGCATTCTGTAAGATTTTTGCGACACCAATGTGCTGCTGCTTGCGGGACAAGAAGAGTAGTATTGCGAATGCGTATCCCTCTGACAACGACCAGTACTGCCATTACCTGGGCACTTGCGCTAATCAAAAAGATTGCACGACAAATTGTACCAACAATGGATTTCATGCTGGAGCAAACTGTGCACCGGTTGCAACATCCATCTGTTGCTGCTTAAAGGGCTAGATTCAAAATACGACGTGGATTAATTGCGAATTTAAGATTTATTGTGGGTAGTTCATAGATAGAGTTCTTGTATAACTGGCAATGGATAATCAAATTTATATTGTCTTCAATATATATAAGTAATTGAAAATTCGCCTTTGAACGTTGAACGTGTTGTGAAATATTTTCTGCAATGAACTATTTTAGACTCCCTTTTCAGGTTTTGTTGTGAAATCTAAAACCAGATATTAAAACTTCGATTTTACATGGAGGAATGATGTTGTTTCACAAGAAATCTAAAACGGTGATTCTTTTGGGGTTTTGTAATTAAAAGAAAATCACTTGGCTAGTTTGGCTGTGCCAGTGTTTTAAAACCTTGGTTGGCGATATTATTATGAATTTGATCTCAACAGAATCAAAATCTCAAGAAAATCAAGTCAAGATACTCTCCACTATTTAACCATATCATATTTTTGTTATCCTATATATCTTTTTATATAATAAGACAATATATTTTCTTTTTATATAATTAAAAGAAAATCCTTAACTTAATCGTCCCTATTTCCTCACATATTTTTTTTAGACATTTCTAATATGCATCCTAAAATAATTTATATTTACATAGAAGTTATTTATATCATAATTATAAAGTGTTTGTCATCTCGATCTGTTCTCCTTTGAATGATCGATCATAAACAATTAACTTAAATTTAACTCATTATGACATAAGTTTTATTCATAGTGTAAACACATCTGGGAAACTGACAAGGAGTGCAGATAAGGGTTGCAATTAACACACTTTTTTTTAAATAATAACTGCTATTTTTTTCACAATGGAAGGCTTTATATAGATTTTACCAATGTCGCCATGCACCTCTTTATTGTTCATAGCATATATGATATGCAATGTGACACTGAAATGTATGCATGTATAGATAGATACATCTCGCTTCCAAATAACAAAAACAGCACACGAGGGCTCCAATATCCCAAAATTGGGTGTAATAGGAAAGGTAACATTAGCAACTAATTAAACCAAAAGTTTAGAGAAAAATAATAATATAGCATTCCTTCCTCAATGATGGCATTAACAATAAAAAGAATACTGTTATAAAGGAATTAATATGAATAACCCTAATATATATGATAACGGTGTAACACTGCCTAATAAACCATTGGATGGTTTATTTTGAGGAAGTATTGAATACCAGATATAATGTGAGACTCATTTTTTTGTTACAGCAGAAACTGGCAGTTTTGACCACGTTTACAGTAAATAAATAAAAAGCAAATGTTAATGGTTATGTACATAAAATTGCATATAGCATAGCATTATAGTCCTCTACTACTGACATATTGCCTCATTGCAGTCTATCTAATGTTACCATGATTTTACATTTATAAATGAGAATACATCAAGGAAAAAGTGAAGAAAATATTTAACTTCATCAGCTGAAAAAATCAAAGAAAACCAAAACCTAAATTTTGCCTTTTCTACTACTAGATTTCTTCATTTCTTGATTTCTGGAACCAATACTGACCCAACTGTAGTTACTTGGGATCAAGAATGCATCTATTGTTTCAGCCGTGCCAGTGGAAACTGTCGTGGCTTCTGACGGGCTAACAGACTTGGATCTGCATAGAGTACTCTTGTTTTGTGAATTGTTACTCGAGGTGGCCCATTTAAGCCATGACGAGGCCCTGTTGGATGTTTCTTTTTTCTTTTGTTTGAGACGTTCATCTTTCTCTTCCTTTCTTTCCAGGAAGCTCGGGCTTGAGAGAGGCGTGAAAAATAACTCAGGTTGGAGAGGCACAAATTTTGTGAATGTCACAACTACCCTTATTGTGGGAACCACAGGTATAGCAACCTAACAGGGGTACATGAGAAATGATAATAATTAATACAGGTATTAAATCTAAAACAACATTTTTACATGTATAAACTTTTAAGTTTGATTACAGAAAGCTTCACTCCAATGAAATTCCCCCAAAATAAATAAATTATTGCTTAGGCCCCTAGAACTTATTATTGTTACCTTGACTGGAAATGTGCCGGGAGGGAACTTGTTAGTGAGCAACTCCCTTAGCCGCCTAACTGCACGGACACCGTTTGACAAAATGTCTAAGAGAGGTAAAATCTCTTCTATTTTTAATGGGAACTCTTCAGTAAGCCACACAGTTGGCCGCAAACTCTTTACTGTCTCCTTCTCCTTGCATTTCACCTGCCACAAATTACAGGTAACCGTTGTAAAACCCAAAAACCGACTAACTGTAGAACCAGGTTAGTTTAATTGATCAGAGCTGGTGTCTTTCTGGCAAGTAAACTAATAACTAGGGGTGTTCATTAGTCAGTTCGGTTAAAGCCAAATTAAATTTGTCAAACCAAAATTTTATTCAGTATTAAAAAATATTACCAAACCAACCGAATTAAATTTGTCAACCAAAAAACAACTGAACCAAAATAACCGAAGTAAATTTCTGTTTGTTTGGATGAACTGAAATAAGAGAAATTAAATTTTGAAAGGTCAAAACTTAACACACACAAATACAATTAATCATCATAGAAATAATTATGAATTATATACACAAACTGTTGACATTACACATATTGTTCAATTCCATACAAAAAAACTGAACCAGAGTAATTCAAGAACCGAACCAGATATATATAAGTGGCTGACATTACACATCGGTCGCTTCGGTGTTTTCGGTTTTGAAAAATCTAAACCGAACCAAATATAAAAAACCTGAAAATTCAAAAATTCAACCGAACCGATCCATTTAAACTGAAAATCCTAACCATTTAACCCAAACTTTTTTTCGGTTCGGTTGAAAACCAAATAAACCAGACCCAATGAAGAGCCCTACTAATAATAGATCACACACACACTCTTGGAACAGAATCTAAATGGAAACGGAAAGTGCATTACCTTCTTCTCCCACCTATTTCTCTCTTCCTTCAAACGAGGCGGCGGTATGGCCATATCCACACTGCGCCGCCTCCTTCCCACATCCGCCTCCTCTGCTATTCTGCTACGCCGCCTGGGCTCATAACAGCTGCGTCGTGGCGGTGCAATATCAGCTACTAAGAATTCTCCGTCATCCTCGCGGATCCGTAACGGCATCATGACATCCTCCTCCTCGAGAATCACATCATCATCATCATCATCATCATTATTATCATCATCATTGACATTATTAGTGGCAATATTGTTATTACTCTCTTCGGATTGGAGGGTTTTAAAGGTGAAAAGAATGTTGTTTAGGTCATATGACCTGGCCTTCCAAGTGCCGGCCACAAGTTCGGTCTTCTCTTTACCACGCCAACTCGTTCGTGGGACCAACTCAGCCGAAGTGATGTTTAAACCGGGGCGGCATGCGGTCGAGTCGGCAATGAGTTCATCATCAGATTCAGTGTCCTCCATGCCAGAGAACAAATCATTTACCTGTGCCGCACATAAGTTGGTTAATTATTAATTAAGAATGTAATTGTTGGTGGGTTCTAGAAAAAATGTAACTATCTAATCTCATGTGCCACAAATTCAGTTCAATAAAATATGCACCTAAATTTTTCTTCTCAATTACCAAACTTTAGTTTAATTTGATATGCACTAATTTAATTTTTGATATATAGACAAATAACTAAAAAAAAAAGTAAATTCGTTGGAATAATTGAATAACCCAAATCTTTTGACTGCATTATGGGGATTAGTTAGAAACCATTGTTAATTAAAAGAAAACAAAATTGATTAAAATACCTCACGGCGGCCATGGTGAAGTACTAGGAGTGACCCTATTGGAAGTTTGGGATCCTCAGGAGCCGCCAAAAAAACAAAGGACCGCTCAGAACGGCGCGACCTCAACCCGTCAAAACCCGCAAAGGAAACATCTGCTCTGACATTTCCACCGCGCTTCCACACACGGCACGTGTCGGACGGCGCAGCCCTGGACAAGAAAGGCACGATTGGACTCTCCAGCCGAAACGAAATCTCGAGGTATGAATCCTGCATTTGTTTAAGAGCTGGTAGTAACAGGTGGAGCCGGCGCCGCAGCTTGGCCCAGGCAATGAGGCGGTAGTGCTTGAGCATCAATTTGGCGAGGCGGTGGTGGTCAAGTGAGATAGCAAGGTGGAGCGGGGACCAGCCAGAGGCATTTTGGAGAGACGGATCGGCTCCGGCCCGGAGAAGAAGAGAGGCAAGGTGGGGTCGGTTGAGGCGGACAGCGAGGTGGAGAGGAGTATCGTTTCCCGGAACATCGCGGCGGTCAATGATGGCTGACACGGTGGCTGCCAGGGAGGATTCACGAGAGGAGTCAGCGAGGGAGAGAATGGAGGAAGGGTGGGAGAGGGAAGGGAGAGAGGCGAGTAATGCTGACAAGCGGGCCCCATTGTTGAGTAAGACGAAGTGGTGCGCTGGGCTGTGTGAGTAGTCGGAGGGGTTAAGAGTTGGAGGAGCGGCGGCGGTGGTGGTTTTTTTGTGGTGCTGCCCCTTTTGGGGTTTCACCTCCGTCGCCATTGCTCTCTCTCTCTGTATCGATGTTTCTCTCTAAAGGGGTTTTTGCTCTATCTCAGTCTCTATCTGATCTGAAGTGTGATAGTGACAGTAGTGTATATGTCGGCTTAATAAAAAGGGATCGACGATGCGAGCCAGGTAAAGAGTGAAATAGTAATAATTTGAGACAGATGGGTCTAAGCTAACAACTTTTGATGAGGTAAAGAGAATCAGAGAAAGAGAGGAGGAGGCGGCAATGCCGGGATGAGCGACAGGAGATTTGGACTGGACAAAAGCTACTGAGGCAAGCTAGCTTCTTTTTCTTTTTGTTTCTCTTTTCCTTTTCTTGGGCTCTGTAATTTTTTATTTATTTATTTTACTTGTTACTGCATCTTCGATCGCGTCGACTTTAATGCTTCGGTTTTTCTATAACATAGCATGCCATGCAATAGTTTACAAACAGTGGCTTTTATTGTAATTATTCGACTTGGCCGCATCCTAAGATGTAATTATGAGCCATAATTAGTACATACTATTTTAATTTTTTCCTTCAAAAAATAATCTCAATAGTTTTGTCAGTTGAGAGGCAATTACCTACGGAGTCTGGACCACTTGCTTGGTTGCATTCTTCTTCTCTTCATATTTATGTACATAAATTTGACATAAGGTATAAATTCACCCGATCTATTAATATTGGTCCCATCTCCTCTTCAAATATCTCAAAAACAACTTACACGTAATTTTCATATCTACAATTTCAACACACTGTAATTTCATAAAATAACTTATTCATTATTTTAGTTGGTTTTGCAAATGGTGGTTTGATATTTGCATGGTACTATATGGAGGCATGGAGCACTTTTGAGCGCTTTTGATGGATACTTGCATGAAACAGCAATAGCATTGATTGAGATGGGTGATGACCTTCTGTCTCACCACTCACCACTCACCACTCACCACTCATTCTCTCTTCTTTTCCTTTTATTTCACAATTTTGTTGGGTTGTTTCAGCTCACCGCATCTGTCCCCTTAATTGGAAGCAAATATGCTCATTTTCTTGAGAAAAGAAGGACCCACCTGTTCTCCAATCTGAACTGTTTAAAATTGATCAAACAGTTTTAATTATATTTTTCTTTTATATCAATATAATCTATTAAAACAAATCAGATATAATTGAAGCCGTTTGATTGATTTTCTCAAGAAAAGGAGCAGATTTCATTCGCTCTCAATTAGCTCTCGTTACTTATCTCTCCATCAAAACTTTACAGTTACTTATTTATCCTTAACTAAGGAAACTTCTATATTTCTCCTCTTCACCATTAATTAAAAAATTTAATTAGAATTCTCTTACTTCACTCAATAATCTGTAAAAAAAAAAAAATTTAATTTGCAATACCTTTCCACTGATTTTTTTTTCATATATAATCGAATGAAAATAATATAGAATGTATGTTGAAACATTGATTTATAAATAAGGATAAAATATAGTTCTAAATAGCGTGATATAGCGCCGTTATAGCATTTCTGAGCTATAAAAACCTATGGCGCTATATGTACAGTGGAAAATGGGCACGGCAGAACCATTTCTGTCACGGAACGACACAGTTACGATACGGAATGGCATGGCACGTGTGTCAGTTATGTGTCGTGACTCGCGTGTCCCGTGCCGTGACCATCCTTTGAAACTTTGGCACAGCACGTCATGTGAAAAATCTAGTCATGACATGTAGTCACGCGAGTCACGTGTAATTAGGATCATTAGATATTGATTAGATTGTGAATATTGAATAAACTAACTTAAATTATGATTAAATGGCTACGCGAGTCACGTGATGCATGTTTGATCACAACACATTTGGGCACAGTGTGACTCACGTGGCGTGACTATTCACAGCATGATGCAACACGTTTTTTCCACTCTAGCTATATGGGCATAGTGTCATTTTTTTAGTCGTTTCGCTATGACGCAATAAATGCTATTTAATCTTTGGGATAAAATAATAATTTAAATTTATAATGTTTAATGTTGTTCTAATTAAATGTATAAAAACGAACAATGTAAAAAAAAATAGTTTTTACATAGAAAGTAATATTCAAATTAATTGTAAAATAAATAATTTCACTTTGGCAAAAAAATTATTTCAGAAGAAATTAAACAGGCGTATAACTATATAATCCTCAAAAGGTGCTCCGAAGCATTTCCTTCTTTGGCTGAAAATTACAGTCGGTTTAAACCGTTCGATCTTCTTTTGATGTGATTTCACACGAATCTGTGCATCTCAGCAACTAACCATCCCAACAAAAAAAAAAAATCTTTGCATTGTGGCGGATCTCACCCATCTATAGTGACCTCGGGTTCTTAAAAGAAGCAACGGTAATTGACTAAGGTTAGTTTCAGATCTTCTGTGTCAATTACTCTATGATCTTACATGAAGAGTATTTCACTTAAAAAACGATCATAAAGAACAGTGACAAGATTTGCACTCACGAAATTAAAATTATAGTATTATTCTAACAACAGAGAAAGAGTTAAATTTTAATTTTAACTATTCTTAATTTTTAAAATTATATAGCTACTATATTGTAGAATAATTTTATAGACGTACCTTCACTGGAAATATGTTCCTGCCTGACTGCTAACTGTAACTGGTCTAGTACTGTTGCTTAACACTACATGAAGTTGTGTACAGAAAAGGGAATAATTGATCTACTATGACAGATTTAGTACGTACAATGTCTGAATCTATCAACATGTTAATCGGATCACGTGAGAAATAAAGCTTATTTCATCTCCATTTCGACACAAACGGAAAAGATGGCATAAGAGCCTGTTCAGCAAGCAACCCCATTTCTCATGGGTTTTTCACTTTTTCTAGGTAAAAAGGTTTTGTTGGTATTTTTTCTTTGTAAAGTGTTAGATGGTCTGATTTTTTTCTCACTTCAAATTTTCAAAATGATTTTATTACATTGCCTAGAGCTTCGTTTTTTTTCCCACACGGCTGATTTCTCTTTGAAAACTAGAGATATTCTACCATGAAATAATTTTCTTCTTTTTTTGACTTTGACAAACTGTGAATTTTTTTTTTATCATTTTGTAAATTAAGTGTCAATAGAACCTCCTTGTTACACTTGAGCGGATTGTACATATTGTAAATTAATTGTATTGAACTATTTGAAGTGGAGCCTCCTTGTAATATTTTTCAAAAACTTATACTTGAACACACAGTGAGTTTAATTTTACTACTTAATGAGCCGAAAATTAATAAATAAAATATAATTAGCTTGCAATTCATTTATTTAGATTTCTTTGAGAATCCGATACAGGCAAGGTTTGTTGTTAGCACAACATATTCTATAAAAAAAAAGTTAATTGTAAAGAGCAGAAAATATAACTTTCCAAAAAAAAATCCATTATACTTGATGAACAGTTCTAAAAATTTCACGGATTTTTTCAAGCTGGGAATTAGCTAATTGATTTCCCATTTCCATATTGAAAATTTTGCATTCTTATTAAGTTCTCAAAGTGGATGGATATTATATAACTCAAGCTTGAAAATAAAATTATAATTTTTCTAAAACAGTAATATAATTTTTATTAACTACAATATAGAGCTTGTTCTTATTTTGAAGAAAGGAAGACAACAGAGATATCACAATGTAACAAAAATATCAAATTTTAAGAAAGTTATAATATTTTATTATTAATCGAACTTATAATAAATTTGACAGGCTTCATAAGTCACAACTAAACATTTACTTTTCACGCACTTTAAAATGCACACTTGTCTATTTATTGATAACACATTTGTCAATGCGATTTTGACCAAGTCAGTGTATTATAATACCTGTCAATCAGGCTGGTCTTCAAAATTTTAAGATTCGGGACAAAGTAAAATTTGAACCATCTATGTATAATTTTTTATTATTAATACAAAATAGTCTCATTTCCGACATATATAATGATTAACATATACAATGTAATACATCATACAAAATAGATGGGACGTAAAACCAATACATCTTAAATAAAACATATATAATGATTAACATATCTGAATACCTATATCATAGTTCTTACTTTTTGATAAACAAATTTTGAATACTTGTACGTTGTAAATTAAAAACAAAATAAAGTAATAAAAAATAAAATCTAGATAATGAATCAGAGACAGTCCAATTCAAAAGCCGTGGCCGCGGCTGCCGTTTCACCTCACGTGTTGATGTGTTGACCTCATCCTAACCAGACGCCTCCACCTCCGCCTCGTTCAGTCAAGATTTTATCTCGCACTCGTTGTTGTAGTACGAGATCGTAACTCGTGAAACGAGCTAAATTTCTTAATTTCTTTCTTTTGAGCTAGATGAATTTGAGCTCTTCTTTTGCTTATTCAACAAAGATAGATTTGTTCGTTTTTGCCAAAGAGATGAATTTTGTTCACCAAAGATAAATTTGAGATGAATTTGTTTGTCTTTTGCTTGTTCAAAAACATTTTTGTTTCGATACTGGATCGTTTTTGGTTGTCTAAACGGTGGAATTAGGTTTTTTTAATTTATCTTCCTTGTTTGTCGTTTCAAATAGAAGAATTCAATTTCTCTTCCCTTTTTAACATATACAAAGTATTTTTTTTAGGCCTGTTGGATTTTGGAATCTGGGACTATCGCTCTAGGTATCCTGAGTCAGGACGAAAATAAATTTGCTGCGATTCTAATTTCAACTATTTATATATTTTGAGACTGGTGTACAAAAATTCTCTCTTTTTAAGATTCGTACAATGTAATAAATGAAGGATTCTGTAGGATCACAGCAGATTTGCTTCCGAGTCAGAACCGACCTTACTATAAATAATTGTCTTGATTTTCCATACTCATTTACCAACTTCTCAAAATATATATTTGACTATTGGCCAATACACATATAATATAAGTATTATATCAATACAAACAAAAATATTGTGTAAAGTTTATTTTATTTTTAAAATGATAAAAATAATAACCAAGTATTGTATAATAACTGAGATATTGAACACAATATCTCTAGAGTTAAGCAAGTGGCTAATTTTCATATAATTGAAAGTTTAAAATTATGTCGTTTGAAATTAAAATCAATAACACAATCTAATCAAAGTTGATACTTCTTGCAATTTATAAAACAACTTAAAAACAAAGGGTAACAAGAGCTTACTAACAAGCAGTTATTTTTATCAATACCTTACTAACATTCAGTCAAACAAATTACAAGTTATAATATGTGTATAGAAGCTAATATCGAATTGGTTCATAACACAGAATTAAATTGTGTACAAAATCAAATGCACAAATCAGCAGGTAGGAATATCCCAATAGCATAAATTGATGTCTTATAAAACCTAATTCTAAAGTTGTATAAAAATTGTGCATCATTTAATATAAATATAAATTAGTGTTAGAAATGATCCTCCAACATCTCATATTTAACTAATATTTTGAAATTTGTATGTATAAATACTTTTGCTGGATAAATATTTTCTATGTAGGTTTTCAGAGCTTAAAAAGATAAAACTCATGATATCGAAATCATCATATTATATTATTTATCAAAATGTAATACAGAAATTGCAAAGCCGTGAATTTAATATTTTATTTAAGAGTAAAGATGTTGTCCTCTTGAATCTGTCCTCCTAACAACTTTTTTTTTTTGTTTCTCCACGTGGTCAAAATCCATCCTTTTCAACTTTTCTTTTTTGCCTCCCTAACAACTTTCCTTTTTTGTCCCAATCTGAGCAGGTATGAATATTATTAGTATCAGGTATAAATATTTTTAGTGTCATATGTGAATATTTCATTTGTTAGATATTGAGTACTTCATTAGTTAGATATGAATACTTCATTTGTTGGATATGCATACTTCATGTTAGATATAAATACTTCATTTGTTAGATATGCATACTTCATGTTAGATATGAATACTTCTTCGAAGAGGTTGGAGTGAGAGAGATGAATTTGACAATGAATTTTGAATTGTATAAATTATTTCGAACATGTATGAATACTTCGTAATCGTCAGTATGAATACTTCTTGAAAGAGGTGAGGTGAGAGAGATGAATCTGACTTTGAATATTGTTATGTATAAATTATTTCAAACATGTATGAATACTTCGTAATCGTCAATATGAATACTTCATTTGTTTAGATATGAATACTTCTTTATTTAGATATGAATAATATATAGATTCGCTGTAGTGGTTCCCAATCTTGGCAAATGTCGCTTTTAGACGATTGCAGTCTCCAATCCAGGCTGTCACAAGACGTCAGCGGTCCCCCTGATCGTTATTGGTCCCCTCCATCTTGTGTTTACATATGACGAATGGTTCTGACAATAAGAATGAATACTATAAATTCGTAGGTATGAATACTATATGTTTTGACTATTAATCTTGCTCTTTGGTGATAGTTAGCATGTTTTAACTAATTTTTTTTATCTTTTAGTGCGGAGAACAGATAGGGGACTATTAGTCGATCCCTTTATTTAATATCATATAGATCAAATTTAATCGGCCATTTGAGTTTTCCCATATGCTCGAATGCTCGATACAGTTTGCTGCATTTCTTTTATTTTATTTTGCACAAATATTGGCGTTAATTTTACGTTCTTAGAAGATTTTTCAAGCAAAGTAGGGCAGGTCATGTTATGAATTGCAACACAATTTACGAATAAAAAACGAAACACACAATCTTACGCTTGAAAGTGGCAAACTCTGTGACCCGATTTTTTTTTAAATACCCCAAAAGAAATAACAAAAATAACAAAAATATTCTTGATTTTTAATTTTTTTCAAAAAATTCCCCAAGCGTCTTACAGTGGGGCGGTCCACTTCCATGCTATGATTTTTTCTTAGAGATATTTAGTGTGTATAGAATTAATGTTTTACATATAGATACTAACAATAAATTTGTCTCATTGCTTTTATTAATTCTTTCTCTTTTTGGATACTCATATTGTATGATATGTGTGCTTTTACGATCTGCGTCTTTCTATTATAATGCATCTATATCTGTTTTTTGTAAGTCATTTATCTCATTTCTAAAGTACATGTATGTTGTATATATATGTATTTAGAGTAAAGCTAGGATGTGATGTGCTCACAAAGTGAGTTTGGTGAATATAACTCCAAAAGTTCATTGAATTGACTTCAGACGTCAAATTCAAACCGTTGAAATTCATGTGTTTCATGAGTAATGCATGTCCATGAAATTTTTTGAAAGTTTTGAGTTTATTTACTACACGATCAAATGGACAAAGAAATAATAAAAAATGATTATATAAAATAATTTATAAATTAACTTAATAAAATGTAAAGACTCTTTAATTTAAAACATATACATGATTCATTATTTCCGGTGCATTAAATACTTGTATATGGTTGAGTAACATCATTCTGTGCAGCAACGCTCGATGTTTAAAAGCAAGCAGGATATTTTTAATACTAAAATTTAGACGAGCATTAGACGATGATTGATTGTTAATTAATGCTCAATTTATTTTTTCTGGAACCATATGTATTGCTTGAAATCGTTACTGCACACAATTTGGTGAGGAAGTAATGATTGCTGGTGGGGATCGATGCAATTATGACGCAGCATTTTTGTTTTTTTTAATAAGTTGAATTTTATACAATTACATCATGGTTGCTTCAAAATAGTCATTACAATCACTATAATTCTCTGCGCAGAGAGGATTTCAATTTCCTGCTTTTAGTTAAAAGATATATTGTTTTTAATAAAACAAATTCTGATATACGATACTAGCCAATGTTTACTACATTGGAGAAAAATGTGTACACTTAGCCTCTGTTCAATTGCACCAGTGAGAATAGGAATGGGTACGGGAATCAAAAATTTTGAACTGAAAATTACTATTCACATGGGAAAAAAAAATTCAGTCTGAGTGAATTTTTATTTTCCCACGTGAACAGTGATTTTCACGGTGCAGCCAAACAGGCTCTTAGGTCTTGTTTGTGTGAGAAGAAAAAAATTCAATTCATTTTTTTTTTCCACGTAAGCAATAACAGATAGTTCATTTTGACCCATATTTCAAATTCGTTTTCAATTCTATGTGTCCGCCGAACAGAGTTTTAATAGAAATAATGATTTTTCAGACCAACTCTTTCTTACTCAATGTGAAGAGATGGCTGAAGTTTGAAATTCTTTTAGATATTATTTCAGTTCACAACTAAGCTCAGTTGCATTTTAGTTGAAATGTTGATATTTAAGGTATTGTTGAATCTAATTATGTAATCGTGTGTAATATTGTAATAGATTAGTTGGTTATGATTGAATGTTATTTTATTTTATTTTTTGTGTTGTGAACTTGTGATTAGCCTTTTGTGCCCTGCCCTCTTTATCCTGGTTCCATCCCATTTGAAATTACAGGTTAGAAGATTTTTATATATGATCCAAATGTTGTGTTGGAGAACTTTCTCATTAGTAAAATTATTTATTTTTATTTGAAAAAATCCTTATTATTGAAAAATAAAACTTGTTCGAATTTTAATTCGTATATTAAAAAAAAATTCGTGCTATCTCAATATTTTAATGGTTCTAAAAAAATATGAAAAGGCCCCCTCATAATGTATTTTTCTCATTGAACTATTTACATTAATAATTCAAAATTATTTCAACACATTCATTCCTCTCTTATATAGAGATACAATGAAATGCCGCAGAACTAGGGTGTTTCTAAATTCATTAAGTCTTTTGTGAACTCAATTCTAAAATTTATTAGATTAACTTCAAATGATGAATCTGAACCGTTAAAATTTGTTTATCTTACAAGTGATGCATTTATATGTGAAAATTTTTAAATTAATTTTATATAGAGTCAAGTGGTCAAAACACATTAAAAAATAAATGTATTAAAATTAATTTATAAACTTTCTAATTTTAATTCTTGATTTTATACAAAATTTGTTCAAAATTTTAAAAAATTTATATGCAGAAAATGACGTATACAAATTTTAACAGTTCAGATTTATTATTTAATTTATTATTTGAGTGAAGCTTTTTTTAAAAAAAGAAGAAGATATTAATAAAAATTTCGGTACAAATGGAGACGTACGGAAAAACAGAATTACAGGGCCGACACCGTATCGGCTGAGTTTGATAATCTCACACCCTGTTGATTACAACTGTACTCACTTCTCGAACACTGTGCTACGGAGAGTGTGGGCACGCTGTTTGTTGAAACAACGTGTCTTGTCTCTTGTCGTTATTAATTCGTTCTATCCTAATCCGAATTCGATCCGTTATAATGCCTTTGATCTCCTGTGGCCTAGGTGGTGTAGTGTTCCCTGCAATCATGGTTGTCAATTTAACAGACAACAAGCCAACAAGTATGGATCCGTTGATTCACAAATTCTTGAAGACTTCCTGAATTGTTCTGCACAAAAAAATAATAATTAAATACAACTTACCCACCAGTTTATTATATGCAGATATTGTGGGATTGATTTTTTTTTTATAATAATATGAATAACACTGCTAGTGTAACTAAATTATGTGTTATATACAAGGCGTATTTGATCACTGCTTATGTAACTAAATTATGTGTTATAGATAATTTTAAAAATAGCAAGAATAATACTAACTTAAAATTAGTAATATTTTATTCTTTGGATGAGTTAGTGCAAACTTCAAACTAGCTCTAAAATTCAAATATAGAATAGTGGAGAAAAATAGTTACTAATCCAAAAACAATACTAATTCATGCTATTTTTGATGATCCAAATACACTCTAATTAAATAAAAATGTAGTTTTCCAATTTTAACATTTGAAATTACGGCCCAAATATCCAAAATAGTAGCACATAAAATTTAGGGATCGACTAACTATTCTCCGGTCAATTTCCCCCATTTATCCCACAGTCAATAACTACTTGTGCGGACCATTAACTAATTGAATTTTATTAATTACTTGGGAACCACCTAATATTTAATAGATTTTATAACTGGCGCGTGCAAATATTAATACCTATGTGCACAAGTGTTAATATATAATATATCAAGTATTCATACCTAAGATATCAAGTATTTCCAAACAAAAAATGGACACATCACACACACATCTTTTATACGTTTTTAGAGTTGGATTTTTTTTTCTCTGTTCAATTTCATCAATATTCATGACCATATGTGAGAAAATTTGTAAATCTAAAATCATGGACGTCTTCTATGTAATTTTCTATTTCAAATGAGATCCATGATGACATACTTTCGGGTTATCCATCGTGCAAGTATTCATACGTTGTCGTGTAAGTATTCATATCTTGTTGAGCAAGTATTCATACCTCGTAATGCATTACCTGTGGGGACTGCTAATTAAGTGGGGGATCACTAACTACTTAGGTAACCACCTAATATTTGATAGATTTTACAACTATCACGTGTAAATATGGATGCATATGCGCGTAGGTGTTAATATATAATATATCAAGTATGAATACTTGCGCGACGAACAACTCAAAAATACTTCATCATGGATCTCATTTAAAAGAGAAAATTACGTAAAAAACGTCTGTGACTTTAGATTCACAAATTATCAGAAATATGGGTGACATTGAAGTAAGAAAAAAAAAACCAGAAAAAAAGAGTATGTGATAAAAAAGATTGTTTAAAGAAATATTTGATATCTTACAGATTAATACTTATTATATTACATGTTAATATTTGCATGTATAAGTATACATATTTATGCGCATCAGTTGTAAAGTTTTTCAAATATAAGTGGTTCCCCAATTAATTAGCGGTCCCCACATTATTAATGACTGATACACATTTTCTTTTGTCTTTTTGTGTTGAAAGTTGTGGTCTCTTCATATTATTAATGATTAGAGAATAGATGAGAAAAATAAATTGGGGGAAAGAAATATTTAATCTAAAATTTATACTCTATTTCATAATGTGTACACACAAAAACCACCAACATAATATAGAACTAGATGAAGTGCATCACTGTGAACGCTCAATTTAATATAATAACTCGCTGCCTCTAATAAAGCTTATGCAATATATGTAACTCTGAGAAAGATTGTAAGAGGGTTTAATTAAGTGTGATAGTCTTTTCATTGATAGTACTGAAAATTATGATCTATTCAAGAAGATATAATGAGTCCCAGTTAGTGTGATATTGGTGTTATATGACACCAATTTCAAAATTTATCGAATAGACTTCAAATAATAAATTTAAATTGTTCAATTTATGCATTTAAATGCTAATTTAATATTTTTTTTTGAGTTATTTTAGTACCAAGTCAAAAGGTAAAAAATGTTGAAAAATGAATGCATTAAAATTAACTTAAAAACTCTTACATTTGACTACTTTACTTGATACCAAAAGTTTAAAAAATTATAAATTTTGCATATAAATGCACAACTAATGAAGTAGATTGGTTTAAACGGTTTAAATTCTTCGTTTGAAGTCAATCCAATTAATTTTGAAGTTGATGTTATATATATTGAAATGACACTAATAATATAATATAGTAGCCGACTCATTAATTATCTATCAATGATTTAATTTAAGACACAAGCTGTGAATGAAAACAGCTAGCTAGAAAGATACCAAATCTGTGATTTTATCTAGATCCATATAAAAATGAGTAATGTTATTAAGGTGCCAGCTTGCATGAAGGGACATAAATTTAATTATAGTTAAAGTTAGATTATGCGCATTTAATGCAGACAGAAACATATTTTAGTGTTACAAAGTTGTTACTAGCTGTAAGCAGAATTCAAATCATGGATCCTTTGCATACGGACCAATAATGTTATATATGCATCTATTTATCTGCCTCAAATCAAACAAATTCATATACCTCAAATATTATGTATAAAATTCTGCTAGAATGCATTTAAATACCTTTTTGTCTGTATTTGTTCAAAATCTGTAATGAATTTAATTTTTTTTTTTTTTTGTGATCATATATTCACCTAAAGTTACCAATAAATTCTAGCTTGCAAGTTATCTCATCCAAGATCTGACAATAAACAGGATATGTTTTGGTGGTGATGTTTGCAATATACTAGTAGCAACTAGCAAGCAACAGTACAGTTGAGCTTCAAATTCAGTCCCTCTTTTCCTGCCAAAAAATGAATAGTAGAAATTATCAAAGCACCTAGCTATAACTCTTCAATACTCAATGAGAACAGGTTTTACTTTGTTCCTTATTAACTCAAAGAACAATGCCTTTCATAAATTCCACTGCATATCGACAATTGGCTACCTTTTTTTTTAACCAAATGGTCCAAAACAATAGTGTCTACTGTTTATGCAAGGTACAAATGGGTGCTTGCTATTATATTATTGATTTTGAAATAGAAGTCAAGTTTGATCATTATGATTTGATATTAAACGGATGGCTAGAGCTTACAATCTTTTAGATTTTGCCCCAATCTGGATTGCTCCATGGTAATCGGAATATCTTAAAATATATGAATTTTAATGCGCTAAGAAAGAGATGCTCGAGGGAGAGTTCTTATATTATGATTAATTTTTGTGTTTCCTCCAGAGTATGAATTCAACTCCAAAGACAGCTTCAATGTGTAGTCTATACTGGATAGACCTCTAGTTTCTTTGTTAAGTTGCTCACATAGTCACGAGCCACGACATTGCGGAGCAATCCCCGATTGCAAATTCCCAGATGTTACGGTCAGCAGATTTAGATACCAGGGTTTTACCTTCCCAATTTCCAAAAACTTGTAATATGGACATGTAAGTTAGATATCAATGGAAAGCCCAAGGGCTGTTTGGCAAAAACAAAGAAAAAAGTACGTTAAAATGAAACAATGAACTCCAATGTGTCACATATCAGATTATATGTGCTGCTTTTATTATAGTATGAGACAGGAGCCATTGGTTTTCACCATAGCACAACAATTATTGGCGACAATAAAAATACCAAACAAATCCATATGCTCCACAGAAATTTACACCATTTGATGGCTCCAGATTTAGTTACCTCATGTCATAAAGAGAGCTTCGGGTCCACGGTACTCTTGCGACGAGTATCACCAAAATACGAGGCAAGAGAGCTTAATTCTAAGTCTAAATCTATTTAGCCATTTACATTACAAGTACAAGAATACCACAAACAGCACAGAAAATACAATACTTCTAGGAACACCGTAGAAGTAAACCAAAGTAAATCCTAATCTACCACCAAAAATAATTTTGCACCGAGAATCTAAGCCCTCAGTCCCCAGTCCTATCCCTATCAAATTTTAGATCTACCGAATTTTCCTCGCAACTACAAAATAATTAAGAAAGAAGCTCCAACCAATTTACAATATTCACCACCAGCTCCAGCTTTTCCCCCTCAAGTTAATAATTTGACCATTAATAAGCAAGAATCCTGAAAGCTAAAGTTGCAAGGCTAAATCGGGCTGTTGGGCCTCCAAATTAATACCTGACGATTGACCTGGTGGCGAACCGGGTGAATTGAACATGATATTTAAATCCGGTCTAAGTGTTTGTGGTTCTTTCATTTGCATATGTTGATTATGTGGCATAAAACCTTGCCATGGCAACTGACCTTGGAGTCTTGTCAAATCCCTTTGCACCGGAAATATCACCACACCAGGGTTGCTATTACAATTTTGCCCTTGCAAAGGCTGAGCTGCGTTGCTAACGGTGCCACTGCCCCGAGAGCTCGTATTAACCACCCTCCATACAGGAGCATTGTGTGAAACATTATTAGACACTGGTCTAACTTGAGTACCTATAAAAGCTGGCACAGGTCCTGGAACTGACGCTGGTACAGGTGCATTCAGAGAAGGTTTTGTCTCATACAGGGGACCACCAAAGGAGATCCAGGAGTTTTGACCAGAAATAGGGGGACCCACGGCTTTGGGGCTCTCAACTTCTTTTTTCACTGATTGCACCGGAGGCAGAAAACCTTTAGAAGAGCTCACACCTCTATTCAGGGCACCAAGCGACACATTCGAAATTCCAATACTGTTGCCATTACTAGCATTTGGAGCAATAACCATTGATTGATTCGTCGTCACTTGGTGCTTTGTGATAAACCCCATTGGATTTGCTTGCACAGAATTACGATTTTGCCCCACTATAGCACTACTCATTTGCCTTGTTGTGCTCACCTCCGGTGGCTTTAAGAATGGCTGGGGCATTTCACCGATGCCTTGCGAAGCAGTATAGTTCTTTCTAACTTGAGAACTCACAACAGTTGTGTGGCCCACCTTTTTACTCCTTTGTTGTACCTCTCTGACGATATTATTATTCCGATCAGTACGTCTAGGTGTGCTAAATGTACCCAAATGTGCATCTGCAGAGGCATTACTGATGGATCGAGATGATCTAGGTTGTTCAACTTGATTAGATACAAAGATAATGGGAGGTGACAGGGGCTCACATTCATCGACCCAGCCACGACCAAACTTGGTGCCAGCAGGTAAGGACCTTTCAATCCTACTAGAAGCGATTTGCCATGCTGTGGGGCCCAGAAATGCTGCAAATTGGGCCAAACTCCTTGCATAGGAGTGTTCAGTTTCCAGCCCAATCTAATGAAGCAAACAAAAATTTGACAGAAATAAATAACTGCAGAAATAACTAACTTGCTTATAATGTAAATTGTTGACCAGGCACCATACTAAACCACACAGAATAAAAAACTTCAGAATTAACAACAGCATGAATAAGATAATTATATCGAATATGGACATACAGAGAGGAGTTGCTTTGGGTCATCAGCAAAGATGTCAAATATGGGATCAAGTTCTAGTGAATGTTGTTGTTCACACATGCCATATGTTTTGCGTCTATTCATATCAACAGGCTTTTTAATCTCATCAGGGCCCCGCCTATTCTCATCCGCAACTGGTGTATCCACTGGCCTTGACGGAGACTCCCTTGCTGAAATGAGCAGGAAAATTTCATCAAAAAAATGTCTAAATCAACCTTATCCCTGATTTATTTCAACTAATTGCAGCTGTTTAGGTACAAGAAATTAATCCATTGATCTTACTCACACTTAATTCCTCAGCCAATAATAAACAAGCATAAGCAAAAGGTAAACCCATGAATTATATGCTTAATTGGTGCATTATTGTGCCGGTTGAGCATATAATTAAGGCCAAATAGGGTTTAAACTCAGTTTACATTGGAAGAAGTTGCTTGTGGAAACTAGACCAATGTGCAAATTGATGATAAAACAAGAATTAAAAGGACAAAACCTGACAGCTCGCCGACCTTCTCAGATTGGCTGTCACCCAATGAGCAGCAGTTGTTATCAACAAATCCATTAACGACTACATTCAACTCAACACTCTTCTCCTTGATATTACTACTATTATTGATATTAACATCTTCGTCATCATGATCATCATCAACTATATCATTCATGGTATTGACACGTGAAGCACTCAGAGAAGTCCCAGCCTCCTCAGTGGAGACATGGGTCCCGGCTGATGATATGTCAGAGCTGATTGGCTCCTGACCAAACCGACTAAATGACCTCTTTTTAGTACTGTTACTAATAGTTAACTTTCCTCTCTCCTCCCATGAGTGGTTTGGTGGAGATGCCACCTTCCTCTCCTCTCTTTTGCGCTTCTTAACTCTGTGCACCATTTCTCTCTCTTCTCTCCTGTTGTTTGTATGATGCTTCTCTCCTATGCTGGTTCTGACCTGATATTTCTCCCTGATTGCTGGGTCCCGCTCCTGGAATGTGCGAGTTTTAATCTCTAACCTATCTACAGTCTCTGGTTGTTTTACACCATCTCGGAGTTTATGAAACTTACTTCGGGCCAGCTCTTGAATTGAATGTGCCTAAGTAATAATTTAAAGAAAAAAAAATCAAGAATTAAATACTTCCTTTACATAACAGCCACCATAATTGCACCATGTGATTCATGCTTTTCTTTGTTCTGTCCCACATATTTTATGTTTTGTAACAGTGTGTTCTCCTTGAATATCTTTTTTTGCAGTTTTTTTCACAAAAGTGGTACCAAGATTGTTGCATGTTGGTATGGACATGCTAAACTAGAACTAATTGGCAAAATTAGTATGTAACAATATCCCCATCAGGCTACCATGTCACTACAATAAATTCCAAGTTTCTAATACCATCTTAGAAAGGTATTACCTGTCTAAAGTAAATGGTGTCTGGTGCATTGTACTGCATGGCATTGCTACAAATTAAGAACACATCATCCTGCAATAGCAAATGTTTTCATTTAACAGCAAAGAAAGGCCTAATAAATAGACCATCAAAAGTTTAGTATAGAGGAACTATTATAATCTAAATAGCTGACTTCCTTCAAAAGTGATGCAAGTCTATTTTACTGTATTTATCCTGTCCAATATATCTCAAGTGATATTTTAACAAGTATTCTAGCATTAGAAAATGGAATGGAATCATTCAAGGGGATAACGCAAGAGTAGTCTTTCACTGTCCATTAAATCAGTGCATGACTTCAAGTCCTTTCTTTACTGTCCAATTACATGGGAACTTCATTATTTCATATTCCATTGTGCTAACTACTTTGTGAACTGCATTAGCAGTGTAGAGATAATAAATGGTGAGTTTGTTCAAATCTCAACACTTGTCATAAAATAAAACATTATGGCCTTCCATAATCTGGGTACTTCGTATTTCAAGAGATAAGGATCTGGGCCCCACGAGAACATGACTTGATTTGGAAAAGTGAACTTGAGATTCATTTGCAAATGATAACATTTTATATTTTGCAATTAAATCTGAAGTCTATTCTTGGCATCACTCAGCATCACAAAGACAATTTAAAACAGTACTAAGAATAATAGCTGTCTATATATAATCAAACATTAGTTGCCAAATATAAAATAGAAAATTTTCAATAACCAAAGTATCCAATCTAGAACTATATTAAAAGCAGATCTCTTCTGGCGAGTCATTTAAAGGAAGAGGTCAACAGTGGCATGTTAACAAATGTTGTAGAACATCGAGTCCATTTGCAAAATGTCTATTGAGTTCTTTTTGGTAAGAGAAAGAAGAAAATGATGTGCTCAACCATAACTTAAAAAACAATGAGTAAGAATGACAAACTGGGTTAACTAGACCACAATCCGGTAACCAATTAAAAGCATTAGGTACTGTCTTAAAGAAAGAGGTCAAATGTGGCTCACTCGCAAACATGGTTATTTACTGAGTGCTTTTGCAAACAGTCCATCAAATTTATTTTGGTAAGAGGAATGTTGAACAATTTACTGAACCATTAAATCACTAGAAGTAACAGAATTGACAAAATTGTTTATTACACCATATATCCACAAACATAGATTATTAATTGTAAGGTCAATGACAAAATACATTTATTAGACCATAAATTTATTCTAGTAAGCAAAAGAGTTTCATAGCTTTAATAGATGATAAAATCCAAGAGATTCGACACTGGAGACTTAGCTGTTAGAGTTTACAGCTCTTGGGGGGGGGGGGGGGGTCAGAGTCAGGATTTTCTTCTGTACTGTATTCTTTTATCAGCCATTTTTGCAAGTTAGATGCATGTAATATAAATTTACATACAAAATTAGTCGCATAGGAACTGAGTTGTAAATAACGCTCTTTTTATTTAAATATATGTTGGTGACAAATTGTCACTAACCTAATATATATATAGAGAGAGCGAGAGAGAGAGATTGACTAATATGCTTTCGGTAGCACTTCTACCGAAGTGCTACAATCCAAATTTCAAAAAATCGAATTCGAAACTTCGAACTAAGTAGCTCAGTAAATTGGTTATATATTGAACTTGTAGAATACCAATTTTTACTATTTTATGAATTTTTTTACTCTTTTTATGATTTATGAAATATGGCAAAAAATGGCCTAAAATATTGGCAATTTTCTTTTATTTTTAGACCATTTTTGCCATCTTTCATAAATCATAAAAAATAGTAAAAATTGGTATTCTACAAGATCAATATATAACCAATTTACTGAGCTACTTAGTTTGAAGTTTTGAATTTGATTTTTTGAAATTTGGATTGGTAGCACTTCGGCCGAAGTGCTACCGAAAGCATATTAGTCTATCTCTCTCTCTCTACATATATATGTATATATATTCTGGTAAGAGAAAAACAAAATGATTTACTAAAGAGACCACAACTTCACAACAAATCAGTAAGACAATTGACAATATAAATTATCATACCACAAGGTGTGCTCCTGTTAAGGAAGAGGTCCAAATGTGGCTTACTTATTGAGTGCATTTACAGAGCCCAGATTAAGTTGGCAATAGAAACAACAAATGATTTACTAAACACAAGTGCACAAGAATTAAGAGAATTAATGAATAAAAACGAAAGCAAAGCATATACCTTGAAATATTAGTGACTGCCTGCTTTAAACCATAGACTTGGTACTTTTAGTGACATTATATGCAAAAGAACAAAAAAGTTTCCTTCTTTTTGCGACCACAAGTGCATGCGACATGCAATGTTTGTATTAGCATAACTCTTTGCATCTCGACAAATCAATACTTATCTTTACAAAGTAACAGCTTGCATAAACAATTAACTAAAGGAAATTGTAAATTAATATTACTAAAATAAGTAAAAACAAGAAATAACATGAAAATTAAACTACACGTGGTGGTCAATCCAATATTAAAAGAAATTTTACCAATTTGAGAACCACAAAAAGAAGTAAACAATTATTTGCTACAAAGGTCGACTCACCTCAAACTGTTCCAACGAACTGTAGACATTCTTAGCAAGCTTTCTTTTTACAGTGCTGAAATCCATCGGGTGCTCAATCACATCATAATAATCAGGTAGCTGCATTAAAATAGATGCGCTTCTTAATTATTTTTAAGTTCCAACATAAAACGAAAGAAATACATTAACTCTTTGGTTGAATATACTTGCCTCTTCTGGATCGACAGGCTCAGCAAATACCCCATAGGTATCTTTCCTGAAATAAGAACATATAAAAACCAAGATAAATCAAAATATTGAACTAAAAATAATAACCACCAACAAAAATGTTTATAAACTCATACTTTTGCAGCTTATCAAGTATCTCTTCGAGTGTCCTGCGGTCAGGTAAAGGAGTTCTCTTCACAGACTTAGATGACAAGCCTAATTGAATAAATTAGCCATTAATTAAACTTGAAATATCAATTTTTAAATACTAAACTAGCATGAGATGATAAAATATTAACCTGAAACAAACCCCCTCAATCCAGAACCACTGACATTGCTCCTTCGGACCTGTGAACAAACATCAGAAATGATACATCCCATGACTAGTTAGAAACAATCACTTTGTTGGCACATATATAATAATTAACTAAACAAAGCAAACACATAACACTCAGGGACATTTTGAAAACATAATAATAAAGCACCTAAAACCATAGCTAAGGGTAATACTCTGCCCAAGTGAAACCCTAATCTCACAGTGTTGTAAAATGTGAAAAAGTGAAGGTAACAAATACCTCCCGGAAAGGAGGCTTGTCAAAACCTAATCTGTCTACCCTACCACCTAGACCACCACTGATCCGCCTCTTCTTCAAAGGCTTGACCTCCTCCTCACTCTCCCCTTCATCCTCTACAAAAGATGAAGACGACAAATCAGAGTCCGCTACCTGGCGCCCTCCCGTTGGCCTCCCACCTGATAGGTTCGTCACGAGCTTGACCTTCCTCCTTCCCTTCCTCTCGGTCTCCGATTCATCCCCAGAAGAAGAAGACATGCCATAGAAATCTTCTAGAAGGGGACGAGGTGTGAGGCGGGGTCGGAGGTTGCGACGAGGCGGAGATGGAGGTGGAGAAGGCGAAGGAGACGGCGATGGAGGCGGAGGCGGCGGTCGAGGCGGGCGACCGCGGCGGAGCTGAGACTTCATCGCTTACAATAATAGTTTCTCTCTCCTGATTTTATCTTTTTTTTTTTTTTTTGCTTGTTTTAATTTTCTTCCCCTCTTTTTTTTTTAATAATTCTCTCACTATCACTGTCTCTCTCTCTATGGCTGTGTCTGTGTATGACTCTTCGCTCACCAACTCTGGCCACTAGTATGACTTTTTTTTTTTTCCGAGAGCAGATCTCCTTCTCTCTTGCTCTCTCTAAAATGAGAGGAGAGGAGATGTCATCAGTGTGTGTGGGTGTTCTTTTATTACATAAATGAGCCAGTCGGTCATCATTTAACTCCGAGCCTTTCACATAAATGCCCTTCAAAAAATTTAAATTGACGAAATATTTTTTTTTACGGGAAATGTACAAGTCAAACCTTTATATGTTATTGATATGCACAAAAAATATGTTTATCTTTATGAAGTTTTTTTTAAAGAGAAGAAAGAAAGAAAATTACAAGTTACAAAGATACAATAATATTATTGAAAGACATTTAACGCTCTATCTTACTCTGCTATCTAATATTTTCCCTCCATGTTTTTGTACTAGTTTGCAATCTCATTTGTAATTTTGATTATTATCAACTATAGAGTTTTAACTTCTTTTCTAAAGATTTATCGCCTATGTCATTCTCTCCACATAACAAAATAGATTGTCATTTGTATTTGTCTAATCCCTTTGTGACTTGAACTATTTGGTTTTGCAGCAGCACTTGTTATGTGAGTGCACACAAAATGATAAATTGAGAGAATTTTTACTCTAGATCTTTTTAACAAAAATGTTGGCTTATTGAACTATTCAATAGTTGTACTTAGCTATTTATTGTAATTTAGTTTGGTAAAATCTATCCTTAACCATCATTATTATTGTTTTAACTGACATATTACGTATGTATTATATTTGTATCAACAAAAAATTATCATATTAAAATTATAAAGATTAACCATTGTATCATTAATATATATTAGTATGTTAAATAATCAGTGGTTGATTTAATGAGAAGCGTACAAATTTCATACATTTTTTTTTATTTCACTGCTTATTCAATTTTTCATTTTGTATGTTCAGTCTTTAGCGGAAAAAAATGTCAAACTTAAGCTGCAGTGTAAAAGAACAAAAAGGCAAACCTGAGTTGTGCATAAAACAACAAGAATAACTAGATCGACGCTTGAGAAAAAAATGAGTTGAAAGTAGGAAAACTTGTTCATTAGAAATAAATAATAATCTAGAAAAGAACAAACTTGTGAACCTAATTAAAGCTCTTAACAACTATATATATGTCACTTCTCTCTTATTAAGCATGTAAATTTTCTGATCAGCTAATGGTTGTGATTAAAAGATGAAACTTCAGCTCTTCGAACAAATAACTTATCTTTGCTTGATTCTATGCATATATATATATATATATGATTGGTCATTTAAGTGAACTCAGTAGGTTCTTAAATATTGTTGTCCATACAACACTTGATTAGTTTTAACTATATTTTCTCTCTTATTATACTAATTGACTTTTTTATTTTTTTATTTGAATTTAAAACTAATTTATTTTATTATTATTCATGAATATTATTGAATAGTTATTCTTTTCATTAGTCTATTTTTTTTATGAAAATAAGTTATTTTGTGTGAGATTCTTTTTTATTTCATATATATCTCTATTACAACGCACATGCACGATACTAGTTATTAATTATCGTGGAACCTAAACATATCTTAATAATTGCGCACCACTAAGCCTTTTTTTCTTTTATTAATCAGTCCAACACAATCACAATATTTGTAATAACCCTCATATAGTTTTAGAAAACCCAACTAATTTATCATAAACAAAGAATCATATAATATGGTAAACATATCTTAATGCTCCCTTTTTAAATATTTTTTATCTAAATATGAGCTCTTTCTTTAAAAAGAAGATACATGAGAAGTAGAAATTCTATTTTGAGAAGTAATATCTTTATTCTTTAGAAAGTAATGATAGCCCGGGTCTAGGTCAAGCATCTCTTCTTAATTTCTCTCTCCAATATATCTTGCTTTTGACGAGATAATTTGGTAGACTCGATGCATCAATACCAACAGAGATGCGGGACCACGCGGTAACATCTTTCGTAGACGAATTTCAGAAAAGTCCTGTTCCAGGTTTAGCCAACGGAATTTCTTTGGTATTTCTCCTCCCTTCGCTCTCTTTGTGACTGTTGACTGTTCCTTTTACTTTTCTATTTGTTTTAAATTTTTTTATTTTTTTTACTTGACCACTCACTCCGCAGTTTTACCCTCTCCAGCTCGAGTAGAACTGGAGTGTTCTTAAGCTGACCAAAGTCAAACAGTTTGGATTAACTGTTTGGAATTTGTAAACATAGAATATAACCGGTGTCACTAAAATAAAGATATAATCTGATTTCTCCTCGTACATATATATATATATATATATATATATATAGAGGGATCAAGTTACAACATTTTTTGAGTTACAACAAGCATTTTTTACATTTTGAAAGTCCAAATCGTCGATCCAAACCGTTAGATGTGATCTCTACAATAAAATGTGCTTGGAGACCAAATTTTACATTTTTTGGAATTTTTTTACTATTTATTAAGATTGGTACAAAAACTAGTCAAATTTATACTATTGAATTTTGTACCCATCTTAATAAATAGTAAAAAAATTTCAAAAAATATAAAATTTGGTCTCCAAGCACATTTTATTGTAGAGATCACATCTAACGGTTTGGATCGACGAATTGGACTTTGAAAATGTAAATAATGCTTGTTGTAACTTGTTGTAACTTGATCCCTCCTCTATATATATATAGAGTAAAACTAGGGTGCTCTTAAGCTTACCAAAGTTTTGGTGAGCTTAACTCTAAAACTCATCAAATTGATTTCAAATTATGAATCCGAACCATTGGAACTCACCTACCTTACGTGTGATGTATCTACATGTCAAATTTTTAAATATTCTAATTAATTTAGTATAAAGTCAAGCGGTCAAAAACATTCAAAAAATAAATGCACTAAAATTAATTTATTAACCTTTTAATTTTGACCGATTGACTTTATACTAAATTAATTCGAATGTTTAAAATTTTCACATGTAGACACATCACTCGTAAGGTAGGCGGATTCCAATAGTTTGGATTCATCATTTAAAACCAATTTGATGGATTTTGAAATTGAGCTCACCAAAATATTTGGTGAGCTTAAGAACACCCTTGTTCTTCTACTCCAGCTCATCTATTCGTCCAAAACTTTGGATGCACAATTTAGGAATGGTTTAAAATTAATATTTTCTTACAATATTTTTTAAAAGTTTTTATGAGTGAGGATACGGTATTATACAGAGTAGATTATTGATTAATATTTTTATTTTTAAAATTTAAATAATCGATCTGCACAGTTTAACTTGAACTTTATATGAAAATGTATTTGCAGATTAAATTTTATATTTTTAAAACTTATATCTTTTTAGAAAGATAAAAAAAAGAAAAAATTATTTATTTTAGTAAGATAAAAAATCACTTGATATAAATACTTTAGACCATTAAAAAGTAGTGATTTTCAGCCATTTTATAAAGTAGTAAGAAAATTCTACAAGACATAAACTTTAGTCTGCAAGTACATTTTCAAATAGAAGTTATGTTGTATATTTCACATTAATTGTTTCAATTTTGAAAAAGGAGGTATTGACTATTGATTCATAGTACATACCATTTGTAATATGTATAGAGGGGGATCAAGTTACAATATTTTTTGAGTTACAACAAGTTACAACAAGCATTATTTGCATTTTCAAAGTCCAAATCGTCGATCCAAACCGTTAGATGTGATCTCTACAATAAAATGTGCTTGGAGACCAAAATTTTACATTTTTTGGAATTTTTTTACTATTTATTAAGGTGGGTACAAAAACTAGTCAAATTTATATCATTGAATTTTGTACCCATCTTAATAAATAGTAAAAAAATTTCAAAAAATATAAAATTTGGTCTCCAAGCACATTTTATTGTAGAGATCACATCTAACGGTTTAGATCAACGATTTGGACTTTGAAAATGTAAATAATGCTTGTTATAACTTGTTGTAACTCAAAAAAAGTTGTAACTTGATCCCTCCTCATATGTATATTACTATAACCTCACTCATTTTTATTTTAACATATAATTTTAAATTTTGTAATTGTCTAAGTTTAAAGATAAAAATATAATGGGGCATAAAAAAATTAAGGCATCCAAGGAGCACATTACTGTGAGAAATCATAATAGTTTTTTTAAATAGAAGTTAGAGATTAAATTACTCAACTATTTAATATCCATATATAAGGGAATTCTTCATTTAGATTTCGAACCTGTAACTTTTTCATACAAAAAAATATTGCTTTTGTCACCATATTAAATATTGATTCTCTATTGCGAGAATTAATTTTAGCAAATAAAATAATTTAATGTTATTGTTTTAGTATATAATGAGAGTCAAAGTTCTTCGTCTCAGCTTCAATACGAATATTAAATTTTAAACTAATGATCATTTAGTTTCAATTGTAATTAATGATCATTTAATTTCAAGTGCAATTAAGAAAGATTAAAGGCCGAAATATAATTTCTGACTTGGACGGAATCCCTTTGTCAACAGTTTATTTTATTGGATTTGACAAAAGGATGAAAGTGTTAGAATAAGATAGCAGCATTAATTTGGTAAGCACTGAAAAGAAGCTTCCCAAAAGCCAAGTTGTAAGTAAAGGCCGAATAAAGTTTCCGTTCGTGAGGGGGCGGAATTGGGGAAATAAGGAATAACATTAACCTGTTATTAATGAGTTAGACTAATATGACATTGGTGTTATTTGAAACTAAATAACACCACATCTTAAATCTTTAGATATGTTTTAAGATTCGTAATATCCGTTTTTACTGTTCAAGTACTTTATTTTGTACGAATCTTAAAGCAGATCTAAGGATTTAAGATGTGGTGTTATTTAGTTTCAAATAACATCAATGTCATATTAGCCTAACTCGTTATTAATTCCGATTTTAATTGTTGATTTTTGTTGAAATTTGTATATAATAAAAAAAATTATTATAAATTCGCATATAATTTTTTTTTTTTTTAAAGGTTGTCGACAATTGTCGGCAACAAATATATTGAAAAGAAAGTGTATTTACAAGTTTCGTACTTAGTACCAAAGTAATCTATTTAGTAAATATCGCTGCCAGAAGTACACAGTATGCCCTTGCCTAGTCTAACAATCCCGTCTTACACTTACTTTTATATGAAAAGTTTCCAATTATGTAAATTCATTGTGGTTTCATCTATTAATATACTCAAGGTCTTTGTTGTGTCCGAAAAGGTCCTCCTATTCCTCTTCTTCCACATAGTCCAGCAACCTCCTGCCTAGGCCATATCCCATTTGCTTCTTGCCCTTCCCTGCAGTGTCATTCGTCCTCCCAACCATGCATTCTCTATGTTCTACTCCATGCAGGTCGGTATATTGATTTGAACACACAGACCTCTCCAGAACCTACTTGCAAATGGGCAAGACCACATGATGTGTCCCGTTGTTTCCACACTTTGACTGTTGCACAGCTTGCATCTGCGTATAAAAAAATTTGAACAGTTGAGATAAAAAAAAACAAATTCTGATTTATAAAATAATAACTGATTTATTTCCGGAATTGGGTCCCTTGGAAAATGAGTTGAGCTGAAAAATATAAGTTAGAAAAAAAAGGAATTTGGTTGAAAATAGATAAATTTGTTCACTGAAAATATGCAATAACTAATACATCGACTAATTTTTTTTATTCAACATTCATAAGTGGACACTTAAAAATAGTATAACAATATGTGTTACTGCATGAAACATTTATCAAACATGATTTAAACAATAAATTCAAATATTTGAAACCGATCTACTTTGCATTTACATATAAAGTTTATAATGGGCTGATATGTACGATATTTTAATCTTTGTAAGAGTTTTAGCATGCATGCATGTTTAATGTCAGCAGCGTAATTATAATTTTTATTTTATTTTTTCGAGAACTATGTTTTGGAGGTCTAGAAAATACGTATTACAATATATGACGAGTAATCTAATTATATCTTTTTTTGATGACACTGAATTACATTCTCGATTTTTAAAGTTTTTAAAGTTCAAATAGTCGATCGGAACTATTCAACATAATGAATATATTAAAATGTGCTTGCAGATTAAATTTTATATTTTTTGAATTTTTTTTACTATTTATTAAGTATTTAACAAAATCGTTATATTCAACCCTTAAATTGAACGGTTTGAATTGATTGTTTAGACTTTGAAAGAGTATAATCCGGTGTCACTAAAAAAGAGTGTAGTTGAATCCTTAGAAGTTTATCAAGATATTGTATTGCAGCATTTCTACATATCATATCTAATTGAATGTCCAATTAAGCTCATGTTTTCAATTCCCCATTGATGGTATGGAGATGGAATTTAGAACCCCTAAAGTAACTCAAATTTTGAGTTTATATTCGATCCGTCCAATCAGAATCCACACAAATATTAAAAGTGGCATACGCCGAATTGTGATATGACGATCCCGACTAAACTCAAAATTTGAGTTACTTCAGGGGATCCGAACCCAGCATGAAGAGGGAGGGGGTCAAAATATAACACGAGCAAGTTTAAAAGGAAAAAAAAAAAAAAATTGATTAAAAGATAGAACAAAAATATTGGATGTTCAAGTCATGCTGATATGAACAGTTTATCACTATCAGACAGTCTAATTTTTTTTTTAATCCACGTAGCTTTAACACTAGTTATCTAACCATTAGATATATAAGATAAGATGGAGTGTCTAAATCAACATTTTTTATTTTTTATTTTTTTTAATCAACATTTAGTCTGATGACTAAGACAAAGCAATCAGTGTCTGAAATTATAGGTTTGAAAAGTTAAGGTTGATTCTCCATTTTATCTCAAAAAAAAAAATGTAATATTGTTAAACTAAAAGAAAATGCTGCATGGATAAATTCATGTGCCGCTTATTGAAGTACGTAAATTTATAAATTAAGATTTCCATCTATGTTATTGTTAAATTATATGAATCATTTTACACTAATCTATAAATTTGAAACTCTTGACAGTTGCTAATGAATTATATTCAATATTGTAATATTAAAATGTTTATTATGTTCTTCAAAGTTGTAACATTTTGAAAGTTTGAATATCTATTTGGTAATTATCAATTAACGATGTTATAATAATAACAAATAAAAAGCATTCAATGAAACTTTTAGAAGATTCGATAAAATAAATAATAATAATAATAATAAAGAAATACACGTCAGCCCTTAAAAAACGGTCCAATTCTATAAATTCCTCCATAAGTCTTTCTGCCTCACTCTCTCTCTTTCATAGAAAACCTAAGAAGCGTTTGCCTCTCTTTCTTGCGCCGACTTGTGTTCGATTAAATATATCCTACGCTGCTTGTAGTTTCAACGAATTATTGCGATTTGATTTATGTTTTCTACTCAGTTTTATTTAAGGTAATAAAATTACTTTATGACATAAATCTTGATTTATTATTGGCAGTAATGAGTTCATACAAAGAATTGATGATTATTGTTTTATAGTTTGAATATATTGCGTTAGAAATACATATCTATTGAATTCGAAACATGTTGAAATTTGATATAATTGGATCTATTTAACGATTGCATGAAATTGATTTTTGGCATTTGAAAGTCACCTACTATGCTTGATAAATTCATCGGTTGTAGTCACGTTAATCTTAATTTTGAGTTGGATATTTACTATTTGTTCATAAACACCTATTTAGAGAAGTGGATAGGTATAATGGAATCGAATTGTTTACTTCTTTTTCCATGTTTTTATTGTATGATGTAGGTGAGCAATATGTGGATGGATGCAAAATATAATGTTATAATGGACTCGAATTGTGAAAGAAACATGGAAGTTTTGGCAAGTTCGTTTTCTCATAGTCGGGTAAGCAAATCTATTTATACTATTTGTTATAATGTTATGGTTTATATGAAAATACAAAAAATAGACAAACATTCCATTAATATTTTTCTTTTTTTCCAAAATTTTATGCTATTTTTTTAATATTTCTTCGGATTCTGGTTGGACAGTCAGAATTCAATCTCAAAGTTTGAGTTACCTTAGGAGATCCGAATTCCCTTGTCCCCTCTAAGTTCTGGTTTTCACAACGGAATGTTGCTAAGTGCATTCGTTTCAAAATCTGACAACGCAATTGCATCTGTGTGCCTAGTGTAAATTGTACAGAAACTGGTGTACGTAACCTGAGATAAATCAACATAGGAACCTCTTGAAATTGGGGTTATATATAACCCAAGTGACCTGCAATCCTAATTATGATGCTTGTTCAGTTGTTGGGGAAAGAACAATATTTCAATGGTGTTTGTTCAGTTGAAAATATTAAATTCAGTTTTATTTAAAAAAAAAAAAATCCAAATTAGCTATAGACCTAACAATTTAAATTGCTGGTTTAGAGGCTTAGCAAGAAATTCTACTTAATTATCTACGCAGTGCAGTTAGATCCAAATATAAAAGCATCTTCAATTCAACAATTGAAATTAATTGCTAAATAACAATTATAAAATTTTTAGAAATTAAGCAATCCACTCCTACATTAGTACAATCAATCAAACAATTGAGAATTAAACACTTGGCCAATAAGAATTAAACATTTTGCCAACTCGTTTTTAGAAAATGATTTCTTATTAAGCAACTAAATAAGCAATAGCCATATAACCCAACAATTACAAAAACAATTGACACAACAGTATAAGCAAACCATAAACAATCACTGTTGAAAATGCTCTAACATAACACTAATTTCTTGAAATCTACAAGAATTTGTACACACCTGGTCTCAAGGACCCAGTGATAATTAATAATTAACAGTACTGCCAACCAAATTTCTAATAATTCATATCAAACATCTGTTTCCTAACTAGTTTGGCCTTTCTTTCTATCTCCATTAAAAACAAAAGGGGGCCCCCTTGCATTTGCCCTTCCATTTAAGCAACTGTTTGTCCTTCCCTCTTTCACATCATCCTGAAATTTTCTGTTGTAGGAATTTTGGTCTTCATAACTAAAAATAAGTGGTACCCATACAAAGCAAAGAGAATCATCAAAATGTGTTATTTGGACACATGTCGTGTCATGATCAAATTTAGAGAGAATGGACATGGCACATTAGTCATGCTGTGACCACATGTTGTATCCAAACATTACTATTACGTATGGTCATGTTTAACTATCTTTTCCCATTACTATTACATATGGTCATGTTTAACTATCTTTTCCCATAATTTTAATCTAGTTTATTTAAAATTTACCATTCGATCGAGATTTAACGGTCTTGATTGACCACGTACCATGCCGTTAGCAGACCATTTTGCGTGCAGTGCCAATTAACTGAAGGTTTGTCATGGCACATGACCGGTAAGCATGCCGTGCCTTGACGTATCCAGTCTGTGGTGACTTCTTTACATCCCCGGTGCTGGTGGGTAGAGTACTACCATGATGATACCCATATGGTATAGGCGCTACTATTATGATCCGAGACATGAGATTCTGTTGCTTTGTTGTTCTTCCCCAACACTGGTACAGTACCGGTGTGGGACAGCTTCGGGTCTCAAGTCTGTTTCATCCTCCCTATTACTGGTGCCGTACCAGTATCAGCTACCAGCCTACCAGGACATTCTGCTATGGCCATCGCCTTCACCTCTTATCTGTTTATTTATTTACCAATCTTACGTGCTAATACCTTCAGTTCTTTTCCTTCTCGTATCGTACCTTATCTTATATTTTCTAACCATATCATTTTTATTAAGAAAGAAAGCAGTATCAGGTTTCAGTTATATTAATTTGCAGTTTGTTACCGAACACCATTGATCATTTAAATAGCTTCTAAAGGTGAAAACATGCTATGAATCTCGGATTTAGCGGCAGATTTTCTAAAGCATGCCTACGGGCTTTTCACTAACAAAAAAACATTTTCTAAAGCAACTGAAAAATGAGATTTAACCATTTGCCACACTTTAAAATATTTCAACCACTATATCATTTCTGCACAATATTCTTTATATTTAAAGCAAATTAAACCTCAAATACTGAAAAAAAAGAAAAGAAATTATAAGCTAGGTATAGAACTATTTGCTTCATTTGCTCTCTAAATTTCCTTTTTAACTATCCGAAAACTACCAGCTTAAATCAATGAGATATTTGAGGTTCTGCTTTTTGGAGATTATGATAATGTATCTATCGGATAACAGCCAAGCACCCGAAGAAATTTAGAAAATTCCTGCACATTGCAAGTAAATTCTAATTTAATTTTCTGAGCTATTGTGATTGTTAAAAAAAAAAATTAAGAAATAAACAGTGAAATTTGCAAGAGACTTGCAGCTACTTCTTAACGGAAACAAATGAAATGAATAATTTGGCATATATTAGAAGCTCAAAAAAGAAAACCAATAATAAACAAATAATTTACAAATAAATATATACAACAACTAAACTAGATGAAAATATAACTCTGACCTGTAAATGAGATAGGGCATTTTGGGCACGGGTCTCGGCCATGGACGCCTCAAAATCAATGTAGAATAAATAGTTTAAGTACCTGGACAAATGAGATTAATTCAAGCAATTATTACATAAATTTATTACCAAAGGTTCAAAACACAAAAATCAAGATAGCTTAAATTCTTACGTAGTGGTGCCATGGTTCGAGTCATCTACAAGTCTCAAGGGGTTCGTCCTCAGTGGCCGGCTTTCAATCTGTTTCAGTATTTTTGTCTTTAAATATTAAAATCTTACAACTTTTGTTGATTAAAAATTTAACCATCTCATACATTTAATTTAATACCTTTGATAGGTTGATATTTCTGAGAGCAAACACGGCAAGAGCCTTGAACAGTACACCGGGCCCCTCTTCCAGAGTGAACACAACGCTTGTCTGTATAAGGTGGAATAAATTCTAACATGATCCATTCATGGATGAAATAGCAGTTGGGTCTCTGAAATCAATACCTTATAAGGCCGATCTGTCCTTGGTAGGATCGGTTCTCTCGCCAGTACCAAGAATCGGGTGATGTTGATCTGTTCGTCCTGCCATAAAGAATGAATAAATTAAATGCCACAAATGTTTCATATAAATAAAACTAAATAAGCCATAGTTCTCTGCAAAACAAATTCTGTAACCGAGTCCAGTTATAATGAATAGACGACGGGCAAATTAAAAAATAACCGGTCTCACTTGCAAAATTTGATTGTTCCACACTTTTCTTACTTGTAATTTGTTTTGCAGTATATTGAGGCCGTAAAGATCCCCAGCTCTGGCGCTCGCTATTGCTGCTGCATCCGTCATCCCTTTCTCAGCTATTAACTGGAGTAAGCAAAATTTAAAGTTTAATTAATCATACTCCTGTAATAAACCAAAATTAACTTGGAATATATTTATTTATTTACCTGAGCAGCCCCGGCAGTATCCTCAAAGCTAACTTGAATTGCTTTGAAGTCTGAGATTGCACTCTCACATTGCCGAAATGCCTACAGACCCACAATAAAAACCATCAACCAAGTATGAATTTTTGTTTTTTATTTCTCTTTTGCAAATATAGGCTATCTAGATTTTTATATTTCATTAAAAGAAATTAAGTGTACCATAGGATGGCTAAAGATGCGTTGTATATCCTTCTTTTGTACACCAGGTAGTGCAAGAAGGCAGAGGTCAACAGCTAGTTGCACCTCACCTACGATATGCAGTCGATGGCTGAGCAGCAGATCGTAGTTTCGGTGTATGCTCCCGATTAAGGTGTTTTCAATCGGAAGAACCGCCTTATCTACATGCCATATCTCCACAGCCTGAAAAAAAAATATTTAGTATAAATATATATATATTTTTTTAATTGTAGAACTGTATATTGTGTTTTATAGGAGAATATCCATCCCATTTGTCAAGGATTTTAAGATGTAGAGCTTGTAAATTGAATATTTTAATAAATTGATATTATCTTGAAAACACAAACTTCATTGGCATATGATTTTTAATTTATAGGGAAATAGCATGCCTTTCATCCTGTCTGTGTTTGGTTGTATCATTGTATGATGTATTAAAATAGTTGTCTGGTTAATAGTGTGAGACAACTATTTTAATACATCATACAACCAAATACAGACAGAGAATGAAAAATAGCAAAACCAGCTTATATTTGGTCAGGGATTGAAAAATTTGCAAACAGTAGCAGTACCAGTAAGGTATCAACAAAGAATAAGATTAATTAAATGAAAAAAATTAGTACCCTGTGAACGAATTTTGTAAAATGTCCTGGTTAATTTTTGTACAAACTGATATGCTATGGTACCAGAATTTTGTGTGGTTTCATTTGCCAGTTCATTGTATGTAAATTGAATTTTCAACAAATACCCTTTGAGGCTTTGATTGATACCAGATCCAGAAAAAAATTATCAATAGAAACCTAAAACTTAATCATATTACATTAGTACTGATATGCTAAACAAAATCAAACCTTGAATGCAACTTCAAAATGCTCACATGGAACAGCCACACAATACGGATATGCTTTTAGTGCAGCAGCCTCGCTAAAAGCTCCCGGTGAACCCTATTTTGAAGGGCAATAAGGTCAATAAAATAGTGTATCAATATCTCATACAAGTTAATCAATCTCTGTTCTCTCCCATCTTAACATATTTAATATAAGTACATATGTGTTGACTATTCTAAAATGGTACCTGATATGCCACACGAATAGCTGATGCTTCACTAGAGGTCGAGCAATCCATAATAGACAAAGGCTCTACCAAAAAAAAAATTATATATATGAGAACATTAATTGCTATAAGTTTAAAATATCAAAGATTGTATCTGTTTAATCTAACCCTATTTAACTCCTACTTAATTGTTCATGAGTGCTGTGTGTTCAATAAGAGAAATCAACTATGCGAAGTATATTGCATTACCAAATATGCTATTCATACAAGTATACAACAACTCTAATATAACAAAACCCGCAATCATTTATTGCGGTATTGCTAACTTATACTATAATTTTTAAAAATAGCAGAAGAGACCGCAATCATTTTTTGCGGTATTGCTAACTTTACTATAATTAAAAAAGAGCAGTGAGGGGGAACTAAACCACATAAGATTTCTACATGATCCACACTAATTGTACTCTTTACCAAAAGTAGCTATTAAGCACCTTATTTTACGATAGAATAATCACTTAATGAAGCAAGTGCCTATTCTATTAATGAAACAGGTTTAATTTGTTCGTCAACTAAAGCATCAATCCACACTGCATAGAGAGCATACGTAATACTTTTGAGTCAATGATATAACCATAATTCAAGGCTACCTCAGTGATACAAGATATGATTGGGTAAACAAGGAACAGTAATTCCATTTAGTCAACTAATTTTTGAGAGAATCAAAAGCCTCTAAATTTGACGGAATGGCCTTCTCTATTTAATTAAAAATAAAAATAAACCCATAATTTGAGTTCTGTCTTATTAATTGGTTGTTGGGTGTTTACAAATTATAATTGATTAGTGATAAATTATCTAAAGCACAAAACAAAAAATAAAAATAAAGAGAGTCAAATTGTGAAAGAATCACAATTAACAGGACCGACCTGGTAAAAATTAAATTAAATATAAAGTTTTCATGATATATTAATCCCCCAAGTTCCTAGAAAAAAAAAGCGAAACTGAAATTTTTATAAAGAGAAACGATAAATTCTCATGAATTGAAAAAAAAAAAAAACAAATTGAGAACTGAGACTAAACCCACTTGGTAGAGAGCTGCAATCCCTGGTAAGAGCTCGAGCATTTTTCTCTAAGTCGCCACTTCGCAATCCTTTGAACTGCTCTTGCGAATTTGAATTTGAAAACGAAGAAGACGAATCGGGCTCCTCCTTTCTCTCTACCACGCTAGTGCTGAGAGAGCTCTTACGAAGGAGACTGGTTCGCGGGGTAATGGGAGAGACTCCTCCAACCCCGTTACCAATTGCTTGTGACGCCATTAATGGGTAGATAGAGATAGATAGAGAGAGATAGAGAGAGGTATAAATCAAGAGGTAGGTGGAGAGGAAAGAGAGATTAAAAATGGCGGCCTTGTGTTGAGACTTGAGAGCGTAGCGGTTTATTTTTTTTGTTGGTAGAACTGAGGAAAAGTGAGAGAGAGGTTACTTGGCAATTGTCAATTTAAACCGGCAATATAAACCCGGTGTACAACAACTCTTTGCCTGATAAGTTGGACCTACATGTCAGAGTGATTGTCTTCGTATCTGTATACGTGGTCCAGGAATATATTAAATTTCAACAACTTCTTGGTGGAGGCAAATTGGCATTACTAAACAGGCAACAGCATACTTTGTCGTTTTTCCTGAGGTTTGGTGAATAAAATTTACAAAATATAATTTATGGTTGCTTCCTTTATTTTAAAATTTACAAAAATAAAGTATAAAGGTTTTTATTTCCTTTCCCTTTTGATTTTCTTTTGTTCATCCCCTCTCATAAAATTTCAAAACACATTAATGGCACACGGATTAGTAAACTCGAATATTTATAGTGGTTCTACGGTGTTGTGCACCAGGAATAGGCAGTTGAGACGACGACATCAGTCCAACTGACTTGTTGACCATTGACTCTGCCACTCTGGAGTTGGGAATTCTGTTACGAGAATTTCTGTGAACAAACTTGTAGCGAGTCACTTAACTGTTTTTGAAAACAACAATAGAAATGCCTGCTGAATAAGAACCGTATATGAGTTGATATGAATGCAGTTAATAACTATATATATAACTAGAGAATCGTTCAAATGCCTGTGCCTTTATTTTTTTTAACTTTAATAACTTAAAATTTAAATTTAAAAATTAAAATAAAACTGTTAGATGTGATTTATATTATTTTCTTTATGTGCTCATAAAAAATTATCACATTTCAATTTTATTTTTATGTGAATTAATAAGTTCAAAAATCAACATCTAGAAATTATCTATATTAGTATGTTTTTACAAGCTCTTGATGGCTACCCAAATAAAATTGAAATATTATAATTGTTTACACGTGCATAAATAAAATGATATAGATTATATCCAACGGTTTTATTTTGACTTTTAAGATTTAAATTTTGAATTATTAGAGTTCTAAAAAATGGAGGCATTTTAACCCTCCTCATATAACTATTATGAGCATATCTTTTGGTTGGATTGCAAAATTTTAAATTTCTCTTTTTCTGCAAGTCAGTAAGTCACCATATCTTTTTATTTTATTTTCTTTTTCTTAAACTTTAATCAAGTTTAAATTGTTATGCTCCACAAGTGGATTGATTGAATTTTTACATGGATTCTCAAGCAGACCTATATTAGGTCGGAAATTTTCTAAGTCAACTACAATTTTTCAAACCATCTAATCAAAAGCTCTTTATAGCAGTACATCCAGAGAAACTAAATTTTTTTAATACAAGTGATTAAAAATTAAAATGTACAATTATAGCGATTGAAATTTAAATTCAAGATATCTCAATCACAAATAGAACTTTACTCACTAAGCTACAACTAAATATCTCTCATTTGTTGAGGTTGACTAGACTATATAAAAACTTAAAAAAAAATTAATTAAATTTTTATAGATATAATTAAAATTTTAAAATTATAGAGGTGGCTTAGTCACCTTTGACTAAGTCTTAGACCCACTCCTAAATACATCTTGACAGGTTTTACATATACGATACACATCAAAGATAATATTCAATTATTATACCAATTTACTAATTTACAACATGCATTTCAATTCGACCAATTATGAAGTTCTTATACCAATTACTATACCAATCTACTTTTTATCCTGATAAATTTTGATATCTTGTGCCAATTGTGGAGTAATTTTACACCTTTTGTATCAAACATTTATGGATAATTAGCAATTGCAAACATTATGCTTTTCTTCGTATGAATGTATACCAAAGTTATGAGATGAGTTGTAAAAGATAAATAAGTTATACCGGCACTTAATTGGTTTTAAGTGAAATTAATCTAACCAAAGTCTAAATGACTTTTTAATTCGATAAAATTATCTATTGTTAATCCACTGATCAAAGTTAGCCAACATATAAACTCAATGGATTGTTAATAGCAGTCACATTTAACATAATATGTACCAGATATTTCATATCATGTTAATTATATTTGAAACGAAATGAATGAAAGTATCATGTCAAGTATATGCACTGTAGCTACACTAAAATTATCCCTTGTAAGCTGGAGTCTCAATGAATTGCAATGTTTGAAGTTTGAGTAATTACCTTATATTTGCTTTTTGTGTGTGGATATCTTTCTTTTTAAAAAATACTGAACGTCTTGCATTGCAACAAAAAGTAGCATTTCATTAGGAACTTGGAAGAAGACATTGTAACCTTTATAACTGACAATAAATGGACTACTAATTAGTTGCACATATTTATAATACAATTAATGCAATTTTTTTTTTCTAAAGGTGATTATTAACTCCAAATTTTTGCATTTTTTAAATAAAATATAACTAAATAGAAATTTTTGCAATTTTTTTAAAATACAATTAATTACTGATCCAAACTCTAATAAGGCTGCAAATCTTTCACAATAATTAACTATTAACTGGAGTTGATCAAAAGCTTGCTTAATTGAAGAGAGGCACCACCCTCGTTCCTCCAAAATTTTATAAAAGTTTACACTGCAATTTTTAATTCTAATTCTCTATACATGAAAAGTAAAAAATAATTCAAAACGTGAATGAGATAATAGATGTATTTTTTTACTTAAATAAAGAATAAACAAGAGTAAATAGGAAGGAGTGTGAGGGAAGAGAAGAACGGAGAAAAGTGGGGTTCACATAGTCATTTTGTTAAGAATTTTATAATGAAAATATTTTGTTCGATATTTTAAAAAAGTAGGATATTATGTAAAATTTTCCTTCCTAGATCTTTCACAATTTATTTTATTGGACTGATTTTTGAATTTTGAGCTTGCATTTTTTGACATGGAAGACATTGTTTTTTTTTTTGTTGTTAGATGAAAAAAAAATGTTTTGTAACTATTATTGTGATATATTTGTTTTGATGTAATCAAAATCCAATTCGTGTTCAGTCATAAAAGCTTAAAATTAAAAAAAATGTCATTCCGAAATTAAAAATCATCATAATGCCACTCTAAACTTAGTTAATTTTTAATTTTGCTACTATAAATAATTAATGACTAAAATACCCTTTTTTATTTTTCTCTCTCTCATCTCTACTCATCCACTGCCATAGATGAACTTGAATAATCAAATCCCAACTCCGCTATTTTCATGTTGAAAGAGGGTAAAAGTGAAATTTAGAGGACATAATTATACATAGCAATTTGCAACTTCTGATGGTCATACACAAAAGAGCTAATGGATATCACTATATTGACAGACACGAGGCAAGTTTTACCTTAGTGTTGACCCTTCAGGAGAGGGTGCCAGGTGGCGCCGCACCATTGGCCAGGAGATCTACTCTCCTCTTCTGTTAGCATTCTCTGAGGAGGAGGTGCAGTCAATTTCCTTAATTGTTGTTCCTGCTAACCAATTAAAAGGAATCTTTGTATTTATACTCTTCTTGGTTAACATAGAATGGAATGAAGTGGACAGCTAAGCACATACCGACCTTCTCTTTGACTGGAACTGCCTACAAATTGCCAGATAATGTTACACTGATCACACTTCAGGTTTATTGTCTCTCCCTCTCTTTTATCGCATGTTCAAGTTCATTCACTGAGGCCAGAGAGAGGAAAAAAAGAAAGGAGTCTGAGGAGGAAGAATATTTTAGTCATTAATTATTTGGAGTGATAAAATTAAAATTAATTAAAGTTAAGATGATTTCTAAATTCAGAGTGACATTTTTCAAATTTTAAGATTTTAGAGTGACAAATAATTAATTTTTCCTAAAAATTAAGTTGTTTTTAAGGTCAGGTGAAACTTATTAGTTTTGTTGCATGATTCATGGAGTTCTTTGTATCTCTTAACTAAAATTACAAACGATTTAAAGTAATCAGTGTTTATGGTCAGTGTCAACTGTCAAATTATGATTTAGTTTATCAAACTTCCAAAACCCATTCAACTTTAACAAAGTCATCAAGCAAAATTTGTCTGAATGTTAAATTTTAAGAAATTGTTACATTATCCGGATCCGATATGGGTTTAGTTTAAAACTTCGTAATACTAAAGCAAAAATTTGTGGCAGTTTTTGGAAAAAAAATAAACGAGGTAACGAAATACTCTTTGTAGAAAAATACAGGTTTAAATAACTTTAAACTAGTTAATAGTTTAAATTCTTCTTTGTTATTTTATGTTACCTTTTTTTTAAACTTAAAATTTTTCTTAATGTTTTTACTTAGGATACAGTCAATAATTTAAATATATTCTTCTTAATTTTTTTACTTAGGATTCTGACAATAACAAATACGGATATAATTTAAAATTTATGTTATTTTTTACTTAAATTCTTCTTAGTTTTTTTACTTAGGATACAGTATCTCATCTGACTCATAAACATGCATGAACTATTTCTTGAAGTATGTGCCGGATAGTGTTAAAAAAAATTCAAGGTGTCTTTTGTGAGCATAATGACAAATAAATTATTTATATTGAATTTAACGGAATATAATTGAATATAATTTGAAAATAATTCAGTCCTACAAAGAAGTAAAAAAAATTCACAAAATAATTCACTCATAAAATAACTTAGATTTAAATTCGTTATTTGAAGTCAGTCAATCTAATATATGTTTAACAAAATATAGATAGCATTACATGTGATGAAATTTTCTTAACAACGTACCAGCTCTGGCAAATGGGCATGGTTAATCGGGTACCAACGGTCAAGTCACATTTGAATTTGCTTTTCTGAGGTTCCATTAGATTTAAACAACAGCGTACAATGATGCTGTAAGTATTGTTATTAATACTTTATCAGAATTACTAAGTTCTTTGTCTTTCAAGGAAGAGTGAGTCTAGAGGATTAATTTTGCCCGTCCGTGTATCCGTGTCCGAGCCCAGGTATAAGTCGGATACTCGGGTACGGGCAAAAAACGGGCCGGACTCAATTTTTTGGGCAAATACCCGACCATACCCGGATCGATCATATCCGTATCCGACCATACTCGTACCCGTATACCCGTGTACCCGTGTACTCATGCCTGTGTCCGTACCCCTATACCCGTGTACTTGTGCTCGTGCCCGTACCCCTATACTCGTGTACCTTTTTCTTAAAAAAAAAATTCAAAATTCAAAAGAATTTCCCTCCAACCCTATATTATATATATTGTATATATAAAAAAACAACAAAAAAGAAAAAATACCCGTACCCGCCCTACCCGTACTCGGACCGCCCTACCCGTACTCGGACCGCCCTACCTATCAAGGGTACAACGGGTACGGGTATAGGACGGGTAGGGTATGGTTTTTAAAAAAAAATACCCGACATACCCGTGCCCGGGTATACCCGGGGTACCCGTACCCGCCCGCCCATTAAATCACTAAGTGAGTCTATGGTACTATGCATATTACGATTTGGCCCGTAATACAGCTCAATATTTGACTTTTCAAAATTCTAACGGTCGATCCGAATCGTTCATTTTGTTCTCTATATTAATATGTGTTTGGAGACCAAATTTTATATTTTTTGAAATTATTTTACTCTTTGTTTAGATTTATTGAAAATCTTTGTTTTTGGATGGTCCAGAATTTTCAGATTAAGTGATTTTCTAAAATTTAAAAAAATAGTAAAAAAATTAAAAAATATATATAAAATTTGGTCTCTAAACACATATTAATATGAATAACAAGATGAACGGTTCAAATTGATCGTTAGAATTTTGAAAAGTCAAATATTGAACTGTATTACGGACCAATCCGTGACATGTATAATACCATAGGCTCACTCTTCAAGGAATACACGTGATAATAATTAATCACAAACAGCCAAAATCTGATAAGATTGGAGAACCTTTTCAATGTTCATTGAGGAGATTTTTTTTGTACAACATTGAAGAATGATTTATGAAAATCTTAATAATACTACAAAATAAAACAATTACATTAAACTAGAGAGGAATAAATCAATAGAAATTAATGGATAATTCTGTATACTCTCCCAGAGAGCACACACGAAAGCTTTTATTTTCTCCCATGTCGAACCCTGCTAATACATAATGGTACGTAGAATTAATCAATCTACTACATGTTGGAAGTTTCTTCGTAAGAGTGATTTTACGAATTTATACAGTTTTTTTTTTATCTTTTATGAATTTATGCTGATGAATTATAAGTTAGTTTAAAATTTTCTTTGCTTTTTACGCTATTAAATTGATTAAAATTACAGCATTGATCTACTCAAATAAAACTTATTTTATTATTAATTTATTATGATACTGAAATATTTTTCTATTATAAATTATCATTATATTAACATGTGTTATTAAAAATTGATATTTTAACATAAATAGTTCGCAAATTAATTTTAAACAAATTATATTCAGTTTGAATTTGAAAAAATCGAACTCATAATTTAATTTATTTCAGAATAAAATAATTTCGAATCAATTAATTACGCACTTTTTTCCAATCCAACTCAAATCGAATCACGAGCTACGAACAGCCCTAGAAACGAACATGCGTGCCCGTTGCAAGCAAATTGGGTCGCAATTAGTGCTCTACACGATTCTTTCTTTCTTGTTTCGCATGTCAAGTTCTCTCTCGAAGTACGATCACCCCGATCCACCGCCGCCTAAAGCAAACTCCAAAAGGGGCGGAGCACAATGCCAGGTAGCCCAGAGAAGACTGTTGCCGCAATCGCTGTGGCCTGCCTGATGGCGGCGATCTCGGCGGCGCTTCTCCTCCGACGCCACCACAGGTCGAGTCCTCCTAGAGCCAAAAGGGGCGATTTACGAGAGTTTAGGTGCTCCGATTCGGGCGAGAAGAAACCACAGGAGAAGTTCAAGCGACTGTTAGCTGACAATTCCTACTCCCCGTTTAAACATTTGAATCACGATACTAAAGGTGATTGAATTTCTCTCAGCTGCTTAAATTTCATGATCAGATTACAAATTCATCTTTTTTGGCATGTTTTGATCAGGTTACATATTCAAATGAGCTAAGCAGCCTAAGCTGAAAGAAGAACACCTGCTCTAGTTCAATAAGGGTGATTCCAAACCTATTAGTACATGACTATTCCGATTCCATCTGAAAAAATTAGCCATTTATAATTAATACTTTTTAGTTTTCTGACCAGAGTTAAGCTTTCCTAGTTGTTCTACTTCACATAGAAACCAATGTAAATACTAGGGGTTGTCAATTTTTCTCTGTGCTTGTTGATATTTAAGTGCTAATTTCATAAAATTTGATGAAGGTTCTCCCACTAAGCTCCATCCATATGAAGAAGATATCACACATTTGCTGCTCAATCCCCCAACATTACCCAAGTTTGTGTCTGATAATGGCAATGCACCTTTAGATATGAGTTGCTCTTACACTTGGGTTGATACAGAACCCCAATTGGAGTCCCTAGCAGGGTTACTCAGGAGAGAAAAAGTTTTTGCAGTTGATACCGAGCAGCATAGTTTCCGATCTTTTCTTGGTTTTACTGCCTTGATGCAGGTATTTGGAAAAAAGAAGAAGATGAAGATAATATATCTAAGTTCAATATCAAAACACTCCTGATAAAAGTGATATATCATTTATGATTTGCCCTTCTTGAGGTGGGTGTATATGAGATTGAGATTATCACTTTGTCTGTGAGGCTTTTGATGATACTTGAATAAATAATATTTTGAAACCCCCCCTCTTTCTGCTTAATTAAGTCTAACAATTACCAATGTATCATGCTTTCTAGATATCTACTGTGGAGGAGGATTTCTTAATTGATACTATTGCTTTACATGATGCGATGGGTATCTTAAGACCAGTGTTTGCTGATTCTTCGATTTGCAAGGTACGTTCACACACAACTGATATTGTTACATTTATCTGTTATGAATTTGTGCTGCCACAGTCAATATAGTTGTCAGGTTTTCACCTGGTATATACCAGAACAGAAATTCTCATCAGCCTATTTATTGCTGGGAACATATAAATTTGTTTAGTTATTGTATTTTTGCAGTGAGCTTGTAATGGCCTAGGTGATATACTCTCTCAATACACGTATATATATTTCCTCGATTGTGTACAGTGCCTAATGATGAGTACTAATTTAGGTATTTCATGGGGCTGACAATGATGTCATTTGGCTTCAACGTGACTTCCACATATATGTCATTAACATGTTTGACACTGCCAAGGTAGAAGTATACTATACCCACTATTTATTTGGTTAATTTGTTTCACTAATTTGTTTTGAGTCTTTTGACCTTAGTTTTGTGCAATTTTTATATGTTTTCTGTCAGGCCTGTGAGATTCTTTCAAAGCCACAGAAGTCATTAGCATATCTTCTCGAGGTGTACTGTGGAGTAATAACCGACAAAACCTTGCAGGTACATCTCTTGTTGTGATGCACACAGTTGTGATAAATTTCGAGCCTGTACCAAGCCTGTCAGATTTTGCATGCAAGTTTTAAAATTCTTCCTTTAATTATCTAGTGTGCAAAAGGTTATGATGCAATGTTTTGTTAGTGTAAACAATCCAACAAGATATATCATGAATACAAGGGTATACTTAGTAACTGGCATTTGGAAATAACTGACAAAACCTTACAGGTACATGTCTTGTTGGGATGCACACATTTGTGGTAAATTTCGAGCCTGTACCAATCCTAGTATATCAGATTTTGCATGCAAGTTTTAAAATTCTTCCTTTAATTATCTAGTGTACAAAAGGTTATGATGCAATGATGTTGTTTTGTTAGTGTAAACAATCCAACAAGATATATTATGAATACAAGGGTATACTTAGTAACAGCATTTGGAAATTTCAGAGGGAGGATTGGAGGATACGGCCACTCTCGGTGGAGATGATCGAGTATGCACGGTGTGATGCTCATTATCTCTTATACATTGCTAATCGTCTCTCCTCAGAGCTCCATAGCAAAACTACCTCTGGTATGCAACTGCTGTCACCATGACATGATTTATACTGATGTAGTATAAACATAGAGGTTTAAAATTCAAATACCTTAGGTCCAGCAAGTTTTGCAACTAAACTATTCCTAGAAGGGAGTTGGACCCAGCTCGAGCTTAAAATAGAGCCAAGTTATTGTTACTTGAACAACACAAAGTAAAATATGAACTTTAATTGAACTTGATTTTGGGTAATAAATTGGCATAAACATTGGGCCTTATTTAAAACAATATTTGCCAATTTTTACATGGAAATGGAAATGGTAATACAGTTTATTTTTATGTATATGAAAGTGCTTTTATTCTCTTTCTTTTATGTTTTCCATGTTAAACTTATTTTTACAATTCTGTAATCAGACAGTTCATCTTTTTCCGATGACAAAATCAATTTTTTCTTCGAGGCCAGCCGGCGTTCAAATTTAGTTTGCATGCAACTATATACAAAGGAAATAGAACCTTCTCCTGGTGCCTCAGCTGCCACATCTATTTTTTCAAGAATTTTGAACCAAGAATTGGACCCATCTAGAATTTCTGAATTGAAGGTACTTCATATGCTAGTTTTAGTATTCAATTCTTGTTTCACTTTCTAGTCTCTCCCACTGGTTGCTTCTTGAGTGCCACTGTAAAAGTTTAGATGTACTGAAATATTTGTAAAACTGATGTTTTGTAGGATATAATATGGAAGCTATGCATATGGAGAGACTTAATGGTCTGTAAGTGAAACAACCTTATTTTGCATGTACTGACATCAAGAATATATATATTTTTTTTTTAAGAAAAGGATAACCATGCCTTTCTTAATTTAATGTCCTGTTAAATTTCAATACTGCTTCGACTTTAACAGTATCATGCTCTCAATCCTGATTGCTATGGTACAGAGATTCCCAGTTTATATATGTTTAATGTAACTTACTGTGGTAGTGACATTAAGAAAAGGAAATATAAAATTGGAAATAACGTTACTAAATATACAAACTTGTTTGTACACCTGTCAATCCTGATTGCTATGATACTGAGATTTCCAGTTTTGTTATATGAGTGTTAACTTCCATTGTGTAGTGAGTAGTGACATTTGGAAAAAGTAAAAATAACTACTTTTTAGCAATGGTGGTTGTCACTTATTTTATTTTTAATTATCTTAATCACAGGCTCGCATCCATGATGAGAGCTTGCGCTACACACTATCAGATCAATCCATTTCTGCATTTGCTATGAAATTACCAAAAGACCCTCAACAGATATATGACACAATAGCAGAATCTCCCTCCCCCATTGTTGTCTGGCACATTGAGGAGTTGTGCAACCTGTTGCAAAATTCAAATTTGAGCATTGATGATTTGTTTGACAACATACTAGAGAGGCGTCTCGACCCGACAGGTCGTTGCCCCTTGTCGGCTTACAATTACATTCTCTTGTCACAACTTAGCTCAAAAAGGGGGGAGATGTTTAACTTTTCTTTGAACGGCACTGAGAAGGTCACCCAAGTAGGAAATAAGAGGGCTTCAAGGGATCTTTTCATTAAAAAGTTCTCTTGTAAGTCCCCAGTTTATCACAATTGTCGCATATATGCCAGTGATGGGAGGCTTCTATGCTATTGCGATAAGAAAAAGTTGGAATGGTTAGCTCCTTTCATTTTCTCTTGTTTTGTTTCATTATTATTTATCTTCTTATATTTTTTTGACTGAACACATGGGCCTATTCCTCATGGCACCAATGGAAATTGAACCCCGACCCCTTTCTGTTTGGAGCATGTTAATATCACTGAAAGTGATTTTCATTTTTTTAAATCCACCCTTAGAATTACCTTCTTGCATTAATTTTGGAAAAATTAGGTATCTGCAGAGAGACCTGGCGAAGATGGTTGAAGATGATCCACCGGCAATAGTTCTACTGTTTGAGCCGAAGGGACGGCCAGATGACAAAGACAATGACTTCTACATCCAGAGCAAACGCAACATCTGTGTTAGTTGTGGTGAAGAGAAACACTACATTCGCTATCGCATCATCCCATCCTGCTACCGAATGCACTTCCCTGAGCATTTGAAGAGCCACCGCTCCCATGACATTGTGCTTCTATGTGTTGACTGCCATGAGAAGGCACACACCGCTGCTGAGAGGTACTACTCTGAACATTTATCTTCTAAGATGGAAGTAATGTGCAGGAGATGGAATTAAAAAAATTGGATATTTAAATTATGATAAAGCCTGTAGGTTCAAAGTTATGACACTACAAAGGCAATTGATAGGGTTAGTTACGAAAAAGGAAGGTGCAGGTACCAAATTCCTCCCAAAACAATAATTTTGTGGTGTAACAGGTACAAAAGGAAGGTGGCAGAAGAGTTTGGGGTACCCTTGTTTGTTCAAAAGATTGTCGATTCAGGTGAGGAGAAGGTGTTTGCGTCAGTTGGGCCAACTAGTGACATGGATAGCATCGGTGGTGGTACAGGGGTGTCACCTCTTCAGCTAAGGACGGCTGCTATGGCTCTTCTGCGGCATGGATCAAGCATGCCGTCTGAGAGGCGTGGTCAGTTGATGGATGTAAGTGGGGCCTACATTTTGTCAATTTGGTTTGTTTTCTTCCAGTTTCTGAACTGGTATGTGTATGATTGATATGTTTGTTTGGCTGTTGGTAGTAATAGTTTCACGGGTGGAATTAGAAAATTTAGATTGGGAGATATGTGTGTGTGTGTGGGGGGGGGGGGGGGGGGGGGGGGGGGTTGGGTGCTGAAACAAATATAAAACCACATTATTTGTCGTATCTGGGACTTCAACCCAAGTCTTCAAAACCACTGGACTGACTACAAGCAAACATTTGATATTTTATGAGGGAGACTGAACTATATAAAACTTACAAAAAAATTTAATTTAATTAAATTTCAATATACATAATTAAAAAAAAAAAAATCATGGGGGTGGCCAAGCACCCTCTGACTTACCTTTAGATCTGCTGCTATTGAAGAATTTTTCTCTCTTGTAGACAGTGAAAGCGTACTATGGAGGAAGGGAGGTTTCTCAAAAGGATCTTGAAGCGGCATTACTTGTAGGCATGAGTCCGCACGAGAGAAGGCGCTTTAAAAAGAAGGGTCTTTCCTTGAGTGGAAATTATAGAGGCACCACACTACTAAAAAATGGCTTCCCCTCCCATATGCTTGAAAATGGTCATGACAACAATGACTCTTCTGAGACTTATGAGGTCGGTGCTTCAGAGACTGATAAAAGGTTGAGTTTGTTGGGTCACGGGCCTCATGGTAAATTAGTAGTGGAGCAATTACTTGAAAATTACGGGGAGGAAGGGATTCTCCAGTTCTGTCAGAAATGGAGACAAGTGTTTGTCGAGGCGCTTCATCCCCAATTTTTACCTGGCGGCTGGAATATTAAGCACAGGTTAAGTTGAGATAATTTTATATAATTATGTACACCAATACAATTACTGCAAGAATCAGCAAGTATTGTATTTTGTATGGAATGCTGTACTATGACCTCAGTAAGTGCTCATTTTGCTTAAACCACAAAGGAACATAATGAAAAAAAATACTAATAATAAAGTGAATAACAAAAATAACCAATTATGAACATCCTGAACCTTGTCATGTACCAAAAAGTGGCACTGATTGATTTCTGATCTTTGACATGTGCAATTTTTTACTTCTGTTCAATAACAGTGGAAAACGGGACTTTGGCGAGCACAGTGTATACAACCCAGCTAAGAAAGCTCCTCAAATTCTTTAGTGGTTTGGTAAGCCTACAACTTTTTACTGTCTTCACTTTGTTTGCAGGTTAAGAACATTTGTAAGAGTTTTGTATCATTTAGTTTATTTTGCCTCTCTTTTGGAAATAGTTTAATAGCTTCTTTGTTCGTTTTTCTTATTTCTGTTTCTTTCTTTTTATGTTTTATTTTTTTTAATAGGACCAATGACTGAGCTTGTGTTAACAATGAACTGTTATCTTAATTTCTCAGATTGAATTATTTTGATTGAAAATCACAACTTTCTCCCACCAATTAGGTTTTCGTTTTTTTTTTTAGACAAAAATTGGTACAGTCAGGCCACCTGTTACTGTTGCTGTATACACCGGTATAGTTTTGCGCTGGCCCTTCCATAAATCGCACAGATCTATCTATCACACACTTCAACTAAATTAAGCAAAACGAAATACAAACAAATTATACAAACCATGCTGATAAAGCAAGTAATACAAAAAATCTGGTATTCACAAGTTTGAAAACAAAACATCAGCTCTCCATATATTCCTGCTTAGTTTGTTTTTTCGTGCATTTCTTTAGGGTATTTGTGCTTAAATTTTCATGCTGGTCTTTCACCTGCACGGGCTTACTGTGTTTTCATCAGTAAACCTTCATTGCTTCCAAATCAAGTGTAGTATCTGCAGAGAATCATACCAGTAAATGCTTTTCCCAAATTCCCCAATCTAGTACCTCCTTGGACTCGAGGAAAAAGTAGTCAATTTTATATCAGTATGATGAGAAATCTCTGCAATTCATATTTTGAGGTATTATAACTGTCTTCTTTTTCTTCTTCAAAGCCTTTTTTTTCAAACAAGTTAGGGTAGGCTAGAAATGAAACTCAATCGGAATCAACAACACAAGGACTTCTCAGGAGGTCACCCATCTTAGTATTACTCTTGCTCAATTCGTGAGGGTTTCATTTCCATAAAGAGGCTATTTTTTTTACCGCTAGCTCGCCAAGCCTATCACAAACTCTCCTCCTTTTTCCTGGTTAGGAATAGACTATGTAGAAGCTACACAGGCGGAGTAAGGTATTATAACTGTCCTCAACAAAAAGAAACTGTCCACTTGTCGACTAATAAGAAATTAAGTGGTGTAACCGTGTGACGCAATATGATATAATTAGGTTCTTAAGTTACCCAATCATTTGGTGAGCTTATATTCAAAACATATCGAAATAATTTCAAATGATGAATTTAAACTATTAAAATAAATCTACTTCTAAGTGATGCATTTACATGTCACATTCATAAAACTTTAAATTAATTTTGTATAAAGACAAGTGGTAAAAAGAAAGAAGCTTTTATAATTAGTTCATTTTTCATCCTTTGATAGCTTGATTTATACTAAATTAATTTGAAAATTTATAAATTTAACATGTAAACGCATCACTAATAAAGTAGATCAGTTTTAATGATTTAGATTCGTTATTTGAAGTTAATCTGATAGGCTTTCAAGATATATATTTTTTTAGTATAGATTGGAGGTCAAACCCCTTATTATTTAATATTCACCGGGATTTTCTTTTTTGAATTTTGAACATGCGACCTTCTTGGTAAGCTTTGGAGTTAAAGGTCACTAAATTTTGTTATGAAATTGAGAACACCATAGTTTTACTCACACTATATTGAGGAAACTGTTCCTGGCAAGAGCGTGCTGTATAAAGAAAATCATCTACCCTCGCTTGTTTGAAAATTTCAACTTTAGTCACTTCATGCTCACAGCTTTCGAACATTTAATTTTTAGATCTAAAATGATATTAATTTTCTGGCGGATTGTATAGACTAATGTTGTTTTTAATTTCCATTTATTTATCCATTATGATACTAAATTAATCAATTGATAATTAAATTAACTAAAAAAAGTTTACCACATTACAGAACAAAATTTGTACATGGTTCATATTTGATTGAACGAATTTGTGCAGAGTTCCTGCTTAGCTAACACATTTCTATAAGGTTTACCCTTGGAAATATGTTTACACAGGATTTGCTCATAATAAAGCAAATTTGAGTCCAGTACAAATTTGTACTTGACAGAGCAGGTGTTGAGCCTGTGCAATTTTTTTTACCGTTTAATGTGAATCCTATACAAATTTTATTGAACGTAAATCCTGTACAAGAATTTTTTTTTCGTCAAATGTAACCACCAATACAAAATTTATTTTGTGAAGAAATCCTGCTTAAATTTATTAATACGACCATATTGTTGAAACTTTTTGAATAAAAAACGATGCAATGCACAAAAACTTTATGCATTATTTATGTATTTCTGAATGATGAAGTTCACAGATAGAGACATTTCAAGAAACAAAATCCTCTGTCCCCCGGGGGGCAGGAAATTCCTGCCCCCAGAGTCTCTGTGGGGTGGGACCGGGGTGGGACCGATTACTGTTTATGGTTTAGTTTTTTGTTACTGTTTTTAAATGGACCCCACCCGCAGAGACTCTGAGAGTAGGAATTTCCTGTCCCCGGGGGCAGAGGATTCGGTCTCACATTTCAAATGTATATGGAAAACGAGCGTAGACTTGTTGAAATTTGGCACCCGAATGCAAAACTGATGAAATTTCAATTTTGTTATTTGTTTTAGTAGAAAGTACAAGCTTCATGGTTCCTCACCTCTCCCGAGTCCCGACTCCTGAGAACGGAATTCGGACCCTAAATTAACTCAAATTTTGAGTTTAGATCCGGAACGTCTCCGATCTGTTGTGACACGAATATTAAAGGGGCAAAGGGGCCTCGTGCATAATCCGGTCGGATCTAAACCTTAAAATTTGAGTTACTTCAGAGGATCCGAACTCTAGCGTAGTGGCCCAAGCCAACGGTCAAAATTGATCCCCTTATCTCCAAACGTAATCCAAAGCTCAATCTCTCAATGCTTCCCTCCTCTCATTTCACTTGCCTTCCTTTGTTCCTTTCCTTTCTCTGATCTCTCAATCAACAACCATCTCTCATTCTCTCTCCATCCATACAACCCCTACAACCCCCACAACCTCTCCCTCTCTCAAATGGCCTCTACAATGTGGGCCAGCACATCTGCCAAGCCCACTCCCCTCTCCGCAAACACATCCACCCGCCGTTCTTCTCTCTGCGTCGTCAGATGCTCCCTCAGAGACCTACGTGAGCGCATCGACTCCGTCACCAATACAAAAAAGATCACTGAGGCCATGAAGCTTGTGGCCGCTGCCAAGGTCAGGCGTGCTCAGGAGGCCGTTGTATCCGGCCGCCCCTTCTCTGAAGCCCTCGTTGATGTCTTGTTTAATATCAACGAGCAATTACAGACTGAGGACATCGATGTCCCACTTACCAGGGTTCGCCCTGTCAAAAAGGTCTGTATGTATGTTTTGAATAATGATACCCCTAAGGTGTTCGAAGAAAAGTCCCAGTCAAAAATTTCAACAAATTGTTTTATTTTTTGAAACAGATTGCACTGGTAGTAGTGACGGGTGAAAGAGGGTTGTGCGGGGCTTTCAACAACAACATACTAAAGAAGGCGGAAGAAAGAATGGCAGATCTGAAACAATTGGGGATAGAATACACAGTTGTCAGTGTTGGGAAAAAGGGCAACTCGTATTTCATGAGACGGCCCTATATCCCAGTTGACCGCTTCTTGGAGAGCGCTAGCTTGCCTACTACCAAAGATGCCCAGGTGAACAAATTCAGATAACACATCAGGAAAAAAGAGAGTTTGCTCTGTTGTTAGAAATATGAAAAGTTTTGCTCTGTCATTTTTATTTGTTATCAGAAAGAACTGGTTCCCTTATCAGTACATGCACCCGCTAGGTCCAGTACCATTACTTGCCACACTGTTCTTATAAACCATTCATATTGATACTAATTAATAAATGCAAAAAAGAAAAATTGTTGGAAATTAAAACTCAGGTGATGTTTGCTCTCATCTTAAAATAAAAAAAAAAAAAAAAATCAATGAACTGACTCGGTGCAATACAATACTGAATGGCAGGCAATAGCAGATGATGTGTTCTCCCTGTTTGTATCGGAGGAGGTGGACAAGGTGGAGCTTCTCTACACAAAATTTCTCTCGCTCGTAAAATCTGATCCAGTGATCCACACACTCTTGCCACTCTCTCCTAAAGGTGAAATCTGTGACATCAATGGCGTTTGTGTTGATGCAGCTGAAGATGAACTCTTCCGGCTCACCACCAAGGAGGGAAAGTTGACTGTTGAGAGAGAGACCGTGCGCACACCGACAACTTCATTCTCGGCGATCTTGCAATTCGAGCAGGATCCTGTGCAGATATTGGATGCGCTACTTCCATTGTATCTCAACAGTCAGATTCTCAGGGCATTGCAGGTAAGCAATTATTGGGAGTTAGAAAGTAACATTATGGGGGCTATTTGGATTGGGTCAATTGAGGTATTGATTATCTGAATTTGGTTCCCCTAGAGTAACCCAAATTTTGGGTTTGTATCTGGATTGTCTGATCTGCTCTGGCACTATTAAAGGGGCCCCATGCATTCCACGGTCTAATTCTGTTTAACTTTATGATTAATCATACTATTTTTGTAAGAAGAGAAAAAATCAATTATGGAAAAACCGAAGGAGTGCTCGAAGGGAAGTAAACTCAATCAATTAGCAAAACTCGGACACTATTTTAAGAGAATAGTTTGTGTACTTAAAAATCCTCCGGTGAAACTCGATTTATACATAAAATAAACCCAAAAACTAAAAAAATTAGGGATTACCATATTGAGTGTTTCACCCCAGAACCTAAGCTCCATATGACATGTCAACTATTTTGCAGGAGTCATTGGCCAGTGAGCTGGCAGCAAGGATGAGCGCCATGAGCAGTGCAACAGATAATGCTAAGGAATTGAAGAAGTCACTGTCGATGATATACAACAGGAAGCGGCAGGCCAAGATCACAGGAGAGATTTTGGAAATTGTGGCCGGTGCTGATGCTCTCGGTTAAGATACATAAGATCCATGTTTCATATTCTCTCTCTCCACTTGAGTGTAAACTTCTTCTTTTTGCCAAGACGGTGAATCTTATTTGTATCTGATTATTTCTGCGAGAAACCAATAAGTGGATTCTGAATGGCAAAATACGTATATATACATAAGATCCAGCATATAATTTTGGTACTTTTTTTGTTAATACATTCCATCACACACATACAATTAATGGGTTATTATGATATAATTTGTTTAATAATGAGAAAGGTAATTTTTATGTTTGGTACATATTTTTCTGATTGATGCTTGGCACTTGTTTTATTAATGGGACCACTGCAAGGAGCTCAATTAATTCTACTATTTCTGCTTGTATGTATAGATTGGTATTACGAGTTTATGTTGCTAACAATCTTATAAACTAACAAAAGGAAGAACTAAGCATTCAAGAATAAAATAGGGGATGGCAGGAATACAAATTTATGAACTAAGTTGTGTAGAATGTTTGATGTAACTAGTGCTTATTTGTTGTCTATGGACGGGAGATGAGACCATAAAAATAGATTTCTCTTAGTAATTAACAAAAAAAAAGTACCAAACAGAACCAAATAATTTAGGGCAACAGACAAAATCAGTACCAAATTTATCATACATTTATATGATAAAGCTCTGTGTTAGAGTGGGAAAAATAGCATGGCGGTGTCGGCTCTGTCACGAAACGGTACGATATATGTATTAGTTACGTACTGTGATTTGCGTATTCTGTATCGTGACTAATTGTTAGTAAAAAAAAGATGGCACGGAAATTGTCTTTGTCACGACACGAAACACGACACGTTTAATCAAGTCAATTTTTTTTTCTAACATTAATTTTTCATTTAATATTTTAAAGAATCGTTCCATATTTTTTTTTTGAAAACTTTTATGAATTTTTCAATATACAAATTTAAATTATAAAAGAATAAACAAATTTAAATTATAAAAGAATAGTCAAATGCGACTAAACGTGACTAACGTGACTTGTTACGATATTTTTAATTACGACATGATTATTCATATGCCGTAATTATTCCTCAATATTTTAATCACGGCACAACACCATAGATCAAAGTCACAATGTTCACAGTACAACATGACAATTTTTCCACTCTATGCTTTGCAAACATGGGCCGATGGCGAGGCACGTGGCTTGTATATGGTTGCAGCTTGCATTGCATTCATCTCTAATCGAACTCACCGCGAATTCTCATCTTGCTCATAATCTCGACCGTTTGTTTGAAATTTTGTACGGATCTTATAAAATGTCCGCAAAGACTGCGTAGCACTGCATCGTGCACATTCAATTTAAATCAGACAGTCAAGATCACATGCCATTGTTGGTCTAGTCGTCATTATGGTATGACAACAAATACAGTTTTAAAGTTGTTGTGATGGGTGTTTCTAGCTAGGTTACGTTTTTGTGTGACATTCATATTAGAAACGTAGTAATATGTTGTGATTCGAGATTAATTTAGTTCATGTAATGTTACCAGTGACTTTGTAATACGAATATATATATATTTCAAATAATTATGAGAGCAACTTTTAAAACAATACATTAATTTTACGCAATTAAAAGCTATATTAGTACATTTAAAGCAAATCACATGTATACTAGACGTTTTCATTTAAAATGATTGAATCACCTAAACTGATACCTGTGCTTCGAGTAATATAAAAAACTTGGACTAGAACTTGGCATTCTTTTTTATATTTGTTTTACCGTTTAATTTTACGCTAAATTAATTCAAAATTTTAGTATAAATTTGAAAGAGAAATATATATATTTTTATTTTTTTTTCTAAAAAATGGGATACTTTATATAATTTTCCAAAAAAATAACTTAGAATTAATATATGATTGTGATCTAGGCATGGTTATATAATATTCAATTTCTTCTTTGTGAAATGCAATATTTTGAGATGTAATATTATAGTTTTGTAAAGTTGTCCGTAAATTTTATGTCGTCAATCATTATAAATTTATATATATACTATTAAATGGCGACAACTAGAGTGCGTTTTGATGTCAATAAATAGTATTGGGTTAGCGATTATTCACGTTTGAGTGAAGAAATGGTTATTTTCAACATTTGAATTAGCTCGAGTTAGCTATTCCGTTAATCCATTAAATGTTGGATTAATAGCTATTCCGAATTATTTCACTAGTGGTGTGTTTCAAGTTATAATTATTAATTTTTATGTTATTTAGTTAATATATAATATAAAAATTAAGGAAGCAACTAACAGTCTCCAGTACTCAATCCCCGAAAATTCTCGGACTTTTTACACTAATTCTATAAACAAGTTTATTAGATTCTGTACTACTATGAAAAACAATCATATAAACAAGTTCAATGGATGTTTTGCAGATGAAACCGCGTGGTCCCAGATGAAAACGCGTGAAAACTGTTAAAAACGTGTGACAGCTGTTGGGGACCACATTCTGTGAACATACACATAGTATCATGTGAACATACACATATTATCCTGTAAACATACACATATTATACTGTGAACATATATATTGTACTTAAAATTATGGCAGTTGAAAGCGCATCGGAACTAAGCTAAAAATGAAAGACTTTTATACGTGAAAATTTTCGGAGGACTGTAACCCAAGAGACGTTACATTTTCTCAAAAATTAATGAGTCAAAACTCAAAACAGAAAGCAAGGTTTACACTGCTCAATTTTTTTTAAAGAAGAGGGCCTAATATTGGAAGGGCAATAGTTGGAATTTATTGGACCAATTCCATAATTCAAGAAAAGGGTAATAGATTGGACTGATTCCATAATTCTCTGCATTATATAGAAGTACTGAATTGTTGAACCAGGTTGACTTCCATTATTGCAGTGGTAAAAAAATGAAAAGAAATTAGTCTCCGCTAAATTTTAATTTACGCTTCCAATTGAAATGTAGAATAATATGATATGATCATAATTGGACGGATAAAAGAAGTAGAGGGAGCGATTGTCTATAATTTGTGTGGCCCTGTCGGAATTTTGATGCATATGTTAAATTCGCGGGTAAATACCTCCAAAATAATGAATTATATATATGTACAATTAAATTATATTAGAAGTTTGAATTGGAATAATTCTTTTTATGTACTAAAATGTGTGCACGCAATATTGAAAAAATACATTCGAGAATTTGGGTGGTTTCTTTTTGTTAAGATAAAAATAGATCTTATATAAAAGTTGGAAGAATTACATCTAAATTATTCAATTTTTTAGTGAAATATCATAATATCCAATATCCCCACAAAAACTTAACATTTGTTTTTAACATTTGTTTTTCAATTCTCTTTTGTTTATTTAATTTTTTTGAGGAGGGATCAAGTTACAACATTTTTTGAGTTACAACAAGTTACAACAAGCTTTTTTTAATTTTTGAAAGTCCAAATCGTCGATCCAAACCGTTAGATATGATCTCTACAATAAAATGTGCTTGGAGACCAAATTTTACATTTTTCGGAAATTTTTTACTATTTATTAAGATGGGTACAAAAACTAGTCAAATTCAGACCATTGAATTTTATACTCATCTTAATAAATAGTAAAAAAATTTCAAAAAATATAAAATTTGGTCTCCAAGCACATTTTATTGTAGAGATCACATCTAACGGTTTGGATCGACGATTTGGACTTTCAAAATTAAAAAAAAACTTGTTGTAACTTGTTGTAACTCAAAAAATGTTGTAACTTGATCCCTCCTCAATTTTTTTATTTCATTATTTTAAATATTGAATCGAGACATATGTCTTTACGTTTTAAATGGATATTTTCCTTAAATTTCCAACACAATTGAACATGTGATAAAGAAAGAAGATGCTTCATAAGCACCTCAACTCAACTTCTTCGCAAATGGAAACTGAACGTCAACTTGAATATTTTCATATCTGGTTCATATAAAATTGAAATCAAACATTAATCCACTTCGCCTAATCTTAGTTAGTACGTGCAAAACAAGATTAGATGCAGAAGAGTAGGCACTATAAAGTATAAAATGTTTATCTTAGGAAGTATATAAATTATATATACAAATATGAGGTTGGCTACTCTACAAGCATATGAGGGCATATGTTTACAAGTTATGTTTGCGTTTTCTATGTCAAAATGGTTGATCTGAAGCACTCAACATGTTCTCCATACTGTAATGTGCATGAAGACCAAATTTTATATTTTTTTGAAATTCTTTTACTATTTTTTCAGAATTTTTTAAAACAGTCGTAAAAAATATTAAAAAAAATAATAAAAAAAAATGAAAAACCCTGTTTTGAAAAATTCTGAAAAAATAGTAAAAAAATTTCAAAAAATGTAAAATTTGGTTTCCAAACACATATTAATATGGAGAACATGTTGAGTGCTTCACAACAACCATTTAGACATTAAAAATGCAAAAATGAACAACAAATGTAAAATTTCTTCACTGGAAAACAAATGTTCCGGCCCTCAAATTTCTAATCAGAGTATCATATTAACCCAATATGGTGCACTGATGTTGAACAACAAGTTTGTCGAAATGAACTTAATTTTTTCTCTTTTTAGCAAGAAACTGATTTTATAAAGCAGCTTCCCTACATAAACTGCATCTACTAATTAAATCATTCAAAGTCCATTAGGTCTCTTAACCTTTGCAACAGCAAAAACTCCTTACAAGTTTGTCACAGGCAAATTGAGAACATGGAAACAAATCAACAGGTACAGATATAACATCAACATCCATACGTCTAACACATAATTAAAACACCAAACTCACATCATGAAAAATTATTGAAACATCAGCTAATAATAATTTTTTCAATTGTCTTGATGTGAGCATGCAACTTTTTTATCAGTCGATCAACCGCCATATCACGCCATTTTGGTTTTACAATTGTAACCGTCTTAAGGTACTCCCTTTGGAATAACACATTTCTTTCTTTTCTCAATTCCTCCTGGCTTGGCTCTTCTTTTGGATCAATGTCAAGCACCTTTATATTAGTAAAAAAAGTTCATATTAGTCTAATAAGAAAGGTGATCATTATATAAGTACGTACCAGTTAGTTCATAATAGCACTAGCATTTCTTCATACGATAAAGTTTATACATAAATTGTTATTAATCAGAGTGCTAAGGCAAGGTTGGCTTCGGCCACAATTTACATATCAGCCCAAGCAGAGAGAAGCAAAATTATTATATAACCAGACTATAACCAAGTGGATGTTATTAGCCGTACCAATTATTAGTTTATTTTTATTAGTAAAGTACACAAGGGGTTGTTTAGCAACACCTCTTTAAGGATTCTTAACGATATTTGGAGCTTAATTCAGCTGAGATTTGCAAGGGAGAGAGAGCACACCGCTCCTCCAGAGATTATTGTGAGGAACACTCTAAATGATGAGAGATGATCACTCCTTTTGTTCTGTGGCTGGTAAATGGTGTAATTTATTTCTTTAACAATAAATACATGGTAGCCTCTGACTAACTTTGAAAAGAGAGAGAGAGAGAGAGAGAGAGAGAGAGAGGAAGGGAGAGGAAGGGAGAGGAAGGGAGATTACTTCACAGGGATGCAAAACGAGCTCTTCCAGAGAAGGAGAATGCTTGAGAAGAGTCACAAAATCAATGTCATAACTCAAACCCCAGTAGGCAATTTCCATAACTTGCAAGTTGCTGAAGGTTCTACACTCAGACATGTCCATCTCCAATTTTACCTTTATATTAATAAAGAAACATCAATTTGAATGAACAAGAAAAAAAAATCCATTTTTATTATTTAACTGTCATTTATAACACATATCATCTCAATAAATGGATCAACATGATTAGCACCCAATGAAATATAAATTTGAATATGCAAGCAAGAATTTCCTTAGTAAAGAGGTATTGTATCACAAGTCGCAACTATCTGCACACATCTGTATTGCAAATTCTTTAATTCATGGCCACACAGATGATGGATACCAAGTTTCATTTTTTGAATAAAAGGCATACAAGTGCCCGTTTCATATATGAAACATGATAGGTAACATAGGTAACTTACATACTACTGACACCAAGTTTCATTTACTGTACAGAATCATGCAAGAAATGTATTTTGGTACAGAAACTGCATTTTCAATTTCATTATCCATCACCAAGTTCAGCTCATATATATATCCTGTTTGAAGAATCACAGAGAGACACAGATCAGCAAAGTAAAGGGACCCACCCCAGCAGTAATTGGAGAGAAGCATTCAACACATTGAAGAGGGTGAAAAGAAAGCAATCAATAGCACAGAGCACCCTAATGCTGACTTGCAACACCTGACCAAGGTAAAAAAATAAAATATATATGAGACATGGCAATGTTTGCTCAAACAGAGCCTGTTTGCTCAAACATTCTCCAAGTTCCTAATATAAGGTGTTCGTGAGTCGTGAGACAATGACCAACAGAAACATTAAAAAAAAAAAATTCTAGACAGTACGATCTTATCTAAATCCTTTAAAGGAGAAAAGAAGGTAATGAAATGAAAGCTCTACTTCACAGATGCCTACTAATATGAAAGACACACGTACAGAATTACGGGATGTACTGCATTTGACAGTGAAAAATAAGTTTATTCATTTATTGCACCAAATTAACAAAAATAACTTTCATTAATAAGATTTATTTTTTAACTCCTAAAATTGGAATGCTGAATTTTCAGAGATTGCATTCGCTAGTATTGTTTGTGAAACAGAAAAAAACACAAAGAAAGTTGCAGCCATGACATTTCATAAACATTAGTTGCAATAAGTTTTATATACAATAAGTACTTTAGAATATTACAAGATACACCATTGTGAAGATACGCTCTAGAGCACGTAGATTAAAACTTCAAATGAAATCCTTGCTTCGGAAGTAATAACATATTTCTCACAAAACATTAACCAAGATGGAGATCCCTATAGGCACAGACATTTGTGACTGTAGTATGTATTCTAAAAAGAAACTATAGTATGTATTATCCTTTATTCTTTTTATTGGTTACATGGAAAAATAGGAAAATCATATGCTTTCATCTCTGTCCCATATTAGCACAAACTTTTACAAATACAAGAACATCTCAAGGTGGAAATTATCGTTTAAAGTGTGAAAAAGAACATCAGCTTATTGATCTCTGATGTTGGTCTGATATATTATCTACAATAATATATGGTTTCAAATTGTTGTTATGACAGAAGTCCTTCACTGAAATAAATGAGTTTGATAGGAAAGTGAGGGTAGAATTGTCCACTTATGATTGATGTGTTACACATATAGGAGCAAATCGAAATTGCTACGGCTAATTAGATATTTGTACATTAATTCTCTGTGGTGACAGAATCGAGTAAAAACTATATTGTCCTCTCGTTTATTCTTTTTATTCGTTACATTGTTAATGTAGGAAATTCATATGCTTTCAAGGTTAGTTATAGGGTTGTTATATCAAGTGAAAACTATATTCTGTATTTGCAGTGTTGCTACATGGTGTATCTCAATGAAGGATAGCTATAAGAGCTTAATTTACTTTCATTGAAATAGAGTTATCAGGTAAAAACTATGTACTGTATCTAAAAGTTGCTACATGGTGTATTACAAATTTACAATGCAAAAATTAACATTCAGTGAATGGGGGCAAATATGCATTAATCGTCTCTCCTTCAAATCCCCCCAGCATATATATCCCTTACAATTTCTGCAAAGATTCTGCTATATTATGTTCCTGTCTTCTAATTAAAGAGTGAAAAAGCTTGCATATGCTGTTAAGATTAAAAAAAAAAAAGTTTCAACCAAATACATATTTTCATATTTCATGAACCTGGTATAGCTATGCATTGTGCTTTTGGCAAAAAAAAAAAAATCAGAATTTTTTAATCTGTAGACCATTTTACCAGTTGCAATTGTTATCCCCTCCAATAGCAAATTATCATCAATTAGCTCCTTGATCATACAGTTTACTCTTTCAAATATTGTTTGAAATCTAAGTTTTTCGATGAAAAAATATTTATAGAAAAGAAAACCAGGTTTTCATCATTGTTCTAAGATGATTGATGGAAAAACTAACCCAGAGTAATTAATCTAAGAAGCGAGTTGAGCAGATCACAATGCGTCCTTGATCATTTACTTCTCACAGAGACTTTTCCTCAAACAACTGACAAGCCAGCACAATATCTGCGCAAAAACAAAAGAAAACAACTTTATTCCTCTCAAGTTCATATCCACTAAATATGAAAATTGCAAATCTTTAAAAACTAAAGTAAAGGCAGTAAGTTCAATAAAAAATTCACTAAAGAAAATGTGAGACTGATGAGAGGGATGGTTCCAGTAAAAAGTTATGATTCTTAATTGAAAGACACAGATCAAGATTATAAACAAGGAAGCTTACAGAATTTTAAAAAAAGCTTGTCTATTCCATGGTTTTATTGAAGAATAATAACAAAGGGGTATTGCCTGGAGCCTGATCAAATTTGCTGAACTAGAATGGAGTGAAGAGAGACGGAGGAAGAGAGCAAGAGGGATAAGATTTAATGTTTTTTTTTTTCAGTGTATCTCTTTAAAATACAGTCTATTGTTATATTTGGTAAGAAATGATAAAAAGATACGATAATAAATCCTATCTCTTTAAATCACTCTTTTGTTATGTTTGGTGAAAAGAAAAAAAAAAGAAAAAAAATGAAAAAAAAGAGAGAAGATAACTCTTACCTTAAGAAAATAGTAACGGTTGGAATTATTTTCTTACTCTTTTTTTTTTATCACATATAATTTTTTAGGATACCTAACATCTTATAATTTTATGTGTTTTTTTTATATCTCTATCTCTATCTTATTTTATCAATGTTTTTATAACTTTTATATTTACCACTATCTTTAATTATCATTGTTAAAAAATTAAATCCTAATATTAATCTAGAGTCAATCTCACCCAAATAGTATCTCAAAAGAATCAGAAAAAAAATTGTTTAAAAAGAGAGAAAATGTAAGTTGCCGTACAAAAATATGCACAGGCAATTGTTTGTTTCAGTGTTTGGAAGAGATGTGAGAATATCTAACTTAAACAAGGGGCAAGTTACCTATAAATTAATATGATTGTTTTCAATTTTTTTAATAGATGTTTTTCCACAAATATTGAGAAATTAAAGTGGATTTTTTTTTTGTCGAATGAAATATTTTAAACTGAAAGTAATTTAACATCTTTTATTGATAACAAAATGTGCATTATAATTTTAACTTTTAACTGATCTTACCGAACTCGACTTTATAAATTTAAATTTCATAAATATTACTCTTTAAAAGATTTGTAACCTTTCCTATTGGGTCTTTAATCCAAACACAATAGGCATTGGTGGATTATAAAAAAGTTACATAGCCCCTAATTAATCAGAAATTCTCATTTTTGTCCTTCCTAGTTATAAAATTATTCTTTAATATATTCTGGAACAGGAAATAAGTTTCTGGAAGTATCAATTCCAGTTAGGGGTGAAAACGGAGTTGGATTATCCGGCGGATATCCACTATGTATCCGGATATAATCCGAATTCGGATAATCCGGATTCGGATAATTTTCAGAAATTCATAAAAGATCCGGATACGGATACGGAGTCCTAAATGGAGCGGATATCCGAATTATCCGGATTCGGATAGTTTGGCCGGACCCATATAAAAGAGGAATAAATATTTGCTATAGGTGAGATTTGAACCTATGTCCTCCCATCTCAATACCTTTAGACTAAACTTCAAATCATTACACCACAACATCTTTTGTTACCATACACTTATTTGATATACATATATATATATATATATATATTATATGAATAGATTATCTCACATCTCTTATAAGTTCATTAATATTTATATTTAATGTTTTAATTAATATTTGTATCTTAAAAGTTCATATATCTTAATTATCCGACCATTATTCGTTTTATATCCGTATTCGAATCCATATCCGTAGACTATCCGTTCCGTATCCGTATCTGTTTAAGGCGGATTTGGTTTTGAATTTTGATATCCGTTTACTATCCGTATCCGTATTCGTATCCGCTCATTATCCGACGGATGCGGATATGATATCAGCACTATCCGCTCCGTATCCGCTCCGTATCCACTCCGTTTTCACCCCTAATTCCAGTTCATTGAAATACTTCATATTGAGAGAAATACTTTTTGGTACTACATGTCTACATGGGTCTTACCATTAATTGCTATAATTTCTCAATATTGTACGAGTATAAGAAATTCCAATTATATATGCTGTTTGCTTTTATGTGCAATGAAAAGAAAGATAATTTGTTGAACAAATATTTTATGATGTACGCCATAATTAACATTATTATTAAACAAAAATAACATACTGGTTCGCCAACTATGCTGTTGAATATACTGGGAAAAAGTATTCAACAATAAATACCATGAATTAAACTCATTTGTTCCTATTTTTTTCCTTAAACCCCCTTCCCAAGTCTCCTCGCATCACATTAATTGCTCACATTCTCTTATAAATCTCCTCCTTTTAAGTCTGCTTTGTATAACCTCAAATCACTTATTTTCTACCTGTACAGATATAATGGCTTGGAATCGAGGTTGTCGCTCCAGGTGACCATATAATATAATTCTGATGATTCTCTGGTGATGCAGAACTTGTTCAAATTGTAGGTAAGCTGCATCATAACACAGATGCTTGATGACAAGTGCCATTGAGTAAGTCACAGTATTTGGTTTTCTCTGTGGCATCTGACAGCAAGCACTACCAAGGATGCCCAAGCCAAAGGTATGACAAAGTAAACACAATTACACAATGTATATAAAATGAAAACTAACTAGGATTATCAAATTTGAGTATCTGGAAATTTATTTTTGAGGGGTGAGATTGAGAATTGGGATCATGCTATTCACCACAAAATGGGAGGAAAAAAAAAAGAGTTAAAGAATAGCGTGCACAGAATCAATTAAATGACAAATACAAATAAAAGGGAAACTTTATCTTAACCGGTATTCTTCCAATAGAGCCCTATTAAAGAATCAATAACATAAAATTTATTTATTGCATTTGTTAATAATACATTTTCGTTGACAACAGAGCATCCAACGACCAACATGCATTTGACGTTAATGCAATGGGATTGAATATAACAGGCAGCATGAAACCGATTAAGATCACAGGAGAGATTTGTAATTAAGTCTAAATCACGGTCTACAAATTTCTTTAAATTAATACAACATGAGGGCTCTTGTTCTTAATTGCCTTATCAATCTTATATTTTCTCCTAATTCATCTAATCAAAGACACAAGTTCCTTCATACACTACTTGTTATTCAAAAGTCAAAACCAACAAGAAAAGCTGAAGTACACAATATACACTAGTGCCGAGCAATTTGATCTTTTATACTTCGATATCTTCAATTTCTGGATCAATGTTATGACCTGAACATGAATCCCTCTGCATTTCAGTTTGCGCGTCTCCGTTTTTAGCTCTTTCAGGAGAATAGCAGTAGCTCAATGCTTTTGCAATTGAATTCCATTCAGGTTTGGCAACTGCTCGGAAATTGAGTCGAGAAGGTTCAAGTTTTGCAAATAGAGCCTCCTTTATATTCTCTCTTGTACCTTTATCATATGGGTTCACAGAATTGATATACCTTTGCTTAAATCTTTCATGTGCTGTCTGTTAAACAATATATATAGGAAATAAACTTGTTATATATTCTACTTGGTACTAACATAGCATTGAACTTAGGATATAATAAACTACCTGATTAAGAGAGATGAGATATCCATGAAATACCAGGAGTCCACCGAGAAACCAAACTACCATCAAGCTAAAAATTACTAATGTAAATATTTCAGGCATATGTTTAATTATTCCCAAAGTATTCTTGTTTGTTGTAGCCATCTTCATCATAATTCTCCATGATGACACTACAAATATAAAAAGAAAGAATACAAATGCCGAGAACACAAACATCAAGTAGTGCCGGTAATTTCTCTGCAAAACATGAAGCAAAAATTAGGTTAAAAATCTGGCAAGTGGATCTATTGTGAATATTTTAAGTTTGAAGACTTGATCACCATATTTATCTTAAAGGAAAAAATTATATGCCTCTGAGACTCTTGAGTAGTCAAAGAGAGAGTTTATGTAGAAGTTTGGATACCAGTCCGATGCATTGGCCTGTCCAGGGGCAGTGGTGGTCAAATTTGTCAACACAGTTGTCACAGACTGCACAATGAGAACTCCTTGGAGGTCTAAATATCTCGCATATTCTGCAATACTTGACCTTTATCTCTATTCCATTGACACTAACTCTCCTGCTTCTGCTCCTTCTGATGCTTTTGCTCTGTGTGCTTGTCCCGGTTTCCATTAGTTGTGTATTTTGGTTTCTAGGGATTATTCCTGGATCTCTTGTCCCGACCAAAAACAAGTTTGTAAGAACCTGACAAAGACATGGATGATTGTTCAAGAGGTTAATTTAGTGAATTATACAATTAGAGGAAATAATCCAGAAAAGACAGATGGAAACAAGCAGAGATTTGTTTTGATTTGAACATCTTTTTACGTACTATAATTGATAGTGTCACAGAGATTATAGAAACTACAGCCAAGATCTTTGGTGAAACATCACTTCTGTAAGAAAAGAAGATCCACTCGCAAATGATAATAGAAATCACAGTCAGGATGAAGCCGCGTGGATCAGGACCACAGATCATGCGGCCTCTAAAGAAAAAGACCTGCATATATAATCAACTTTCTAATTTAGATAATGCATAGTCAAAGTAGATTGAAATCATTAAAAAGGTGTTCAAAAGTTTACACAACCAGTATAAAGTCCCCCAAGTGTAAACAAAATTAAGAACCAAACTTTTTCCTGTAGTAATAAACGGTCTCAACTTACTCAATAATGAAAATATGATGTATGTCACTAAAAAATGATTTAATTATAAGTTTAATGAATCATCAAAATCAACATTTAAATTCATAATAGACACCTAAATTTGCTTCGAGCCTGCCAGTCAACACGCATTTACAGTAATATTACCCTCATAGGTTTGAATTCTTTGCTTCTAAATATCTAAAATAGAGTAATAATGTTCAAAATACATCATCAAGCAATAGCTAAAACAAAAAGGAAAAAGGAATAGTACAAGAGGGAAATACATAGTATTGATCCTTACATTCTTGCCAGGCCAAACTTGATAAACACAGACCCGAGGGACCCGCTGATCAGGATAACCACAGATGAAATGACATCGCCTTGTTATTTCAGATCTCCACTCTAATAAAATCTCTTTAATTCCCTTTAGTGCATTCCTCTTCTTCTTTTTTTCATCTAGTTCTCTCTGTGACTCCACACTAGTATTAGTATTACTTTCTTCAATACTGATTCCCTCTTTCTCAGTCTCAGTGCCTAGTAGTGTAGTAGGTCCCTGTTTCTCTGATTCTTTGTCGATGGTGATTTCTTGCATCTCTCCTTCTTCTTCGTTGTTTGAATCCATTTCTCTAAGCAATAGACGCCTCGCAAGAAATTGTGTCGTTTCTGTTAAATTCGTTCATAAAGGCATCCATCCATTGAAAGCCGGTGTCAAACTCGTTCCGTTTCGGGTCGGAAATGAAATTCCGTTTTATTCCAATTAAAAGAGACATGTTTCAGCAAAATCCGGGCAGAAACGATGATCAATGATGTTTCGGGCGGAATGCACCTCTCCGTCCGGAACAGAATAGCCACTGAGACCAAATTGACAGGAAATAGATTGATCTGAAATAAAATCATTAATTATATGACGCACGATGCGAATGCTACAAAAGTTCTACCTCCGATCACCAACGAAACATATCAAAGAAATCTTCTTTCAAAAAAAAAAGAAACATATCAAAGAAATCCAAACAGATAATCTGGGCAATTCTAAATTTTTTTTTTTTCAAAAAATGTAAAATTTGGCCTTTAAGAACTATTTGAGTTTTGAAACTAGAAATATGAGCGCAAATTAAAACAACCACTTTAGTTTGTAAAACATGATAATCTTACCCTCTTTATTAAAGATAAATTACTGATGTATATTATAGTAAAAAATAACATCTAAATATAATTTTTCATTCATAAATTAGATCTAATATTTTTTACAATAAGTTTGTTAGTTATAAAAATATATCATATTATTAAAATATTAGACACTAATTATGTTACAGTATTATATTGTTCATCAAAATATATATGTATATATAGTTTAATAAATCATTGGTATGAATATGCAATTTAATAAATCAATATAAGAGCATAAAATAGATTTGTTATATAATTTAATAAATCAATTATTAATGTATATTCTATTTGTAAACGGTTGAATACGGATAATTACATATAGTTAAAATTTTACTGTATTTTTATCTGTTATAATTTTTCAGGTATGGATACATATACAGATATTCTCGAATCCTGATACGGATAAGTAACTTTTTAAATTCGGATTCGTTCAAAATCGGATAATATCCGATGCGTTTACACCCCCTAATTTGGATAGAGAAAGTATTTTTGATATTCGTGCCAGATTAAAACTGACGACTCAGATTTCATTGCACTCAGTGAGATACTGCACTGGATCTGAAGTCCATCACCAGCGAGGCAGCGACAAATCGTATCTATGCCCAGTTCAGGTCCATCTTCTAAAGACTGGTCAATGACCAATTCAAACCCCCCAAAACCCTAAATTACATCGCCATGGACACCTTCGCCCAGAGGAAGGCGGCTGCGATGGCTGAGCTGGAATCGTCGGCGCCGGATAAGTCCCCCAAAGGTGGCGTCGATGCCCCAATCATTCCCCTTCTAGATCTCCTCAATTCCCACCCTTCCTTCTTTACCACTTCCTCCTGCTCCGGTCGCATTTCCATCCTTCTCTCTAACCCTGATTCCTCCACTCAACAAAAGAAGAAGGCGGGAGGAGGTAGGTGGTTGTATGTTTCACATGAGAAGCCTGATCTGGAGACGATACTCGGATTGCTTTTTGGGGTCCTAGAGGAACAAGATGTGGGTTTTGAGGCAGTTTTGAGATTTGAGCCTATGATTTTGGCTGTCGATTGTAGAGATCTGGATGCGGCACGTCACCTCGTCACTGTTGCTGTTTCATCTGGTTTTAGAGAATCTGGCAAGTTTTTTTCATTTGCAGTAAGGTGTTTGTAGTAATGCGTATATTTGAAATGTTCATATTATACATTTTTTAATGAAAAATAAAAGATTCAACGTTTATAGTACTGTAGCACAACAATCTTTGGTATATGTTATCTTATTATGATATTATCTATGTCAGATGAGTAATTTATGTTAGTTGCAGGTGTAACAAGCGTACAGAAACGTATCATGGTTGCAGTACGGTGCTCTATACGTATGGAAGTACCTCTTGGACAAGTTGGTAATTTGCTTGTTTCAGATGAGTATGTTAGGTACTTAATTGGCATCGCAAATAACAAAATGGAGGCAAACAAACAGAGAACAGATGGCTTTCTCCTTGCTCTGCATGCAAAATTAGCATCAATCAGTAGAGAAGAAATGTCATCAGAGCAGATTAACAATTTTGAGCGACCTGGTACTACAACCTCATTGGTACCAAATGGAATCAGTGATCTAACACTTGATGATTCTAATATTGAGCTTGGTTGCCAATGTAAAGAGGAAGCTGATGAAGCCAATACTCACAAAAGGTTTTGATTTCGGTAATGATAATACTTTAGGTTTTGATTGGTAATGGTACATATTAGCTTATATTGTACTAGATTCTCATATAACATTCCAACCTCACCATGGCAACCCAAGTCCGGATCCCCTGAAGTAACTCAAATTTTGAGTTTGGATCTGGATTGTCTAATCAGAATCGGGGCCAATCCGGTCTGAGGTAGATTGCACAGGGCCTCTCTAGTATTTGTGCTGAAGCAGATCATTGGACCAGATCCAAACTCAAAATTTGAGGTACCTTAGGTGATGTGAATTCATGGCACCCCACCCCTTCTTCCCTGCGTCAAACTTCCTAGAAAGAAACAAATAAAATTGAAGAGAAAAGCAGGAAAAAACAAAGAGCAATGTAGTTCAAGAAAGAAATTTCTTATATGGCCAGTTTAGAACAAGTATTGGCTGGTATATATCTTCGTGTTAATTGTACTGCAACTGAGACTGGTGCACTTATTTTATTTTATTATTATTATTTTTTTGAACAGTTCAAATTCAGCCTTAATAAAGGAGATGGTGCCAAACCAAAACCACAGTCTCTCTACTTCAGATTTGAATGTAACAGGTGAACCAATTGAGAAGCTGTTCCTCTGGGGACAATCAGCTTGTGCGTATAGCAATAACAGAGTACTCATTTTTGGCGGATTTGGTGGCATAGGCCGTCATTCGCGAAGGAACTATTCTCTAATTCTGGACCCCAGTTCAGGCTCGCTAGCGACATTAAATGCTGCGGCCCCCCCGTTGGAACGAATGGGGCACTCTGTCAGTCTAGTGGGAGAGGATGTGTATGTTATTGGGGGAAGAGCGGGTCCCGTAGAAATACTAAATGATGTGTGGGTTCTAAAGAGAAATTCCAATGAATGGATACGACTTGAGTGCACTGGAGATGTCTTTAAACCAAGGTACTGAGCTACTTTGACTTCAATTATTTTTTCAAAGAAAAACAAAAAATGAATTCTGTTTATGTTAAACAAAAATTTGTGTTTTGACCTAAAAATAAAGGTGGCTAAGCGCCTAAGCCACCCCTATGATTTTAAAATTTTAATTATACGTATAGGAATTTAATTGAATTTTATCTTTTTTAGACTTTTTATAGTCTGGCCACCCTCAAGAAATGACATATGTTTAGTTGTAGCCTAGTGGTTAAAGCTCTATTTTATGGTTGAGAGGTCTTGGGTTCAAATCCCACTTACTACAATTGTACATTTTAATTTTCAGCTACCCCTATCAAAATTTTCTAGTTCCGCCCCTGCAACTGGCTATTCTATATATTTGAAAACACATGACAAATTACATACTTATATCAAGCATTGACTTTACTTTGGCTATTTGCCAAACCTAACTAAGAAAACAAAAGCTAATTAACATATTGACCTACAAAAATCAATCTGTAACAAGCAGATATAAACTCGGAAGGTACTTGCCACGTGTTGCCCATTTGGGGTCACTTTTGATTTTAGATTTCTTTGTGTTTTGGATAGATAATTTATAATGGAATATAAGTTGTTCATCACATTAATCTCACAGTCTGGTGCTATTTGCCACATCTTTCACCTATTAAAATTTGGATTTAGTTACAAATATGAAAAATAGAACTAAATACTGGTCAAATCTATTATATTGATAGATTGCTATATATTTTTCGCTTTGAATTAAAGGTACTTGCTGAAACTCTTTTTTTTGTGTTGAACATTCTAAAACTTTCTGTGCTTCTGCTTAAACTGGCATACTGTTAGAGGATAATTTTGTTAGGTTTATCAATGTAGTTTTAGGCTTCATAGTTCTACCTTTCCCCTTGTGATATATTAAATTTTGAGATTATTTAGACAGAAACCTAAATTTTAATCATTTTTTAGTAATTTGAATTTTCTTTTCATGTGCACAGGCACCGTCATGCTGCAGCAGTTGTGGGCTCAAACATATATGTATTCGGCGGCCTTAGTGATGAAGTAATATATTCTTGCATGGTTGTATTAGACACCAAATCCATGCAATGGAAAGAGATTAAGAAAAGGGGAGATTGGCCGGGCCCATGCCACTCTCATTCAATGGTGGCCCACGGCTCCCAGTTGTTTCTGTTTGGAGGGCATAATGGTCAGAAACCACTTGGCGACCTATACTCCTTGGATACTGAATTATTAATTTGGAAAAAAGAAATTATTTCCGGAAAACCTCCTTTTGCAAGGTTTTCACATTCAATGTTTGTCTACAATAACTATATTGGGATATTGGGCGGGTGCCCTTTTAGACAACAAGAGCACCAAAAACTAGTTCTTTTGGATTTCAATAGAAAGAAATGGGTTCATGAGAAAATTGAATCTGTCGGTAAAAAGAACATGTGGGTTCGTAGCTCGGCTGTGGTAATTGATGAAGAGCTTGTTTTGGTAGGTGGTGGGGCTGCATGCTATGCATTTGGAACATATTTCAATCCACCAATGAAACTTAATCTGAATTTCCTGAAGATCATAGATGGTTTGAATTCAGATTCAAATTTTGTTTTTCAAGTTGAGAAGAAATGTGCAAAAGAGATAAAAGATGTGCTGAAAAAATCAGGGTGGTTGGATCTCAACAGAAAAGTTAAAGTGGCCCCAAATGGGCATTATGTGCTATTTCCTGTAAACGGGGGTTTTTGTGATTTTTTCTTTAGCGAGAAAGCAAATCATGAAAAGGAAATTTTGATGTCTTGTGGGGGCTCTTTGGAAAAAGATGAATTAACCATCAACAAAAAGGGGCCCAAGTCCCCTCAAAATTTAATGAGAGAGTTAGTAAAGCCCTTATTGGAGAGCAGTGGGATTCCTCTAGAATTGCTTGAGCAGCTTCCTACAAGGTTAGTTCTTTACAAGCATTGTAGTACCAGTTCCTAGCTAAATTTTGTTTGTATTGCATAATATTGTTTATTCCTCTCATTGTAAGGAGTTAATACATTTGGTACATTCATTGTTGGCACTTCAGTTTATTTCTAGTTTAGACTCTTGATTCACTTGATCTCATTTGAACATAACATGAAATGAAATGAAACATTTAAATCCAGTAAATTCATATAAATCTAATTGAGTGAGACTATAATAGTATGCATATTATGGATCGACCTGTGCTATAGATTTATGTCTCTATTTTCAAAGTCCAAACAGGTGATCTGAACAGTTAAACATTATCTCCATATGAAAATATACTTGGAGACCAAATTTTATATATTTTTAGAATTTTTTTAGTATTTTTGTAGATGGGTAGAATCACTACTCTCTGATGGTCAAGAATTTTTAGATCAAGTGATTTTCTACCTATCTAATAAAATAGTAAAAAAAAATTCTAAAGAGTGTAAAATTTGGTCTCCTAGTACATTTTCATATGATGATCATGTTTAACAGTTTGGACAGTTTGGATCAACCGTTTGAACTTTAAAAATAGAGATATGGATCCATAGCACTGGTTGATCTGTAATATCCATATTACTGTAGCTTCACTCAATCTAAGTAATCTTAACTCCTGAAAGCTTTTATATTATTATCTTTTTGTTTTTTTGGGTAAATTGTTACTCAGGTGGGAGCAACTTGGTGATATGGTTGTGCTACCTAAGAATGCATTTAAGGATCCTCGATGGGATTCCATTGCCAAGGAGCTGTGGCCAATAATTGCTAACCCACTTGGGACTCAGCGCCTTGCACGCCAAGTAAGAATCATATTACACAGTTCACACTGGTACCTGTCTCAATTAATACATTTACCTTTTCTACAAGAGAATGAAAATATGAGAATCAAGCTGGCAATGTTCAAGGATTACAAGTAACCAAAGCACAAATACAAGTGAAGTACCACTGTGTTGGCACTGTCCAAACTTTTTTTTTAGTAAATTCATTTAGGGGAATGATCTCACATGCCCGGGCAAATCACCTAACTCATGCTCAGTGCGGTGGCACAAATTTTGATGCACAAAAAAGGGTGAACCCTGTACATCTCAAGAGTGAGACCCTGCATGAATTTTAAAGCAAAAAAAAAAAAAAGATGAACCCTGTATTGGGTAATAGTTGTCACCTCTCATTTATTTATTTTCCTTTTCTTTCCCAGGGTAGTGTGATGTCAACTGGTACAAGAGATAGTGGGTTGGAGCTTCTCTTGGGGTCTGATGGGTGGGTTACACATCATGAAAATGGTATAAGCTATTCTCTTGATGCCACAAAATGCATGTTTTCTTGGGGAAATCGCTCGGAGAAGCTTCGCATGGGTTCTTTAGACTGTACCAATGAGGTCGTAGTTGATTTGTTTGCTGGTATTGGCTACTTTGTTCTACCTTTCCTAGTCAAGTACGTCTCACTCCCTTTAGAAGCATGTAAATAATATTCTCTTTACTTGGATTTGCAAAAGTATTTCCATGTTTACAAACATGCATGTGATGTTTTGAGTTTTTGTAGGGAAACTCATGCAAAGTGTTTAAATATTTTATCCTTTTAATTTATCATTAGAAAATTAAAGGATCATACTTTGTCATCAGAGCCCGTGCTAAGCTGGTTTACAAACATGCATGTGACGTTTTGAGTTTTTGTAGGGAAACTCATGCAAAGTGTTAAAATATTTTATCCTTTTAATTTATCATTAGAAAATTAAAGGATCATACTTTGTCATCAGAGCCCGTGCTAAGCTGGTTTATGCATGCGAGTGGAACCCGAACGCATTAATTGCTCTGAGACGCAATATTCATGACAACTCAGTGGCTGATCAGTGTATTGTACTCCAAGGAGATAACCGCATCACTGCACCTAAAGTTAGCATCTTTCTGTCTCCCCCCCTGACCTGAACACTGACAGTTAATAGAGTGGGGTTCAGATCAGGATCATGACCTGACCCCCCTCTTGATAATAATTTCTAATTTTCACTCATTGATGACTACTTGTTTTTATCTTACTTATCAAATGTAGGCAGTTGCTGACCGTGTTTGTCTTGGCCTTCTACCTTCCAGTGAAGGTAGTTGGGTTACTGCCGTCAGGGCTCTGAGGTTATTTTTCTTTCTTTAACCTTAAAAAAAAAAAAAAACTATAAATGAATTTCACAAATGTATACTGTTTTCCATGTCAGATCGGAGGGAGGTATGTTGCACATACATGGTAACGTTAATGATTCAGAAGAGGCCACATGGTTTGATCATGTTGTACAATCTATCACCAGAATTTCCCGAAAGGAAGGTAGCAAACACTATTGATATATATATATATATATATATTTTTTTTTTTTGTAATACACATGTCAAAACAGCTTTAGCGACTGTGCTTCTGTGCTCCAGGTTTATCATGGCATGTAACCATACATCATATAGAGCGTGTGAAGTGGTATGGGCCCCATATTCTGCACCTAGTTGTTGATGTCAAGTGCGCACAGATCTAGTTTATAGCTTTCTTTTTTCTCGTTTCATCTATTTAAACTTAGTTCTATTTATGACATTAGAAATTAGAAAATATCTGGATGCTTTTGTATGACGTAGATATATATATATTTTTTCTTTAATGTTGCGGATGTTATTGTTTGTGTCTAAAATGGCATGGCATGTTTTGTCAGGTCATGGCATGGCATGTTTTGTCAGGTCATGTTACATCTCATCATGCCACGAGAGATGTTAGGTGGTCAATTTTTTTAACATTATTTTTTATTATAATTTGTTATTTAATATTACTTTTACTATCTTTCATTGTTATTTTTTACGAACTTAAAATCTAAAAAATAATTAAATATCATTTATCACGTCACATTGATCACATCACATGATCACAATATAACACGTGATATTGTCATTTGCATGATATGACACGTGATAATTTGTTATTTGCATGATACGACACGTAATATTATCTTACTTTTACTATCTTTCATTGTTATTTTTGATGAACTTACAATCTAAAAAATAATTAAATATCATTTATCACGTCACACATCACAATATAACGCGTGATATTGTCATTTGCATGATATAACACGTGATAATTTGTCATTTAATATTATCTTACTTTTACTATCTTTCACTGTTATTTTTGATGAACTTAAAATCTAAAAAATAACTAAATATCATTTATCATGTCACATTTGATCACATCACATGATCACAAATAACACGTGATATTGTCATTTGCATGATATGACTATTCTTCATTTTAATATTATGTCATATAAAAAAATTTGTTTACGTATTGCGAGGATGTTGATTAAGTCATGGTGTGTTAGCTAGTAGCTTGTTCACATCATTTTTTTTCCTTCACTAGTTTGAAAACAGAGCAATACCATTCTTAAAGCTTGGTTTTATATATATATATATATATATATATGGGGAGGGATCGGATTACACCTTTTTTTTGGTGACACCAGTTACACTCTATGTTTACAAAGTCCAAACAGTCGATTCAAACCGTTCAACTTGTTGGATATGTTAAAATGTGCTTGCAGATCAAATTATATATATTTTTTTGAATTTTTTTACTATTTATTAAGATAGGTACAAAAATTCAACAGTCTGAATATAGCAATTTTGTTAAATACTTAATAAATAGTAAAAAAATTCTAAAAATGTAAAATTTGATCTGCAAGCACATTTTAACATATCCAACAAGTTGAACGATTTGGATCGACTGTTTAAACTGTAAAAACTTTGAAAATAGATAGTGTAATTCGGTGTCACCAAAAAAGGGTGTAATCGGATCCCTCCTCTATATATATAGAGAGAGAGAGAGATGGGCTATGGTGCATTGCAATGCATGAGCTCTCTTGTGCATTGGACTATAAATCACCAATTCAAAGTCCAAATGACTGATCCAAACCATTCATATTGTTCTCCATATTAATATGTGCTTGGAGACCAAATTTTACATTTTTTGGAACTTTTTACTATTTATTAAGCTACTTTGAAAATCTGAAAATCTGGGTGAACAGTAAAAATTTCTGGACCACCGGATCAGCAATTTTCAAAGTGGCTTAATAAATAGTAAAAAAATTCCAAAAAATGTAAAATTTGGTCTCCAATCACATATTAATATGAAGAACAAGATGAACGGTTTGAATCGGTCATTTGGACTTTGAATCGGTGATTTATAGTCCAATGCACAAAGGTACTCATGCATTGCAATGCACCATAGCCCATCTATCTCTCTCTCTCTCTCTCTCTATATATATATATAGATATAGAGAGAGAGAGAGAGATTGGCTAAGATCAAAGTGATAGTTCCTGAGCTTCGGTGCTACCAATTTGTTTTTCAATTTTCAAAGTTCAAAACGTCAATCTGAACCGTTCAAGTTGTTCTCCATATTAAATTGTGCTTGGAGACCAAATTTTACAATTTTCTAAATTTTTTTACTATTTATTAAGCCACTTTGAAAATCGCTAATCCAATGATGGCTTAACAAAACATTAAAATCAAAAGCCACCTTTGGATCAGCTATTTTCAAAGTGGCTTAAAAAATAGTAAACAAATTCAGAAGATGTAAAATTTGGTCTCCAAGCACATTTTCATATGGAGAACAACTTGAACGGTTCGGATCGTCATTTTGAACTTTAAAAATTGAAAAATGATTGGTAGCACCAAAGCTCAGGAACTACCATTTTGATTTTAGCCAACCCCCCCCCCCCCCCCCCCCCCTCTCTCTCTCTATATATATATATATATATATATATTGACATCTTTTTATGGGTGAAAATGAAGTAGATAATATTCAATCTATATTTAAAAATTAGATACAAATATCGAATGTTCGTAGAGATACGAATAAGATTTTAAATTTTAATTATTCTTATTTACATAGTAGATATATTATATAATTTAATATATATTAAAAAATATTATTCACTATTATAATTAAATAAATATTATAAACTTGGATATTTTCTTAATATATATATATATATATATATATATATATATATAGAGATAAGCTAATATACAATCGATTATTCCTAGCCTCCTGTGCAATCAAGTCGGGTTTTGATTTTTAAAGTCCAAATGATCGATCTAAATTATTAGATGTGATCTCCATATTAAAATGTGCTAGGAGACCAAAATTTACATTTTTTGGAAACTTTTTACTATTTATTAAGCCACTTTGAAAATCACTGATCCAATAGTGGCTTAACCAAACAGTAAAATCAGAAGCTACCGTTGGATTAGCGATTTTCAAAGTGGCTTAATAATTAGTAAAAAAATTCCAAAAAATATAAAATTTGGTCTCTTAACACATTTTAATATGGAGATCACATCTAACAGTTTGGATCGATCATTTGGACTTTAAAAATAAAAAAAACAATTTGATTGCACGAGAGGCTAGGAACAATTGATTGTATATTAGCTTCTCTCTCTCTCTATATATATATATATATATATATATATATATATATATATATATTCATATAGATATGAGCTATGATGAGTTGCGAAGTAAAATAACTATTTTACTTCACACTCATATTTTGCGATTTTAAAGTTCAAAATGTCGATCCGAACTGTTCATCTTGTTCTCCATATCGTAATGTGCTTGGAGACCAAATTTTATATTTTTTGAAATCCTTTAACTATTTATTAAGCCACTTTGAAAATAACCGATCCGGTGGTCCAGAAATTTTTATTATTTTTTACTGTTCATCCAGATTTTCAAATTTTCAAACTGGCTTAATAAATAGTAAAAAAAATTTAAAAAATATAAAATTTGGTCCCCAAGCATATTTTAATATGGAGATCACATCTAACGGTTCGGATCGACATTTTGAACTTTGAAAATGAAGATATTGCGTGAAGTAGAAATGCATTTTACTTCGCAACTCACCGTAGCCTATCTCTCTATATATGGGCTACGGTGAGTTGTGAAGTTAAATGTGTTTCTAATTCACGCAATATCTTTATTTTCAAAGTTCAAAATGTCGATCCGTATATATATATATTAATAAATATTCAATCTGATAGGTGTCCTTATCAGAAAAATAAAAACGGATACAAAAGGTTTGACTACCATCCGCTCCGTATCTGATCCATTTTCACCACATCTTTTCCATCAGACCTAATCCACCAAACTACTGAAACAACAATTCACAAGTTAAAAAAGAACAAATTAAAATAAAATGGTATTACTAAAAATTAATGTTTTCCACAAACTCAAATATCTCCAGTTAGGCAACAAAATGTAATAACAAATTTACAAGGTACGAAAGAGCTCTCCACAATCTTTGAAACAGGAAAAGCTCTCCAATTCTCAGCTTTACCCCCCTGAGAGCAATATCATTATTTCAACAGAGGAGTACAGCACAAAAAATAAAAACCAAGATTTACAAACAAACTTTGATTCTTGTGAAAATAATACATAACACAACATTAAAAATCCATCTCATTGAATAATACAAATTACAACATCGGTTTACAGTTTGAAGAGAAACTACTATAAATGAAGGAACAAGCTCTACATCTACTTTAGCTTCATTGGCTGTTGCATCCCCCCGCCTCTCATCATGGCCACAAACTCCTCATAATTAATTCTTCCATCCTAAAAGTTAAAAAAAAAAAATACATGGATAAAGATGCAATTAGAAAATTTATACGTCTCTGACTTATTTCAAGCGTAAGCATAAAATAAATTTCCTCTGAATTCATCTAGAAAATCAAACCTCATGCTTTCATCAGTGATAGCTCGTGAAAATTTTCATGTGCAATGCATTGGTCTATTTTGTAATTAGTATAGATATAGTTTTACAATCTTAGAAAAAATAAAGAAGTTAGGTAATTTCTGTATTTAGCCTTACATTATCAGTATCAACTTCTGATATAATTTCCTTGATAGCAGTTGCATCACCCATTTCATGTTCTAGCAATGCCGCCTCCAATTCATCTCTTGTAATAAAGCTATACAGTGAAAAACCCAACAAGTTACTGACTTTCATGCAATACAATATATACATAATTAGGATACACCATCCATACACACAGTACAAAACATTTTATTAATGAAGGTAAAAATCTTAGCACCCAAGTTGAAAAAATAAGATTAATCTTTGACAAGAGCAAAAGGAAATGTGCAAATTAGGACTACAAGACAAAAAAATCAATGAATTGCACTACATGCAAGATATTTTCAATTAATACCTGAGAAACAATATACATATAATTGTTCATATGGGCATCTATGCACATGAAAATCTCCATGAAACATTTAGCATTCAGTGTGCTATCTTTATTGTATTTACAGACTAGAAGTGCTTTCTTTTTCTTGAGAATGATTCCAAATTAAGCATTTGATTTGGGTCCATACTACCTTTTTGGTAATCAAAAACACAAAAGGCATGTTCTTAAAAAGTACCTGTGAGATTGATTCCAAATTAAAGTTGATTTGGGTCCACATTGTGCATGTTCTTTAAAAGTACCAGTAGGTATGAAAACTTACCCGCTGTTATCTTTATCAAAATAACTAAAGGCTTTGTACAGGTGCTCATCTCTTTCTAGCCTGTGCCGGTGCATTGTGGCCGTTATAAACTCGACATAATCTATTGACCCATTTCCATCCACGTCAGCCTGTTGATATCAATTAAAAACTAAGGTTTGAACAGGAAATGAAATATTGTATATATATAAAAAAGGTAATTCTTTGCTCTCAATTTAAAAGATCCCGCATCATCCCCAATCAGTAACCTCAAAATTGTTTTTAATCAATGAGTATGTAAGAGGTATACATCTGGCAAACATTTAGTAAACCTTGTTCTCCAATTTAAAAAATTAAAACTGCAAACTAAAAGAACAAAGAAAATCACTGCCACTGTATTTTTTATCATTTTAGCTATTAATTGTTTCACAGAAATGACACTTTCTTTTTTAGGAGGGCTCTTAAACCAAAAGAAACAAAACACAAATTATAGTCAAATTTATAACTCTCATGTTTTATATTTTTTATAAACTCACCGCCTCCATTAGCTGCTTAACTTCAGCTTCGGTAAGTTTTGACCCGAGCTTGGCCAGACCAGCTTTCAGTTCTTCATATGTGATTGTACCACTATTATCGGTGTCAATGTTTAGAAACATTTGTTTTAAACCCTTTATCTCTTCTTCATTTAAGTTCTCCGCAATAACCTGTGAGGTGTAAATTTGTTAAAATTAGTACAAGCATCATCTTTAGCTTGGGGTTGATAATTTTTTAAGAAGTAAGCCATTATAAATGAAAATTCAGAAGTTTTTGCATTTCATTTTTTAATAATGAAACAAATTTGAAGTAGACATTACAAAAGTTCTAAAATATCCTTTTAGTTCTCTAATATTACCAAAAATTAAATTAAATTTTCGTTTCACCTCTTCACTTAAAAACTAGTAAGATTTCTGTTTTAGAATTTTAAAATTGCTTCTTTCAATTACTAATTAAGAAACGAAAATACCAAAGTTGAGAAAAAGAAACAAAACCATCAAAAATGGGTATCCATTGTTTAATGCTTGCGACTATACTTGGCAAGAAAACAAATGAAGTACTGTATAAAAAATAAAGCTGTTCAAAATCACAATTTGTCATCGCTGGGTGTTGTACTGTACCTTGAGCGCCATTTTTTTGAGCTTGTTCATAGCTCTGAATTGTTTCATCCTAGAAAGAACCGCATTATCTATTGGTTTATCTGATGCTTCTCCATCTCGCAGCCACGGATGCTCTGTTAAAAAATAAATAATTAAATAAATAAACAACGAAAAAATGATAAAGAATCTTTTAGTTGAATTGGGAGAATCATGCAAAGGAAATCTGCAAGAAAATCATGAACCATAGGAGAAACTTACGTAAAACCTGTGCGGAGGTGATTCTCTTTTTGGGGTCTTGAGTGAGCATTTTTCTTACCAAATCCTTGGCACTACTTGAAATAGAAGGCCATGGTGGGCTCTCGAAATCTATTTCTCCTTCTAAGATTGCATCAAATATTCCTTTCTCGGTCTCTACATGCATCAGAGGAGGTTAAATGTATAAAGTTATATGTAACGCTGCAATTGACAAATATGGTGCATATAAGGTGAAATTTTCTTTTCTTTTCTAAGAATACATATTTTGATCTAAATATTTAAAAAGATATCATAGGAAATGTGTATTAGTAATTATTTATTCAAAATAAAATGCCATCAAGTGTTTTAAAGCCCTTGAGTATCCTTCATAATAACTCATTAAATTCAAGTTCAAACAAGTGCAATAAAATCTGTCCTTGTTTTTTCTTTACAGAGAGATGCATAAAGACATTTCTGGATATGAATTTAACCTATTGATAACAATTATCTATGCAGCAACCTGATTCAAAATTTCACATTATCTACGAGTTTATTCCTGCAGCTTTACATTAATGTGTATAAGCAAAATTTCACATTATCTACGAGTTGTATGTGTACAAGCAAAATATCAACTATCCAAGAAAACAAATCTGCTCAAGATAAATTTGTGAAAAGGACCCAACAAAATCAAATTTCAGACAATCTTAGTTTACTCATGCAACAGAAAAATAAATGTATTATACCGGCCCAGAAAGGAGGGACACCACTGAGAAGAATATACAATATAACACCAGCACTCCACACATCTATCTCTCTGCCATAATTTCTCCTCAAAACCTCAGGTGCAACGTAATAGGCGCTTCCAACTATATCCCTATACACTTTCCCTGCATTGTTTTCAATATTGAAGAGTTTTGTTAGTATGTATCATACAAAATTTCATAATCATGAAACAAAGAGAAGCAGAATATCACATCTTTCACAAAATAAAATTATCTTTTTATAAATTGATACACGGAATAACACTACAACCCCTCTAAAGAAACCTTAAATCCTGGGAAGTATAATAAAAAAATAAACTCATTGGTACAACTGAGCAGCACCAATAGGTAGCATCACGCATTCTCAAGTACCAGCATTACACAATTTATTTTTCAGCACACAGCAAACAGTTTTACGATGAATATACAACAACAACTGAGCCTTTAGTCCTAAACAAGTTGGGTAGGCTAGAAACAACCAACCGGAGTCCTGGTGGGAGGGTCTCATTTCCATAAAAGGCTGTATTTTACGTTGGCTCGCCACACCTATCACAACCCTCCTTTTTTTCCTGGCTTGGGACAGGATGGGTAGAAACTACACAGGACTAGTTTTACGACGAATATACAAAAAAAAAAAAAATCTGATTTTTACAAGGCATATAATTGAAACAAAGATATAGAATGAACAAATAAATAACAAATGAAACCAACTAACCTTCTTCAATAAACACGGAGAGGCCGAAATCAGTGGCCTTAACCATGGCATTTTCGTCTTTAGTGGCCAGCAAAAAATTCTCGGGTTTCAGATCTCTGTGCATCACCCCCATGAAATGACAGGTGTACACCACATTCACTATTGCTCTGCACATGGTGGCCGCTGCTCTCTCAGAGTAGTGCCCCTTAGCAATGATCCTGTCGAACAGCTCTCCTCCTGCGCACAACTCCATCACCACATGCACATTGCTCTTGTCTTCATATGCACCTGTCAGAGAGCATGACTACAGTAAAAATAACTCACTGTATTTGGAGTTTTCTTTTTCGGTTTACCCAGTAACTCCTTTATCCTCCTACGATGTCTTCAAATACACCAGTATAGCAGGTACAATAAATATGTGCATCCTATGATGTTTTCAGAAAGAGAATTTCATGTAAACCCCTCAAAAACTTCAAAATTACGTATTTCCACATCTAAAATTTATAATATCATATTTACCCATCTAAATTTTAAAAATATTTACCCTTCTAAATTTTAAAAACTCAAAAATGTACCCGATTTATTGCCTTTCCTATTAAAACTCATTTTAGAATTATAAAATGCCCGTTTTACCCTTTATTTATAAATGAAAATATGTAGAGGTAAAATGGTATGTTCGTACCATTTGTAGCCTCATGGCCAAGATTTCGTCTTACGGCAGGGTAAAATGTCATTTTTGACATAGTGGGTAGAGGTATCCATACATTAAGTACCATTGTACCCATAGATTGAACTAAAACTAAGGAGTTCCTTCAGTAAATTGTAAGCAATTTATTTCAGGAACAAATTGCAAATTAAAAAAATTGGCACTCAAAAGCACCTCTAAATTCAACTATGTTAGCTTGGCCTGATAAATGCTGCATTATGCTAATTTCTCTCTTTATATCCTCCCTGTCAGACTTGCTGACGAGCTTTCTCTTGGAGATTGATTTGCACGCATATTGATGACCTGTCGCACTGTCGGTGCAGAGATATGTGACCCCAAATTGGCCCCGGCCTAGCTCCTTGCCTAAAGTGTAGAACAAGCGTATATCTTCATAAGGTTTCCCAAGGATAGTGTCAGGTGCCACTGCCGGTTTGGGTGGGACTGGTACAGGTGCACTGATAGGTGGTACTATGGGTTTGGTGGAGGTGACGGGTGCAGGAGCACTAGGTTGGTACGCTGAGGGAGGTGGCGACGGTACAGCTGTTGGGGTGGTGCGTTTTTGGGGAGCATGTGCCGGTTCGGTCTGGTAAGACCCATTGCTCCCACCGCCACTTCGGTGTGTGGGCAGAGGCTGCTCAGCTGGATCCTTGCTACAACACTGCCCCATCTCTATCTCTCTCTCTAAAAGTAAAGTCTCTTCAGCTTACCAAACCCTTTTATTTGCTGCACAGTAAAAAGGGATATGTTGAAATAGAAGAAAGAGATAAAAATGAAAAATAATAAATAAGGATGCACAAGTAAATGTGTTGAATTTTAGATCTTTTGACAAAAACAACGAAAACCAGAAGTATATAAATTACAAATTAAGAGCTACTTTTCAGATGTACATTGTGAGAAGAAAGACCCGATTTGGAATTCTCCTCAAAATAGCTGCAGGAAATTCAGGTCGCAACCTAGTAGCTTTGCACAAATTAAATTGACATGAATTCACAGCAGATTTGGATATTGCAAATGAGAGAAATAGCCTCAATTTAGAAAATTACAATAGTACTAATTCAACAATACCTCTAACTTTTTTTTTTAGTTCTGTACCACTTAATTTGGAAAGAAAATATCCAGATTTGCAATTCAGTAGAGAAATCCAGAATTTAAATATGAGTTACTGGATTCGTGTAGATAAAGCACAAAATAAAGATAAATTCCAAAGATAACAGAGATCTCTGACCTTGAAAGGCTCGTAAGAGGAGACAAAAGAAAGAGGTAGAGAGAAGAAAGCGACGACTGAGAAAAAAATTCAAAAGTGGCGGAAATTAAGAAAAATGAAGAGACTGATTGCCTGATTATGTGTCGTGAGTCGTGACACCAACTAAACAGTATCGAGGTTGTTTCGATTCGAATCCAAATGTTCTGAGGTAACATAATATTTATCTTTAGATCTGGACCGTTGATCAGAATCCTAGCAGATCGGGCCGGAGATGGAAAGCACGGGAATTCTTTAATATTCGTGCAGATTCTAATCGGACGGTCTGTATCTAAAAATAAATATTATGTTACTATAGAGGATATGTATTCATTTTTATAAGTCTCTCAGCTGGTTATATTATTTTCTTATTCTACAGGACTTTTACTTCTTTCCTTTTCATTTTTATTATCCAGTTCGGACATTTACAAATATTTCCCTTTTAAGTTCCAAAATGGAAATAATCCTCCTCCGTCCGTTGAACAATTTTCAAAAGTAAATCTCCCATTTTTTTTTGTTATTTCACACAATTCCAATTTATCAAAGGAGTTCATACAAATACAATAATGTAAATAGATTGAGCGATAACAAATAGGATTTACTGTCACTCAGTTAACCGGAGAGTAGCACAGTCACTGTAGAGTTGAATTCATATATGTTCATTTTAATGTAAATATCAATGAAATCGGTGGATTTGTTTCCACTTCCATACAAAAATGTCTTTATTATACTTCTAGTTTTTTTTAGAAAAAAAAAGTCTTATAATTTAAAATCTAAAATTTAAGTATCAGCAAAGTTGTTGGAGTAGGGTTTGAAATGAATCGAGCTATAGGAAGCAGATTACAGCTTCAGTTTTTTTTTTTTCAATAATCTCTTGAGCACAAGTTAAAAATCAATCTAATAAAACTCGAATGAAGCTTGATGTCTACCCAAGCTCAATTATTAATTAGCGTTTTTATTTATTTATGAATTATATTAAAGAGTTAAAATATAAAATCACAAAGATATAATTTTCTTGATAAACAAAGTTTTTATATATAAACCATGTTTTGCACTTAAAAAATGTGAACATCTTATGTTATGTAATGATTACGTACTCAAAATTAAATAACATAATTTCTTCTTAAGTATTTTCGAGTTGAGACTGAATAAATTAATTCAAATGATTATAAATTTGAGATTTGAGTTTACTTTCACAATATATATATTAAAAAATAAAAAATAGTGATGGAAGGTAACAAAATAACCGTTAATTTTTTTTTCTTCTTAATCTTGCCCAAAAATAAACTCCAAAATTTTCAACTCGGACATAAATTAGATAAGACTAATATTTTACATTTATTTGTTTGGAATTTTCATTTTTAATTACAATGAAAAAGTTGTCGTTATGATGCGATATCAGAAACACATATATTTAACACTCCATTTATGTATGCTACTTTTAATTATTTTTAAACGACTAGTAAGCATGTAAAAACTAATTTCACTAAAATATTATAAAAATGAAAGAAAAACTCTTGTTTGCTAAAAATGAGATATAAGCCAATATCATGTCAAAGAGGTAGAAAAATAAGTCGAGTATGCTATCCAAGAAAATATTTTAATTGGCAGTAGTTGTATACTTGTATGACGCACTTTTGGTGTAGAAAATAGTGATATGTTGCTCGTTAGAAAAAAATAAAAATAAAGGAACCATATCTTTTACAAGAATTTTAAAGTGAAAAAAATTTGAATCATGCAACAATGGTTAACACTCTTCTTGTAAAAATTTACCAAAAAAAAACAAAAATTACAAGACCACAGAAAACTTTTTTATGTTTTAAATTCCAACGACAATAATGTGGATGTGAATGCCCATGAAAAGGAAAGATTTTGTGTGGATAATTCTGCAAAAGCTCTCGTAGTTTTATTATGTTAGCCCCAACGACAAGTGATAGGATATACAGATCAACCCATTTCTTTACTGCCAGATAATAATATCGATATTAGAAAATTGCTAACATCCGGAGTATATACATGTTCCCATCTAATCTTTATAATATGTTAATATTATATATGTATCATGAATCAGACCGAGAAAACGGGAAAAAGTCAAGCCCCTTGTTTTCTAGCTAGCACCTGGTCCGTGCACAACCGTTGTTGGTCCTTTCCGATTTTTCTTTTCTGTAATATTAAAAAAACAATAATAAATCATGATCGATGCACTAGGAAAAATCGAATTAATTAACCTTCAAGCATTTCCTTAGAAAATGTATGCAGGTGAACAACTTATGTCATAGAAAATCCAAAAGCAACTCCAGAAGCATCGATCCATCATTTTTTACGCAAAAATAGCTGTATCGATCATATATAGCTTCTGCGACAATTTACATGCATAATAAAATTTTTCCATTAATTTCGGAGTCATTTAAGTTATTACACCACAAAAAATAATCTAATATGTGCATAAATATTTGTTAAAGCAACAAAGAAAAAAAAAAAACAACAATTTTTACGCAAACAAATGTACAGTAATGCATTTGAAGCAAATTTTATGGATATTTGATGCTTTTGTTTAATTCTAGACATATTTAAAGTGATTAATTACCAAAATTTATTGTCATGCTTCAAATTTTAAGGCATATAATTAACAATTTTTACGGGGAAAAATGTGCTAGACAGGCAACAAGGATAGCGACATAATCCTTATTTAATATTTTGGGGCAAGAAAAGTAAATGCAATTCATTGATAGTACTAGAAAAATATGTTCACTTGCATTCTCCAACAATGAAAAAATAACTAAAATATCATTCTTTAGCAAAGCAAAAAGAAAACGATTACTTGATTATCACCTATCGTCGATTTGCGAATTATAACTATACAACTTGGCCGACTAAAATATCATTCTGTTTACTGTTCTCTCCTTCTGCATACTGCCTTGCCCCTGGAACTGGTTCGACTAATTTAGAAAACCCAACCTTTTTCTTCGAAAGAAATAGAAGAAAAAGAAAACCTAAGTATAAGCCAACTAGATATATTATTAACCAGAAGGAAAAGTTATAACTTCACTCACTGTTATAGAAATTGACAATTACAAATTCTTCATCACACAATTATAGATATGACACTTCTTTCGTCATCTAAGTTTGCGATGCATTATCTCTCATCCTTATTAAGGAGTTTAATGTCTAGATTCTGCAAAGTTCTGATCTACTCTTTTTTTTCGGAATGATGCTCAACTGATAAATTTTCAAACATAGATAATTTTTCAAATTATGAACTTCAACACTTAAGTATGCACTAGTCGCGCCGCATATAATTCCAGTGCCACGCCGCATATGATCCCAGTGCTCGTAGACCGCGCGCCGCACCCGTGGAATGCGTCTCTGAACCACGCACGACACCTGCGAACTGAGCCTGTGCACCGCGCACCCTTTTTCTTTTTTTTTGCTGAAGGCTGGATTCAAACCTAGTTGGATTCTGTTTGTGCCAAAATTCTTACCACTACATTAGAGTTATCTTATAGATAAATATAGCATTTAACTATTTTTCTCTACAAATTTGATTTAAATTATCTCTCTTCTTTATTAAGGAGCTTAATGATTTCTACTACATAATTTGCTCCCGTTGCTGTGTACGGGCACGATTACTAGTTTCAAAAATAAGGATGCTAATTAATGAAACAGGAAGATTTAGCTTATTTTTCTAAAAAAACAAATGAGGATGTTCTTTCTATATATTAATTACAAGAAAGGCACCATATATTTTCAAACTATTAGGGAGATACAAATACAATTGAGGCAACTTTTCGTCTCAATACTCATTAGTTGAGAGTTGAGACGTTGTTAAACAGTCGAATACGGATTAGATAGTGGTCAAATCGTATCTGTATTCGTTATAATTTTTCGGATATGGATACGGATATGAATAGTCTCGGATACAGATACGGATCAGATGTTAAACGGATCAGGATCAAATTTCGAACAAATACGGATACAAATATCAATATAATTCAAATAATTAATAATAAAATACTAATGCACATTCTAGTAAAAAGTAATATCTAAATATAATTTTTTTCGAGATCTAATATTTTTCATAAGTTCGTTGGTTACAAAACATATATCATGTTAACAAAATAATAGATACTAATCATGTCATATTGTTCATCAATATAATCAACCTAAGCTGAATAACATTCTTTTTAATCATATAGGATAAACAAACAAAAAAACTAAAAAAAAAAACTAAAAATATCTTGAACCATCTGCGTCAACAATGCCAATTTTAAACGACTTCTTCTTCTGAACCAACATCTTCTGCTTCTACTTCTTCAACAAAATCATATATCAATACTTATGTGACCTATATATATACAAATAATCAATCATAAGTATACATATAGATGTAGTTTAATAAATTAATTTACTAAACAAAAAGGAATCATAATTTATGTACACAAAATTTTTGAACCAGCAACAAGTATAGTTCTTTTATTCTAATTAATATACAATTAACACGAATTACACAGACCATTATGTTTTTTTTTTTGGCACAAATTGAACCGTTTAGTTTTGTTCATAAATCATGCCCTATTAATCAATCTTAGTTGATTTATTGATTATCATTATTCACTTAACACCTCTGTTATTTTATTTGATCTTAGCATGTAGTGGTAAGAAATTAATAATTAAAAAGAGGTGGAGTAAAATAAAAAAGGCTTGTTAAGATCAAAGAAACTAGACTGTAGCCATATAAAAATAGATGTCACTTCCAACTACTAGTTGTTGTCTCTATTTCATAATTGAATAAAAAAAATGTATCTTTGTTGTGGACTCTAATCCAATTTTGTATGCAAACTAAAGCCTCAACAGCCTTCGAGTCAAGCTTACTTCTATATAGATTGACTACACGACCTCCATTGCTGAAAGCTGATTCCAATGCAACTGTAGAAACTAGAACAACTAACACATCATGAGTAACTTTAGAAAGAATGTGATACTCTTTGCCTTCAGTTTCCCACCAACAAAGAACATTAAACGGTTGACCTTTAGGACATGCAGTAGGTGGTCTCTCAAGGTATTTATCTAAGTCACACTTAATATTCCATGACTGACTTTTTTCTAACATGAATCGAGTTAACTCACTATCGTCTTCATCATCACTAATATTGCCCAATGCATTATCAGGCATAGACAGTTCCCTAGATTGAACCATTTCTTCCAGACTATTTTAGTACCTCAATGCGTACTCTCCATATAACTCCCTCAAGACTTGATTAAACACAATCATTTCACTTATGCCACTATTTTTATAAATTTTGGGATAGTAAAACTCAATTAGTCCCATCTTACAACTAAAATCCAAAACTGAGACTATGGCTAAAATAATATTTGATTGGTCCCAATACTTATCGAACTTTTGCTTCATGGAATTAGCCATTGCAATAACCATTGTATTTTCATTTGTAAGCCATGCCTCAATTTTCAACTTAATTTCACATAACTTTTTAAAGAACAAGTTAGAGGTCGGATAAGAAGTACCCGAGAGAAGCTCGGTAATAGCATGGAAATTCTTTAAAAGCTTGCACAACTCCTTTGCCTGCCCCCACTCTTCTACTGTAGGAAAATTAAGAAACGTTGAAGGATTTAGGATGTGCATCCTCTCAAATGTCTCCTTGTAATAGAGAGCATCTCTTAGCATCATATAGGTTGAATTCCGTTCAGTAGAAACATCTAGGGAGAGCGCTTTACTTGTGTCTAATTTACAATCTCTAGCTCTTTTTTCAAACTCTTCTCTCAAAATAGGAGACTTCTTCACCTTTCCATCTATTTCTCATACGCCATTGGTTGCGTTCTTTATCATACTTATCCCATCTTGCACAACTAAATTAATAATATGAGCAGCACACCTCACATGAAAGAACCTCCCACCACAGCAAAGGCCACTATTCTCATTAAGTCGAACAACCATGTCTCGTACACACACCCCATTTGCACCATCATTATCTTGTTAGGTTTCGGATACCACTTTTAGGGTTTCACGGTAACCAAAACTCGTTTAGACTTAAGGTGCGGAATGACCGTAGAACAAAAATTTCTACGGCCAACTTAAGCTCAGGATTAAACGGGGTATGTCAGGAAACTTTCCAAGTCGGTCCACCTTCAATATTCCTTTGGCATCAAAACCCAATTTAATCATTTTACAGATCTACTCCATGATTGATTTCTAAAACTTTAATCTACTTACCAATTAAATAGATTAATATAACATATTTATACCTTGTTTCCAAATCACAGTTGGAATGCAGACCGAGCGTGTAGAGCTACATCACGGAAGGAATCAACTCGTCTCGGAGCATCAGACGTCTGATGCCTCTATCGGTTATCCACTAGGACTAACCAGAGAGCGGTTAATTTCTTCTGCCAGAAATACCGTAAACCGCGAAATTATGCAAAAATACTATTCACGGGGAAAAGACGAAAACCCGTAAACACGAATTTTTGGTTACTCAGTTTCATCAAATGAGCAAAACTGACATACCGTGAAATTCGGTAAAACACTATTCATCAGTCCCGTAAATATACTCCACAACAACCCGCAAGATTATACGTCAACTACGTATAACTTTCTTTTCTCAACCGAAACACTATTTGGGAGAGAAACCGAGAAAAAGAGAAAATACCGATTCGATTCTGCACGAAACGATACAAGTGAATTAGTGGTTTTTCTCTCTACATGCACCCCTCTATTTATAGGCTTTTGAGGAGGTTCGCAAAAGACCGAAATACCCCTCAACATATGCCTATTTACAAGGTATGCCATTGACACCTCATCATTTTATATGTGAAATGACCAAAATACCCCTTCCACACCCTTACACACTCTTCTCCATGTTTCTACACATGCAAGGTGGCATAGGTGTGAAATGACCATTTTGCCCTTGTGAATAGGATTGATGACATGTCATCTGGATATGATCAATGACATGTCATGCGGATAAGGACGAATCTGAAAAGACCCGAATGCCCTCGGCCCGAACACAAATAATATTCGTATAATTATTCTGAACAATTATATATATATTTTTCTTGCGGTTGTTGTTTCAGTAATTTATACAAGGTGTCCGGCACATTTATAAATTAACCGGTTAACTTTTATATAACGTGTCACACACGTTTATAAATTAACCAATGTTTTTGCTTGTTATTTTTACATAACATTTATAATTTAATTATAACACGTATAATTAATTATAATCATCTTACTATTGATCATAACCAATTTATAATCAATCACAATAAGATTATCCGATTAACTCCTATATGGTGCGACCCAATAGGATCTGTGTTATGTTGGTAAATAGAGTTAAAACTGTTTTAACTTTTATAATCATGGGTGGTGTCTGACAACACATCATGACCATCCAATTACACAGATGATGCTGTACAGTACAATATCACGATCCAATAAACAATTTAATTGTGTCTGTTCTTCTGTCTCATAGCTATCAGATTAGTTTCAAGGTAGATATGTGTCATCCTTTTAAACTTAATCTTTTCTTGATCTTGAGCAGATTATCAAATATGATTACTCTTGTAATCATACCGCGCGTTGATAATCTTACTCTACCAAGGGGCCCAATGATGCTATAGCTCGTATAAAATACGAGGGACAAATAGTATTCTTGGTAAACTATCACTTCCTCAGCTAAGCTATACATATGGAAAAGCTACCATTATGACTGCTTTTTACGGACAGCGGTGGATAACAATCACACATACATATTTCTCAGTGGGAATGATAAATACCTCAAACTTTAGAACGTGACACTGAATGAAAACATAAATGATACGAACACAATTATATTTAATGTTTCATTCGAGGTTTGTCAAATACCATGTTCCTAGAACATGTATCTATGTGATTAAAATGACATCTCGTGTCAGGTGGTTTGTAAAACTTAACCATCTTTTAATCCACATACTAACCTTATAGCGGTAATTAGTGTTCCTGCTAATTACCTTGGTCAGTGACCTTTTAAGATTAAGAGTATATATCATCTATATTATGGAGTTTCACAATTTCAGTCATGAACTCGAAATGATTCATAAATGCAATAATACTTAAGGCAACAAAATGATATTAATCATCCAATTCATGAACAAAGTTTTATGATATATTATCGTATTATTGACTTCTAGATTATTACAAACTAACATATCTAAGGTAAGCGAAAACATTTTCTTATCAATTTTTCAATCAAACAAACTCTCCATCACATCTTGAGATAAATTTAAACCTGAATGCCTCCCACACAATTTCATGAAACTAATTATTTTTTTCTGAATATTTCAATTATCATCAATGAAGTGGACCGTTATGCACATGTAGCTCTTATTATGTTGTGAAGTCCATAGGTCCATGGTTGCATTCAATCAGCATGAAAGCTATTCAAAATAATGATAAACCTTATCCCTTTCTTCTTTATACATCTCCAATATCTCCTTTCAACATGTAGCCCGTGATTTTAATGAAAGAGAGGGACGAAGAGATTTGACAAAATCAATGAAGTACTCATGCTCGACCATGCAAAAGGGATATTCATGCATGACAATAGCAAGTGCTAATTTCTTTTGACTTGCGTTTTCATCATACCTAAAAAGTCTCTACCGCTGAATTGAGTCTTTTCTAGCCCTTGTTAATTTCATACTCTGCTTTGTAATGATTCCACTACTTTTCCATCAACAATAACACTGCTGATATTTTTATGGAAGTGTTCCCAAACTTTTGATTTTGTTTTCCTTTGTTTTTCTTTTTAGATTGGGTTTCAGTTGTACCAACATTAGCAGAATTTGGAGTAGAATTAGGCAATGACTCATCATGGGGCTGAGTAGGTTGAATAAGTTGGCTTGATGATGCCATGAGTTGCATACCAGGATCAATGAAATTACCTCTGTAATAAATATGCACTAGATTAGAATTAAGCATAATTTTTTTAATTTGAAAAAAGTAATAATAAGAAACGAAACAGTGGGCAAAACCTATCAATTTGATTAAGTCAAAAATTGTTCCTTACAAAAAATCTGACTATTAATTTAGTTAAAAGTAAAATTTCTTTTTTATGAAGAAGATTAAAAGTTAGGATGAAAAGAAAATGAAATTTGACATGAAAACTTAGAAAATAAATGTTCTAGAGTATATGAAACCTTTGTAAAATTAAGAGAAGGAATTGAAAAATTACCTTGATGAGAGCTAAATGATTATTGGAATGAAGAGATTAAGAACTTATGAAAAGTAAAATATGAAGTTCCTTGTAGAAGAAACAAATATTAAATTTACCTTAAGGGTGTGCTCCAATTGAGGTTACGCAGAGGGAGAGAAAGGAAAATACACTGTGCGGAGGTGAACGATGCCTCAGACCGCAGCTGCCCGAAGGTTTCACCTGCTCTAGAACTGAAGAAGCGGAGAGGAAGTGGAGGTGAACGCATACTATGTAGAGGTGAACACGTAGTGATTTTTAGCGATAATCTTCACCCCCAAATCGGAGTGTAAAGATTACTGTTTGGGGGTGAGCGTCTTCCATCCCCTTCCATTAATGAAGGTTTTCACCCTCAATTGTGGAGCACACCCTAAGAGTTTGAAGCTTGTAGAAGAAGCAAAAGTGAAATACGAAGGATCACAGTAAAAAGTAAAAAAGGAGAGTAAAAATGCTATGAGGAAACAAATATTAAAATATGGAAGCAGCTAACAGTCCTCCAACTTCAGTCCCTCAAAAATTCCCGGATATTTTCAACTAATTCTATAAACATCAATACTAAATCCTGTCAACATTAAAACGCGTGAAAGCTGTTGAAAACGCGTGACAGTTGTTGAAAACGCTTGACAGCTGTTGAAAATGCGTGACAGCTGTTGGGGACCACCTTCTGTGAACATACACATAGTATCATGTAAATATACACATATAATCCTGTAAACATACACGTATTATCCTATAAATATACACATATTATTTTGTAAAACTTGAAATTATGGCAGTTGAAATTATAACAGTTGTGACAGTTGAAAGTACATTTGAACTAAACTAAAAAGAGAAAATTTTTATACGGAGAGATTTTTTGAGAAATTTAACTTTGGGAACATTACCTTCTCTTAAAATATATATATTATTTGTAGACCGAAAATCAATAAGGTAGTATACTGTGTCACAGAGAACCAATATTCGAAGCTCTTGGGCTCAGTTATTTCCTCAGTTAACTGATACGACTTCCATTGACTTTTTGTCGGAGTGGGCTCCATCAGACTCCTTTGAAAGAATAGGAAGCGGGCCCCCAGTGTCAGTATCTTTTATGAGAGATCCTGAATAGAAGTTAACTCTCCTTTGCTGGGAGTGGGTAGACCTCTCCTTTTTCTCTTCCATTCACTGGAGCGAACTTTTAGCGACAAAATCCGACTTTTGCTTATAAGGAATCTCAAATGCTTAAATTGGGATAATATGGTATTTTGATGCTCCAGTTCTTGTTAAATTACCTCTGATTTAAAAAAAAATTATAGTACTTGATTTTATTTTTCTTGTACCCGCTACAGTCGAGGCACACCAATGGAGTCCTGTACCAGTAGGCTTCACCATTTCTACATTTTGGTGATAACTTTTGGACTTCTGTCTCTATACATTCTTGCAAAATCAAACTTGCCACGTAAGATCTCAGGCAGCTGTGAGTCCTGCTACTTCTCTCTTCTCTCCTTCATCTCCTTCTCTCCTGCCTCTGCCGATCTGCTTCCTTTTCATAAGTAGGTACAATACCTTTTTCTTTTTTTTTTTAATCTCCATTTTGTACCAGGAATGCTGGGCTCTGTCAAATCGTTCTTGTAAGGCTCTACATTTTTTACAGGGTTTTGAAATTACACCCTATTTTATAGTTTATTTGCATTTTCAAACAAAACCTGCAAGTGCATGTGCTGTATTTGTTTAGAATTTTTCATTTTCCCTGGTCAATTGACTCCGACAGCTGAAAGAAGATTTTAAGTCAATTGAAGCATTACTATATTATCTTCAAACTTATTTCATTCTACTAATCGAACCTCTGTTACATTTAAGTTTAAAATCCATTGCACAAAGCTACTACTTTCTGCAATTAATTTGCTCTTCTCATTTATTTCAATAAAATTTAACTAAAGATAACTGGGATCTTTGTGCAAATAATCTAATGAGCTGGGTGTTATTGAATTTGTCGTTTCCTTGGATTCATTTGTATTGAACCACATTAAATTTGTCACATCATCTGGGTTCTTCTCTATTTGTTTTATATTTTCCATGTATTTGATGAGGTACATTGGAGTTTTTAATAAGTTGAATTTAGAGATTTTCCATTTAAAACTCTCTTTCAAGCATCAATTAGATGAGTAATTTATTGGGTAACAAAACACAGGAGCAGCAACGCATGCACTGAGGAGCATAGTTCTTTGCATAAAGGAAGGATAATGGAGGAAAAATCTTACAACACCATTAATAATTTCACAAAGGAAAAAACCACTAACAGATGGCAAGTTGTCAAAGAGGACTTCACTTTTCCTGCTGGTGGGGCCCCTTTCAATAGCTGTCATGCCTCCACAATTGTTGAGGTCAGTAATTTTGAAAGCTCAGTCAAAGAGGAGTTCACTTTCCTCTTTTTTTTCATGTGCCTTTCCTCTTCTTGATTTTTTTCCTTTATGCTGGATGGATTATGAACCCCCTTTCATAAATCGGAAATTGGAATTTAGAAAACACTTATTTAACTGTTACCCATCAGCAAACCCATTAACATTGAACTACTATTCATTCATTTGTTTGATCTTTTTGCCCTATTAAGTAACAAAATATATGAACATGTTAGGACAGTATAAAAATAAAACAAACAAACAGGTGGGTAGCATCCAATTTAAGTCACCTGGTATAACAATTGCTGGTATGGGTACCTCACTGGCTGGTACTATTAGCAAGGAGCATCTCACTTAAATGAAATAAATACACCTGCCGGTTGAGTAACGTGAGATGGTATAATAGTGGCACAATTACGTGTACAATCTACCTTGATGGTTTTATTAACTCAAACTGCATTTAATTGGCAGGTTGATAAAGATATCTTCTTGGTTGCTTACTTTGGTGGTTCCTATGAGGGGGCACCCGATGTCAAGATTTGGGTGCAGAGATACAGTGTGGGTTCAATCAATCCATCTCTCTTTCTATAATTTAATTTTACCTATATTATGCCTTAGGAGTTCGGTTCCTTTATAAACGGAGGCTGATTATGCACACTTAAGATGTCTACTCTGGAGGCCACTGGCCAAATTCATTTCTTTAGAACCTGTATTTCATGAAGGTCAAATAATTTAAGTAGAATGCAATTAGAGGCAGCATATATTTTTAAAAACCTTATCTTGTATGTTTTATGTAGAATGGTTGTTGGCAAGGACCAAAAATAGCGGATGAACAAACAAATGTGTCTATGTGGAACCCAGTTTTATTTCAGCTTCCTTCCAAGGAGATTCTTCTCTTCTACAAAATTGGACAAGAAGTTCAAAAGTTAGCTTTTTTTTTAGCATTTCTTTATGAGGAGGGTTCAAATGCACCCAAATTTTTGTGCACCCAAATACACCCTATCTTTCAAATTCTTTTTCTCCGTTTTCAAAGTCCGAATAGTCAATCCAAACCATTAGATGCGATCTACATATTAAGATGTGCTTGGAGACCAAATTTTACATTTTTTGGAATATTTTTTACTATTTATTAAGCCATTTTGAAAATCGCTGATTTTACATTTTCTGGACCATTGGATCAGCGATTTTCAAAGTGGCTTAATAAATAGTAAAAAAATTCCAAAAAATGTAAAATTTGGTCTCCAAGCACATTTTAATATGTAGATCGCATCTAACGGTTCGGATTGACTATTCGGACTTTGAAAACGGAGAAAAAGGATACGGTGCATTTGGGTGCACAAAAATTTGGGTGCATTTGAACCCTCCTCTTTCTTTATATATATATACACACACACAGTGTATAATACACTTATATATACACTTCTAAAAAAATGGGCAAGAACTTCTGAAATCTGGTCTTTTGCATAGGCACACTTTTCCATTTATTTTTTAACTTAGTTGTATAATAAAACAGGTGGAGTGGTTGCATGAAGCGGTCTTACGATGGGGGCTTGACATGGTCTAAGAGAGAACAACTGCCACCTGGCATCCTCGGTCCTATAAAAAACAAGGTATATTTTCATTTCTTATAAAAGATGGCTTTTAAAAAAAATAGTGCATCTTCCTTTGTTAATTTAGAAGGGCTGAATACCCCAAGAAAGAAGAAAAACACAGACACAGCCATCACCAAGGGTAAATAAATATAGTATACAAAAAAGTGCGTAAGGTACTAAGGTCCATGGATGTTTGAGTATACAACAAATAATACAACATATACCAAAATGGCATGTTATGTAGGAAGTGGTTTGTGCATGTTTTTGGTCTAAATCGTTACCCCTGCTCAGGGGCAGAGCCAAACTTCCTGACTATGGGGGTCATTTATATAAAATTTTCATGCTGTGAATGGAGGTCAATTTTACAGTTTCCATAGTATTTTATTCTAAGTTATATAGAAAATTGTGTACGAGAACATTACTTCTTACTACCTCCGCCCCTGCCCCTGCTATACATTTCCTTCTTTTTCTTTTTGTTTGTGGCAACAATGCAGCCTATTTTTTTGTTTAATAAAAAATAAATTATAACAATGCAGCCTATATTGCTCGACGATGGCCGACTTTTTTGCGGTTCCTCAGTTGAAAGCTGGAATTCCTGGGGTTCTTGGGTTGAGGTAGGTTTCTGTTCTATTTATGTCTTTATATTTTTGGAAACAATATATTATTCATACACCTTACAGAAATTATAAATATGTTCATAACCCTCACTCCAGTTTGTCCTTAAAAAGATGAACAAATTATCACTTCCTTTTTTTTTTGATGAAAAACAGATAGGTTATATTTTTCAAAATTCCTTAAGAGATGGCAGCATGTTATTTTTGCTCATGTTTTGTGAAATATATGAAATATTTCTCATTTTGGACGAGATATATATTATATTGACCGCTGAGTTATTATTTTTCTCATGTATTGCCATTATAACATCTAGAACTGATTTACCTTTAGGTCACTGAAGACTCAGGAAAGACTTGGAGGAAGTATGGACCAATATGGTTAGAGGGTGAAACCCTAGGAGTGATTCAACCAGTACCGTACCAGACTGCTAAGGGCACTTACCGGGTTCTTCTACGTTCTTTTGAGGGCATTGGACGGGTTTGCATGTCAGAGTCAGAGGATGGTGTTAACTGGAGTTATGTGCGGCAAACTGAACTTCCAAACCCAAATTCAGGTAGGCATCCAGTACCAACATGTACCACAGTACCAGTGAACCCATTAAACAAAAAATAAGTATAAAAATAACATAGTGATTATGCCTCTGACCAAAATCTTATCATTCTTTTTGCCAAAATGTTGACGGGCCTGGTTTATACCTAAAATTTATTTATAACATAGTTTATTATATTTGTAAGGGTGTGCATGAGCTAGGGAAGCTGGTACAGTTTTACTACCTTACCAGATCTACTGGTAAAGTGTTGTTTTTAATGTACCTGCTCAAGGACATTTGTTCCGATAATAATTTTGGGCTTTTGGCCTATATTTATGTTCAAGCCCAGGGGCGGATCTAGATATAGTCTAGGGAGTGCTTAGCCATGTCTGTGATTTCAAAAATTGTAATCATGCATACTGAAATTTAATTGAATTTTCATTTTTCTGAAAGTTTTTATATAGTTCAGCTTCTCTCACAAAATGCTAAATGTGTGCTTGCAGTCTAGTGGTTAGAATTCCATTTATTAGTGGTTGTGGAGACTTGGGTTCAAATCCCAGTGACCTGTATTTTCACATATTATGCATTTTACTTTTCAACTCCCCCAATCTAAATTTTCTAGTTCCGCCCCAGTTCAAGCCCTAATCAATCGTTATTTACATAAATTTTGACAAATATTAACAAAACAGCTTAAATCATTGCTGCTGTTTGCCAGGGATTGATGGAACTAAGATGAAGGATGGGAGATTAGTACTGGCTTACAATACCGACTCAAGAGCCTGCCTCAAAGTGGCAGTTTCCACAGATGATGGTGATTCCTGGGAGGAAAAATTGACATTAGATAATACTGATAACATGGAGTTCTCTTATCCAGCTGTGATCCAGACTTCTGACAACTTGATACATGTCACTTACACCTACAACAGAACGCAAATTAAGGTAAAATCCTAATAAAATAACTAAAGATTCACAAGAAATTCATTATTTTGTCCAGAAATACATCTTATTTTTCAGAGAGGTACAGGAATGTACTTTATATAGTAAACATAACCGGATTATATTGTGTCAAATATACTGGGACAGTTTAGCAATGATACTTCCTTGCAACTCCTCAGTCTGCTGGTAATTAGAATAAACCACAACTATCAGTCCCAAAAAGATTGTTACAATTAAATAGTAAGTTTCTTTTTTCTTTTTTAAGAACAAGAAATCTGGAGGTCAACCCTCCAGATTTCTTAATACTGACACCAGGGGTATCAATAATTAAAAAAAAAAGTTATATGAAAGAGTTTTGAATATGGTTGGAATAATTTGTGCTGCTCTATTTGCAAAATCAAATTGGATTTAGTAGTACTTAGTACTTACAGGGTAATACTGCACTAATTTCCACATAATTACTGAAATAATATTAATAAAAGAAATTACAATGTTATGATTGCATGACTTGCTTCTTAACCTTTTTACTATACAAGGCTATTTATGAATTTGTATCTTATATAATCAATTTGTTTGCAAGTTAGTATCATCCAATTTTTTGCGTTTCATTCATTTCAATGCAGCATGTTGTTGTCAAAGCAGATAATATGGTGAAGCTGTGATTCTGCTTAGAGATTTTGAGTTCATAATTATAGAGTGGGAATTTAATTTTTCTATAAAATAAATTTTGTTCATCGCTTTGACTTGTAATAACATTTTCGAAGACAAATAAAACCCACGTGGCATGTATCAGCACAGGTAACTATTTGCTAGCGCATTATTTATTTTCCTCGTTGGTCTGCTAATAAAAGTGTAGATATGTGTAGATATCATCTGTCTTGAGATCCGGGCGAAAGCAAATCTTAATGCAAATAAGCAAAACTTGTGAATCCGATTTCGTTTAACTAGTATTATTTCCTAACGTCTTGTTGGGCACCTGTATTTTTTTAGGAAATAATAATACACAAAATTTCAAGATAGCAGGTTATATTTCTCAAGTGTGGTTTATATTAATAATCAACATCCTTAATTTTCTATGGCGACATTTGGCAAGTTCCCTATTCCCTAACATTCATCAGAGCTTGCAATCAACACACGAATTCTCTTATACTGGGAAACAACAGGAGATCCTTGTTTTAGAGAAAAAGCCTCACCGCCTCTTTTAAACGATGAGCACAAGTCATATTCCTGTGGGACAGAAATGCACCGCCAGTGTGCCTAGAACCTGTACAAAGTTGCAATTAGCAAAACCTCGAAAACCTGTTGAAGAATCACAAAAAACTGGCTATATCCATGGCTTCAGATAAGCTCACCCCTCATCTGAACAAATTAATGGTTCTTTCTCTATCCCTCTATCTTTCTCTTCTTCTTCTTCTTTTCCTTTCTTGGTACAAGCCTTGAAAGACATTTAAACCCAGAAAGATTTAGCGAATTAGAAAATAATTTAAAGCTACAACCTATGCAGGGTTTGATGGATTAGGATATATTTTAAACCTAAAGTTGTTTTATGTTTTGAAAGAAACTAATTAAAATATTTTCTCAATTATAAATTATATGATCTCCAAGTAACTACTTGTTAGAACAATGAGTGGTACGAGCAACTTGATTTAATATTACTTCGTCGTATATATGAAAAAAACTTCATTTAATGGTAGGATAGTAGTGTTGATGATGATGCACCAGTGTGCAATACTGGTAAAGGAAAGAGCCAGGGTTCTAAAAGGAAAATAACATATGGGTCTCATTTGGTGGAAGGAAAAATGAGTCACAAAATGGAGGACTACCATGTAGCAAAGTTCCAAGAGGTCGATGAAAATGAGGTCGGTTTATTTCGCAATTTGTGATGGGCATTCGGGTATTGATGTGGTGAGTTTTCTCCGTCAACATCTGTTTGATAACATTCTTAAGCAGGAATACAACATAAGTAGCATTAATTGTGCTTGTTATTTTCTATGATGTGTTTAGCTAATTTTATTTCCCTATTAGAATCTAGAGTGTTAAAAAGTAATATAACAGAAGACTTTTTTACAGGGGCCGGCCGGGTATCTATGGATTTTGTTAATTTTCTTAGATAACGAATTAGCAGATGAATAAGATAGCCAAAATTTTTGAAGTCGTACATATAATTTTGGTCAAACAGAAACTCCACTTATCTACACTAACTTGATTTTTATTATTTGTTTGTTCATTCATTTATTTTTTTCTTTCTGATATCTTTGGAACATAAGACATCTTCATTTTTTTTAATAACAGCCTGATTTTTGGGATGATACCATGAAAGCGATAAAAAGAGCATGCCATACAACTGAGTGACCGACTGAAAGATCCTGAAGAAGAAATCAAGTGACGATGTGAAAACACATGGCGGATCCACAGCTGTAACAGTGATAGTGATAAATGGTGAGTCATTTGTTGTGGCAAATATCGGGGATTCATTTGCCGTCATTTCTGAAGGCGGCATTGACAGGCAAATCTCAGTCGATCATGAACCTCTTAAGGAGAAAGAGGAGATCGAAACCTGAGGTGCTCTGTCACACACAAAAGAGTTAAACATGTAGAATAATTTGTTCTACATTATTTTTATTTTTTTTAGAATTGTGTACTTTTAGTTTAACAAACTCTGACAGTATGCAATTTGGTGAATAATGTCAGGTAACGTTCCTCGAGTTGACGGCCATCTAGCTATGGCGAGAGCATTTGGTGATGTAACTCTAAAACAGCACATCAGCTCAGACCCTGACGATGTAATCGAAGACATTCACGCTGATGCCGAGTTCATTATACTTGCTAGTGATGGCATTTCGAAGGTAATCAATTCTAAAAAGTTATATGGTGCCATGTTATTTTATTCATCATGGTAAAAGTATTTGAATTTGGCGATTTGTCCGGTGATGTCAAATCAAGAAGTGGTTGACACAGTGAGAGACGTGGAGGATGCGAGGAGGGTGGCAATGAAATTAACAGAGGAAGCGCTGAGCAGGGGAAGCAAGGATGACATTTCTTGTATCGTCATTCAGCTATCCTTAGATGAATCGATCTCAGGATAATTTGGCACTGTAAAATATTTGACTTTTGGGTCTGGTTTCAAAACAGTTTCCTGTTATATATACTTGTACAAGTTTGGTTTCTTTCAAAACAATTTTGTGTTTAAGGTCAGTTTAATTTTTCTCTGGTATAATTTTAGCATAGCATAAAAAAATCTTGATAGTTGGATTCTGTCATGGTATTGGTCAAGAGTACTTAAATTGTTGTATTAATTACAAGGCATTTAAATGTCCCAGGTGTTGCACATGTTATTTTGGGTCACTGCCAACCGTAGTAAGAATGTTTTTGGAGTGATATTTGTATTACTAGTACATACCTGTGCGTCACAACGGAAACATATTATAAGAAACAAATATATCAATGAAAATAATAATTATCTAAAAATTAAAACACATGTTAATAAAATTTTTTTATGATTATGTATTTTTAATTAACTTAAATCGTGATCTCTGATAATAATTTGATGATGTAATGATTTTTTTTATTTTTAAGTACCAATGATATCTAATAATAGCTCAATTTGAATATAATATCAAATATCATTCAACAATTCAATATCAACATATAATATGATATCAAAAAACATAAATAAAAAGTGTTATCGTGTGTATGTATAGGATATACACACACACATTCCAATTTATATTCTTCTTTGTTTTCAATTTAGAACACACATACACATTGATATATTCTATATCAGAAATATATTCTAAATTGTCCACACCAATATGTATAAAAACAAAGAGAAATAAGGAAATAAAAAAAATGATTTCCATTGTGATCCGTATAGAAACGAAGAAATAAGGAAACAATAAATAAAAAAATAGAAGGTGGAGTCTTCTCAATTAAAGAGGAGAAATATGGAAACAAAAAAATTAAGGAAACGGATAAATATATCGCTAAATTTTAGAATTTATTAAATTTTAATTGTAACGTATTGTGTGGCAGCATATGTAGTGGGTATGTTTTTAACTAAATTTAGACTTCTATACATAAAACATATGCATTTAATCAAAATAAGACAAAATATATAATTGGAGAGCTGAGATCAAATCCGAAGTTTCATCTCTTAATCGTAGCCGTTGGAGGATCGGACACCCAACGTGCTTAATAATAGAACTAGTATCATACCCGTGCGTTGCAACGGGACATATTATAAGAAAAAAAAATATATTAATGAAAATAATAATTATCCAAAATTAAGACACATGTTAATAGAAAATTTATATGATTATGTATCTTTAATTAACTTTAGTTGTGATCTCTGATAACAATTTGATGATTTGATGATTCTTTATTTTTAAGTGCCAATGATATCAAATAATAGCTCGATTCAAATCTAATATCAAATATTCATACAACAATTCAATATTGACATATAATATGACATCAAAAAACATAAATAAAAAGTGTTATCATGTGTATGTATATGATATATGTACACACACATATTAATTATAAGAGAAAAATATATATTCACACACACGTTCCAATTTATATTCTTCTTTGTTTCCAATTTATATTCTTCTTCTTCTTTGTTTCCAATTTAAAATACACACACACACACATTGATATATTCTATATTGGAAATATATTGTAAATTGCCCACAATAATATGTATAGAAACAAAGAAAGAGAAATAAGCAACTAAAAATAAATTGATTTCCATTGTGATCCATATAGAAAAGAAACAAAGAAATAAGAAGATGGAAGGTGGAGTCTTCTTAATTGAAGATGAGAAATATGGAAAAAAAAAAAGGAAATAGATAAATATATCGCTAAATTTCATATTTTGTTCAATTTTAATTGTAACGTATCATGTGGCAGTACATGTGGTGAGTATGTTTTTTGTTGGGGTTTTGACGGTTCAAACCCATTGATTTAGCTTAACAGCGGAAGTGTGTAAAACAAAATTTTTACAGTTAAGTTAAGCTAAAAATTAAACGAGGTATGTCAGGAAACCTTCCAAGGCGGTCCACCTTCAGTATTCCTTTGGCATCAAAACCTCATTTAATTTATTTACAGATCTACTCCATGATTGATTTTCTAAAGCATTAAATCTATTTACAAATTAAATAGATTAATATAACAATTTATACCTTGATTCCAAATCTCAGTTGGAATGCAGAATAAGCGAGAAGAGCTACACCAAGGAAGGAATCGACTCGTAGTATCACACGTGTGATACCTCTATCGGTTATCCACCAGGACTAACCGGAGAGCGGTTTATTTCTTCTGCCAGAAATACCGTAAATCGCGGAATTCTGCTGAAACACTATTCACCGAGAAAAAGGACGAAATAAATATATTTGTGTCCCGAGGTTACTTGGTATCACTTTAAAAGCTAAACCGCGGGATTTCGCAAAATATATTATTTTCCTAATCTCGAAATAACCGAAATCAAGGAAGAGAGAAAAACCGATTAACAAAGTAATCAGATTAACACGTGAATTAGTGAGTCTTTCTCTCTACCCCTACCCCTCTATTTATAGACTTTTGAGGAGGTTTGCAAAAGACCAAAATACCCCTCAAAACAAATCTATTTACCAAAAGCCCTTGACACCTCATCCTTTTTTTCATGTGAAATGACCACAATACCCTTGCCACCTCACATGACACATGTCAACACATGGGAAGTCGGCACCAAGGGTAAAAAGACCATTTTGCCCTTGGCCCATTAAGGCATGAATAGTGTTGGGCTTTGATTTTGGGCTTTGACTTTGGGCCTTTAATTTTAATTAAGGCTTTGATTATTTTGGGCTTTTAAATCCATAATTCAAACCCATAATTAACAATTAAAATTCCAAATCATATATATATAATTGTCATGTACAATTATATTTCTTTTCGGTTATTGTTCGGTAACTTTTATACAACGTAACGTGTATGTTTATAAATTAACCGTTGTTTCTACTTGTCATTCTAAATGACATTTATAATTTAATTATATCACGTATAATTAATTATAACCATCTTAATATTAATTATAATCAATTTATAATTAATCAGTAAGATTCTCCGAGTAGCTCCTATATGGTGTGACCCAATAGGATCTGTGTTATGTTGGTAAACAGAGTTAAAACTGTTTTAACTTCTGTTAGTCATGGGTGGCATCTGGCAACACATCATGACCATCCAATTACACAGATGAGGCTGTACTGTACAATATCACGATCCAGTAAACAATTTACTTGTGTCAGTTCTTCTGTCTCATAGCTATCAGATCAGTTTTAAGGTAGATATGTGTCATCCTTGTTAACAGTATCTTTTCTTGATCTTGAGTAGATTATCAAATATAATTACTCTTGTAATTATACTGCATGCAGATAATCTAACTCTACCAAGGGGCCCAGTGATGCTATAGCTCGTATAGAGATACGAGGGACAAGTAGTATTCTTGGTAGACTATCACTTCCTCACCTAAGCTATACATATGGAAATGCTACCGTTATGGCTGCTTTTTACGGACAGCGTTAGATAACACTTACTCATATATATTTCTTAGTGGGAACGATAAATACCTCATACTGTAGAACTTTGACACTGAATGAAAACATTAATGACACGAACATAATTCTATTTAATGTTTCATTCGGGGTCTGTCAAATACCATGTTCCTAGAACATGTATCTATGTGATTAAAATGACATCTCGTGTCAGGTGGTTTGTAAAACTTAACCATCTTTTAATCCATATACTAACCTTATAGCGGTAATTAGTGTTCCTGCTAATTACCTTGGTCAGTGATCTTTTAAGAGTATATATTATCTATATTATGGAGTTTCACAATTTCAGTCATGAACTCGAAATGATCCACAAATGCAATAATACTCAAGGCAACAAAATGATATATAAATAAACATTCAATTCACGAACAAAGCTTTATGATTAATTTATCGTATTATTGACTTCTAGATTATTACAAACTAACAGTTTTTAACTAAATTTAGACTTCTATGCATAAAACATGTGCATTTAATTAAAAGAAGACAAATTATGTAATTGTAGGACTCAGATTAAATCTGAAGTTTCATCTTTCAATCGTAGCCGTTGGCGGATCGAACACTCAACGTGCTTAATAATAAAATGGAGATAGAGATAGAGATATCTAAATATTTTTTAGCATCTCTTTATATTATTTTTGAATTTCACGAATTATACAAATGATATATCATATTTATCTATATTATTTCTAATTTATAAAACATGAGGGGCTTTCTTTTTATTAATTTTGTATAAATATGAATGATTGATATATAATCTACATTTATAAAACAACAAACTATTAATTCACATTATACTGAAAATCATGAAATTTGAACACGTGGAAGTATTTATGAATTCAAAAAATATATATTATACATGTAATTACTTCTTAGGCTGTTTGACCTACAAGGAGATGAAAAACTCTCGGACAATGCTAGAAATTGTATTATTTTATTAAAGGTTTCATAATTTTATTGTTTGGGATGTTTAATCTATTATAAAAGCATGAGATGGAGCACGAAGAACATTTAAGATCCATTTTACTTCATAATTAGACGATCACTCAAATAATAGATCTCCATTATATCTATATGCATTTATAATGTCAATGGACTAGAGTTAAGAAACTTGTCACATAAATCTACTAAGTATTATTTTCAATACATATTAATATATATAATATGAGATGGGCTACGGTGAGTTGCGAAGTAAAACTACTATTTTACTTCACGCTCATATTTTACGATTTTAAAGTTCAAAACGTCGATCTGAACCGTTCATCTTATTCTCCATATTGAAATGTGCTTGGAGACCAAATTTTACATTTTTTGGAATTTTTTTACTATTTATTAAGCAATTTTGAAAGTCGCTGATCTGATGGTCCAGAAAATTTTACTGTTTTTTACTGTTTACAGCAAAACAGCAGTTTTCAAAAATGCTTAATAAATAGTAAAAAAATTTCAAAAAATGTAAAATTTAGTTTCCAAGCACATTTCAATATGGATTAAAGATTTAACGGTTCGGATCGGTCATTTGGACTTTCAAAATGAAAATACGGCGTGAAGTAGAAACGCGTTTTACTTCGCAACTCACCGTAGCCTATCTCATATAATATATATAATTTTTTTATAATTACTCGATCGAGTAATGGATACGAACTAGGCTTTATCTGCACCCTTACCCGTTTAGATAACGAAAAGAAATCTTTACCGAAATCTTTACCCACATCTGTACCCGATAAGCTTACGAAAAAAAATCTTACCCGTATCCGACTTATCCGATACGGTATAGGTCAGGTAAATAGATAAAAGGGTGCCACACTTAGGGGTGCAAATGGATCAGATACGGATCGGATAGTGCTTAACTCATATCTATATCTGTATTTTTTTTCGGATACGGATACGGATTGGATAGTAATCGGATACAGATACGGATTGGATATTAAACGGATACAGATACGGATTGGATATTTTCAGATACGAATATAGATACGAATATAATTCGGATTTCTAATTCAAAATATATATCTAATTAACTTGTTACACCATTACAAAATATATATCTAATTAACTAAAATTCACCAACATAAATATAACTTTAATTAAAAATACCAACACAAAAGATCATCTTTAAAGATATTCTAATACAAAAGATGAATAGACACAAAAAGATTCTCTCAAGTCTTAACATATCCAGATATCCGAAAAATTAAAATATCCGGATCTGGATAATTATCTGTATCCGATTCGAAACTCAACTTGTATCCGTATCCGAATCCGCATAAAAAAAATCCGTATCCATATCTGAATCCGCAACTATCCGTATCCGAATATCCGAATCCACAAAAATTTGGATACGGATCCAGATTCGGAAGGGTAATATCCGACCCGTTTGCACCCCTAGCCACACCCTTAAATCCACGTATTATTCAGTTTTTCTAATTATTCTCAAATTTTAAGAAAAAAAAGTTGCTCTCTTGAGGATAGGGGTGTCAATGGCATCATTTTATCCATTTATCTAACCCGTATTGTATCCGAAAATATGGATAAGAGTAAGATTTTTTTTTTGCATTAGATTATCAAGTCTGAGTAAGGGTAAATTTTTTTTGTTATCTTACCCATTATTATATAAGATAATTTTTAAATAATAAAATTATAGATATAGATATATATTTGTATGAATATGATACATGAATACATGATGCAATAAAGTTTTGTATTTTATTAACTTTTCATAATACAAATTAATTATATTTATTCTTTTTTTTTATTTTTTTTACAAATATTTTATTGAAAATCAATGACACTTTTTATTTATTTATCCAATCTGTACCGTATTCGAAAAAACGAATAAGGGTAAAGTTTTTTTTCATTAAAATATCTTCACCCAACTTATATTGTACCTGTTGACACTCCTACTTGTGAAAACATGATCTCTGATTCGGACTTAATATATAATTCTGAATTATTTTCGAACACAAATTTTTAACTCTGCCGAATCTTTATCAAATCATTCATTTATAACTATGCTCTTATAGGAGATTATATATAATTATACATTATCTCCATGTTTGGTTGTGGCCTAAGGCTAAGGAGGCCTAAATTAGTTATTCCAACTTAGGTCGGTCAAAATTATTCATGTTTGGTTAAGGCCTAAAGTTAAACCATAGCTTAAACTATTCCTTGTTTGGTTAGAGTTGATGGAGGACTAAAATTTTAAAAGCCTAAATTAATTAATTATTTATAATAAGATACTAATTATATAATATTAATATATTAGTAATAATTGTAATATATTATATATTATTATAAAATTTATTTAATATATTAATAATATAAATATTAATTATATATTAATAATAATTATTAATAATAAAAAATTAATTGTATAATTATAAATTAATAATAATTACAAATTATATAATCTTATTAAAATAATAATTTAATATATTAACAATATAAAATATTAATTATATAATTATATATTAATAATAATTATTAATAATAAGATACTAATTATATAATATTAATATATCAATAACAACTATAATATATTATAATATTGTTATAATAATGATTTACTATATTAAGAATATTAATTATTAATAAATAATTATATAATTATTATGTTATATTGTTAATATATTAAATAATTATTATAATATATTAATATTATATAATTAGTATCTTATTATTAATAATAATTATGAATAAGAAAATATTAATTATATAATATTAATATATTATTATAATAATTATTTAATATATTAACAATATAGGGTATTAATTATATATTAACAATTATTATTAATAATAAGATACTAATTATATAATATTAATATATTATAATATTATTATAATAATTATTTAATATATTAACAATATAACATAATAATTATATAATTATATAATTATATACTAATAATAATTATTAACAACAATATACTAATTATATACAAATAAAATATTATTATAATCATTCAAGTTAGGCTACGAGGTGGAATAAAAATTAAACCATCATATAAGGTGGCTTAATTTAGGCCGGCCTAAAGAATCTGATTATGCCATTTTAGACCGGCTCATTTAAAGCACGTTTGATAGAATAACGAGACCTAAATTTCTTATTTCACCGTTTAGGTCACTACCAAACATTGTGTATTGTACATTCTCTTGAACTTAAATTCTTTAAGCATTTTATTAACTCGACATTTTTATGTATCTCTTACGAAAATTACACACGAGTCTTTCCACAATTGAAAAGTAAGTCGCAACACAAAATGCAGCACAGAACAAGTGTAGCGCAACCGGACATTGTTTGTTTCACGGCAGACAGAAAAGAGAGACTTGTGTCTAGCTAGGGTTTTAGTGAGAGCGACAATTGACAAATGGCGTGGAGTGTCACCGGATCAGGCAGTGCTCCGGCTATCGGGCTACGGGCCCTGCGTAACCGCTCGCCGATCGTCGCCGGCTTGTATTGCGTCTCTGTCGTTGGTCTCTCTGCGAGGGGGTCCCACCGCTCATCCACCAAGCCCTTCGCTTCCATCTCCGCCTCCCTTTCCACTGGTAAAAACAAATGCATTGTGCAATTTTTGAAGAACAAGTAAAACAAATTTGCTGCATTTTCATGAAATGGTAACCAAAAAAAGGAAAAAAATGTTTATAGCACTAACATATTTTCACCTTGATCAGAGAAAAAAGAGGCTGTAGAAACTAAGCATGCACCTGCTGCACTGGGTCCATATTCACAGGCTATCAAGGCCAATAATCTTCTTTTTGTCTCTGGTTGTTTGGGCCTAATTCCTGAGGTTTCGAACTATTCTTTGTTTATTATTAATACCTAAGATGACAACTCTAATAGATGTTGCTATAATAGAAGAATGTACTAAATGGTTGAATTATGAACTTTTTTTCATTTGCATTTGCAGACAGGAAAGTTTGTCTCTGATAGCGTTGAAGAGCAGACTGAACAGGTACTGAATTTTTTTAAAGTCCGACAAATTCATTTTAACCCCAAATCTCACAAACACTAATTACCAAGAACATACTAAACCAGTGTTATAAAATGCGGTTTTTATGCGGTATGCGGAAGGCCACCGCATACCGCATATACGGTATACGGCCGCATATGCAGATTTTAAAATAAGAATTCAGATATATTTGAAAGCATAATCTTCACAACAGGAATAAGAATACAAACATTTGTATTCATATTTTAAAATCCGAGGGCATCAAGTTTCCATTTTTCAGAGATACTGACAAAACTAGTAAATAAATACTGGTAATCAAGTAAAAATATACTTTTTCTTATTTTTTAAAGTTATTTACTTGTATCTATCATCTATGATTTCAATGAGAACTGAACTGCCAACGTCTTGGCACCTGCCATCTGCTGACTAGAATCTTCATAGGGATGTTAGATCAAAATTAGACGGTTCTGATCACACAAACCAACAATCAAAATCAGAAAGCAACTGCAACTGGTATTAAAACTAAAACAACAAAATCAAGAGAGAAATTGTGAGTACACCAGAAGAAGCATGCAATAGAAGGTTCTTCATCATCTCACAACAGAAATATTGAAGGACGCGCTGGGATGGAAGGAGAGGCATCGATGGGTGAGTAGGCGGAGGAGAGAGGCAATTGGTGCAATCTGTTTTGGAGGAGAGTGAGAGACGGAGGGCTGGAGAGCGATCCATTTTGGTGGCGCTCGGTGGATCTATTTTGAGAGACGGAGACGGCTGGACTACTGGAGTGAGAAGACAAGACAGTGAGAGACGGAGAGAAACAATTAGGGAAATTAGGCTATGCTGATTCCAAATATCCAATATGCGGTATATGTAGATTTTATGCGGCCGGTTAGGTAATATGCAGTCAAAATTATGCGGTCAAATATGCGGCCGCATATGCGGAACTGCATATTAAACTGCATATTATTTTTCTATGCTGTTCGGAACCACATACGCATATGCAGCCGCATAGACTGCATTTTGTTACACTATACTAAACAGGTATGAGAAATTTCTTTTGAACCCAAGTATGGTAAAGACTAAACCATGTAATCGTAATTTGGAATTATAATATACTTCTTTAAATGAAAGATTTTTGGTCATTTGTGAGAATCAAATTAGCTGTACTCAAGATTTTAAATTTTGCATCTTAATAGGTTTTGAAGAACATGGGTGAAATACTGAAAGCGAGTGGGGCGAGCTATTCTTCTGTTGTGAAGACCACTATTATGTACTAATGATCTAATTTAATCAATCTAAATTTCACAGTTTTTTATGATATTTCATAGATTGAGTGATTAAAAATTTTGATTTTTAATTTTCAGGTTAGCTGATCTCCAGGATTTCAAGAAGGTCAATGAGATTTATGCAAAATGTAAGTTACCAAAAATTCAACAGGGACATTAATCCAACTTCTTATAAAATTCACATAATGGTTGAGAACAGCGGGTAAACGACAAAATAACTCATTATTAAATTTGTAGATGTATTTTTTATAGTGTGTATAGGCTATAAACCTATCCCATGTGTTGATAATATATATATATTTTTTTCATTATAAAAAATTTGGCGGTGCAGATTTCCCGCATCCTGCTCCAGCTAGATCGACATACCAAGTAGCCGCACTTCCATTGAATGCAAAGATTGAAATCGAGTGCATTGCCGCCCTTTAGGTCTCTCAATCAGCTTCATTTTCTCTATTTTCTTTTCTGTTGAATAATTTCAGACTAGAGAGTGAGATAATAAGATGCTGATATATAAGACGTTTTGTGATGTGCTACATGTCTTATTTATTTCTGATTTGTGTCGGTTGAATATTTGATTTGGGTTATAACCTAGAAATTTATGAGACGCGTGGTTGAGGCAGGTTTGGGGCCATATTTATTGAAGCATAGGAACCCTCTATATGTTAACATCTGAACCCTCGTTAATCTTTCCTACCTTCTATATATCATTCTTATTTGACATACTTATATTTCCTGGACAACCACTTCTATGAATTAATATACTCCTACCCATTTTTTCTTGATCCAAATCAAGTTCATAATTTGTTTTTTTTTTGTCTTTTCACAAGATCTAGTGCAAAAACACACATATTGGTGGTACGGAAATATACTTGTATGTGGAAATTTAAGGGTCCTCTTTATTTGTACCGTATCTCTATCTGAAAGGGCGAAAATGTAATGGAACTCTCAAACTCTCCATATTTTGAATATTGGTAATGATTTTGCCCCATGGAGAGGTATGGAGTTTGTGGATGAAATATACAGTATAAATAAAGTATACCCCCAAATTTCCACTTATAGATAGAATTTTCTACCTGTCAGTGTGTGTGTTTAAGTGCTGGATCTTGTGAAAAGACAAAAAAAAAAAAAAAAAAAAACAGACACAAATGATGAACTTTATTTGGATCATGAAAAAATAGGTAGAAGAATATTAACTTGTAGAAGTGTGATTGTCCGGTAAATATAAGTATTTATAGAAGGTAGGAAAGATTAACAAGTAGGGGTTTCAATGCCCCAATATACAGAGGAGGATTCTAATGCCCTACTAATGATTATTGCTCCAAATCTGTCACAATATATGGACTGAGCATCTCATATATATGTGGGCTATTTAATCTGCTCATTGAGCGGGTCTATGCTGCCCATAGTTGTATGGTCTGTTGGAGTTTAAGGAAAACAAAAAACTATGTTTGTTTATTTCTTTCGTTATTGATTTGATGTTAATTTCATATAGTGCTCTGATGAGTTTGAACACCCAGAAATAGAAATGGGAATAAGCGTATTAAAAAAGATTAATATAAAAAGTGACATGACAAGTTATTTTGGAGAGATACTAACTTCACTTTCATTATCTGTACTTTTTCAGGTGTGTTGATATATATATATTTTTTAATATTGATTGTATTTAACAGCGAAAGTTGTTATACCTCACAAGTAATAAAAAAATTGAAAGTTGTATTTTTACTTGTTTGAGAAAGTATTTCACTTAAAATATCTTTATGATTTTTAATAGAAGTTAAAGCGACAAACACGTTGCGCATTATGTATACTTGTAAATTAAGATATGGTCAATTACATGTCAAATATAAATACTTTTTAGGGGCAAATAAAGAGATGAGCGAATTCTTTATTTTAATGCTAATACGGAAGCGTTGAACCGAAACCAAATGGATAACTCAATCAAGAAATTTGCTATGTTTAAGAATAGTTACGTTGGAGACAAATCAGCACAGATAGTCAAATGATTTTGGCGATGTACGACACTTAATAAATAATTTTCACCTCCTTTTATTTAAAAATGAAATTAAACAAGGTCAAGGTCTTATAAATTTGGTTACTTGAGATGGTTACCAACTTCCACAATTAAACCGCGTGAAATGCATGCTACGTACAGTATTTTAAATTTTCATCCCTATCTCTTTTTACTATATCATAGTATGGTGTGTTTTTCTCTCTCTCAAATGACTAGGTCCAATGCATTTTATCCTGGGAACTTCATTTTTTTAAGAGGTACTTAAATGTGCAATATATTTGAAAAGGTAATAAGCATGTGAATTAAAAGACCATTCAATGATATTTATATTAAATATAATAATCACCCCCTGTTGATTTTAAAATTGCAAAATTAGTATTTCTAAATCACTGCTTTTCATATTAAAGAGAGATCTTATCTGCTTGTCTTAATTTTAACATAATTTTGTTGGTTAAACTTATTCATTTCAAATGTGAATGCTTGTTGCTTGTACAATTCTCTCCTCTTTATTATTTGAAGCATCAGCATCAAGGCTTGTCACTTTGTAGGGCTCATGTTTATTTTTTGCTCTCTGTGTTCCAATTTGGTAGAGAAGGAATAAAAATTTGGATGAATCTGCTGTAGTTAGCCTAACATGTTCCCCAACTTAAACACTCTTTATTTTTAATTTAAATGCTTTAACATATTTATTCACATCTTTTTATTGTGTTCTTTATTAAAAAATTATTTTTTGAAAAGGACGCATTGAACAGCTAAACTTGTACCATACGAACAATAAATTATTAAAGGATTCCAACTAAAGTGATTCAAGCAATCTCCATCTTTTGATATCAATAAATAAATTAAACCTCCCCATGGCACAGTGCATTTGTTAAATACACACAAAAAAATAGAAAAAGGGAAGCAAGCATTCGTGAACCGCAATTTACCAATTCTGCTATGATTGTTTCGCATGTGCACAATTGTATTATTAAATATATTAAATAGGTTACAATTCCAACTCTTGTCCAATTTAAAGGGACATTTGCATTTGTCTAAAAAAAATAATCGAAGGATAATTTTAAAGCAGATGGAATAAATTTGGTAGTGCAACCATTTTAGTGCCTGGAATAGGATTCACCTAATTGTTGCAACCAAAAAGCAGTCTTTGGTTTTTCTCTGTCCCTTTGATGAATATTTGCCTTTTTTTTAGAAGAAAATTCCATGAATGTTCGTCAGCCAAGTCCTTTTCTTGAAATTTATTCAATTTGGGTGCGATTGCGATATGGGATATGTTCACTAAAGTTTGTGATTCTAAATATTTTTCTTGAATATTTTTTATAAAAGCAAAGAAAAGGATGGAGAGTATGATTATGTCTCACTAAAGTTGTACTATATCTGTGGGCTAATTTTTCATGGTATTGTGTGGTTGGGAGGTGTGGTTATATTGCAATATGCATTTTCAATTCGAAGTGGAGTTAAATTTTTAAGTTATGAAAATTAAATATAAATAGAGATCAATTATATAATTTTTTATATTATAAATGAGAATTAGTTTTACAACATCTCTAATATAATTTAAACTATATAAAAAATGTGTATAGATATAATTTTTTTGAAAAATTGACCCAATTCATTGAATTTCCCTCCACACTATTTCCAATATGAGGAGGAATCCAAAACCTCATATTTTATATCTTTGTTTTTAAAGTTTAAACTATCGATTCGAGCCGCTTAACATAATGTCCATATTAAAATATGCTTGAAAACTAAATTTTATAATTTTTGAATTTTCTTTATTATTTTTTCAGATAGGTACAAAATTATTGTTTTTTAACGATTCAAAAACAGTGATTTTGTAGCTATTTTAAAAATTAGTAAAAAAGTTCCAAAATATATAAAATTTCACACTATATATATATTTTAATATGGATATCATATTGAGCAAGTTAAACAGATAATTTGAATTTTATAAATGAAAATATGAAATATAAAATATGATAAGTTACGAAAGAGACGAGTATTGAAAGTTGAAACCCTCGTAAAAAAAAAAAATTTAATCACTTGAGCCAAGTACCGAGAGGACATTGTTTATTGTAATGTGTAAATCTTAGCTGGCAGATAGCAATCCACCAGTTGTACCTGTGCTCAGATCTGTCAATACAAAAAAGTTCTTTTTGGCGGCCGCGAGATAGCCACCTTTGGTACAAATATGGTGCTCTCAATTAAAAAATTATTTACTTCAATTAATTAATATATATACCAACCAATGAAAGTTAGTTACTTGACAAAAATTTATAGTCTAAACTCTAAAGATGTCTCCGTACCATGTCAGCATGTCTCACGTGATTTTATTGACATGAGATTATCCAAATTTCCTACGAGTGGATTTTGAATATTTGACAAGTCGTAATTGTGCGCATCTAAATATTAAATATCAATTGCTATGACAAAACAATATTAAGATTTGTTGTAATAGCATAATTGATTAGGAATGAGTTATAGAGTTGTTGTATCCGAAGATCAAGAGTTCGATTCTTTCTCATAACTTCACAGTTTCAGTGAAAATTAAAAAAAAAAAATTTGTTGTAATAAAAAAGGCAAGTTACCCAAAATTAAGATTATCCAAACTTCCTACGAGTCGTAATTTTGCACCTTTTTTTCTCAAAAAATAAACAAATTATGCACGTTCAATTAAGATTTGTTGTAATGAAAAGGTCAAGTTATCCAACATGACATTTTCCCTGTTCCTTTTCATGCATGATTAGCACTTTTTTTAATAATTTGAGAAGTAAAGGCGACGAAAATGAAATCTGCAAGTTTTGAACAAAAAAGTTTTTTGTAGATATTACCGTGAACCTCGTTTTGATTTGCTTACAGTTAGAGGTGGAACTAGAAAATTTTAATAAAAGTGGCTGAAAATTAAAATGCACAAAATATAATTAGTAAAATTTGAACTTAAGTTCTCTCAACCACAAATTAAATAGAAATTTAATCACTAGACGATAACTAAAAAATTATGTTGGACTATATAAAACATTTAAAAGAAATAAAATTTAATTAAATTTCTATATACATAATTAAAATTTTAAAATCAAAGAGATGACCTTAGATCTGTCCCTGCTTACCGTACTCAATTTTTTGTTTTCCACGTTTGTAGACAAAAAAAAGTGTTATTAAAATGGTATTAGATTAAACATCACCTTCAAATTAAAACATATGTTACTATCTGTTGTAATCATTTTAAATCAAGAGATCCAGATTTAAAATAGTATGATTTTTGTATTTATGCATGAATTAATGCGGAAGATACCAAAGAAAAGTAGAAGGGACCAACTTGTACACTTTTATTTAATCAAAGAAAGAGATCCATGCCAAGTGCATGAACAATGCTTGGGGACCATTGAGTGTCCTTAAATGGTTGATGTAGATTGTCTGGTGCATTTTGTATTCATATAATAATCAACAAGTTAAACATTTTTAAAAAGAAAGGAATTTTTTTTTTTTTGAGAAAGTGGGGTGAATCCACCGATTTTATTAACAAACGAACATTGTTCAGATGCTGAAAGGCTCCAACCAGCTAAAGTTTTTACAGCATGTATTACAAAAGATGCTGGTAAACTCCAGATCATAGAGAAACAAAAGTGATAAAAACATGCCCTTGATAGTTAAAGGCAGCCATGAACAACAACTATATATTGACAAAACATAGCAATATTACGTGAAAACAAACAGAACAAATGACTAAGCTACGTATCTTGGGTTGAACCAAGTGTACGGATTATAATAGCCTGTTCGAGAGGGGTGGTTGCCCCTGCCTCCTCTTTATCCTCTCCCTCTTCCTCTATTATAATTTCCTCTCCCTCTAAAGGTAAAGGAATCAGTTCCTGGATATACAAATAATTAGTGTCTAGAGGTAGAAGTAATGATAAATGAACTAAAGAGCTAAAAAGTAAAGTTTTACACCAAAAGCTGACAAGAGAGATAATCTTCGTGCCTACAGATACTACAGAGGGAACACAAGTGTTTTGAAAATAAAGCTTATTTCTTTTAAGCCAAACACACCATAGGACAACACCTCTTACTTTCTCAACTAATGGAGCATTTTTCAAGGATATGAAAGCATTAAGAAACCATAGATCATCCATACAAAAACCACGAAATGTAAAATTGTTGTGTAAGCTACATTGTACAAATAAATGGTTCGTTGTCTCAATGTCACCGCAAAAATAACAAGTTGGATCCCCTTGCCATCCCTTCTTAAGTAGGTTACCTTTGGTTAGAATTTTATTTCTTTTAAGAAGGTAGAGGAAGATTTTAATTTTAAGGGGCATTTTGGATAACTAAAGAAAAGTAAAGGTAGTGTTTTTGATTCCACCATACTCAAGCCACTCATAAAAAGAGTGGACTAAAAATTTACCAACATTAGACCATCTCCAATATAGAGTGTCAGGTAAAGTAGGATTAGGGACATAGTTAATTAATTAGGCTTGCAAAGCTTACCGCTCATTAAGAAGCACACCAGTTAATTGTTGTGTAAAATGTAATTGTAGAGAGGAATTCACATAAGCTTCTATAACTAAAAGGTCGGGGTCAGATGAGTAAAAGGAAAAGATGTGGGTAAGAAAAGATAGGGGATGATATGAACACCATCTATCTTTCCAAAATTTAATTGTAGATTCGTTTCTAAGCTACCTAGTAAGTCATAATTCCACTACATCAGTATCCTTAAGGACACCAGACCAAAAAGAAGAATAATTAGAAGAGAATCCTGATGGACCATATTTGAAGTAATATTTATTCTTTACTGTATGATCCCCAAACCAAAGGAATCGTTACCTCAGTTGGTCAATTCTGAGTCGCACTTTAGCAGGCATTTTAAATACAAAAAGCCAGTAAATAGGTATAGAAGAGAGAACATAAATTAAAGAGGGCTAATCTGCCTCCATAAGACAATAATTTACGCAAAAAAGAAGGGATTTAGATTGTTATATCGAAATCTGAATTACATTGTTACAAAAAAAAGATAGCATGCAGAGAAAGAAAAGAAATCGCAAGATAGGGTAACTCTGCCGTTTTGAGAGTCGGAGGCATTCATCCTCCTTTTCGTCTCCATCTCGCCACTCTTTATCCCGCCCTTACATTCAATCCACCCACTTTTTGAGCATACGAGGTTTTCTTTTTAAGCTGAGCCGATGAGATCCTTCTTTCGAGTCGAGTCAATGAGGTTTTCCCTTTCGAGTCGACACTTCACCAACTACCACCACCTCGTCTCTATTGAGCCGACACTTCCAATTCAAATCTAGTTGTGGCTCATTCACTCCGCTGCGTTTTGCTCCGTTGTTCCATCTCGAGTTGTGCCGCTTAGGTACTCTTAGGGTTTGGTTCGCTCCCTCATTAATATCGTCAATAACAACAGTGAGGCAATAAGGGGTTTTGAGGTCCACCACCCTATCTTGGCTCCTAATCCGCTTTGCCGCTCTTCGCCTTTGTCTCGATTCAACGAGTTCTGATGGAGGTGTTGTAAATTCGTCCATCTCTACTGTAGTATCTACCATATCAATGTATAAATAAGGTATAATTATGGTTAATAATGATGATGATGCTGACGGTGACCTCTTTCCTTCTCCTCCCTCTCTTCTCCTCCTCCTTTTCTTCTCGTCCTTCTATCTCTTTTCTCTATGTTTTTTTTTAAATAACTCAGGTACAAAACTAATATGAGCACGAAGGCTCTCCTGGATACCCCTGTCTATCTTAATTACAACAACACTACTTTGTGCTAATGATAAAAAATTATGCAAATTTACAATCTACCAATTTGAACATGAACACAAAATCCTACAGGCTCACTATATATTTATCCGAGCGCTGTAACCCTTGGGTTTTTTTTTTCTGATTTTTCTTGTCTACTTTGTAAAGGGGTTTCAATTGTAATAGTGTAAGTACTTGTATAAATGTTGTATGTACTAGTACGAAATAATATGTAACTGGTTTTGTCTTGATTGATGAAATATCGTCTACAGACTTTTAACTAAAAAAAAATACATTGTTACCCTCATTTCTCTAACCTATAAGAAACTAAAATTAGTAAACTATCTGCATCAAATAAGTAGTTAGTTTTGATTTATATATATAGAGAGAGAGAGATGAGCTACGCTACCCCATGGAGTAAAATGCATTTGTACTCCACGCCGTATTTTCATTTTTGAAAGTCCAAACAACCGATCCGAACTGTTAGATGTGATTTCCATATTGAAATGTGCTTGGAGACCAAATTTTATATTTTTTTTGAAAATTTTTTACCATTTATTAAGCAATTTTGAAAATTGTTGTTTTTCTGTGAACAGTAAAAAACAGTAAATATTTCTGGACCATGGGATTAGAGATTTTCAAAATTGCTTAATAAATAGTAAAAAAATTCAAAAAAAAATGTAAAATTTGGTCTCCAAGTAGATTTCAATATGGAGATCATGTTGAGCGGTTCGGATCGGTCGTTTGAATTTTTAAAATAAAAATATAGTGTCATGGAGCACCAACGCATTTTAATGGAGTAGCGTAGCTCATCTCTCTCTCCCTCTCTCTCTCTCTATATATATATATTATGGTTAAACTAAGAATTTTTATATTAATGATGAAGCAATTATAGTTTACAAAATTAGTGAAGATTAGTAACATCCTCCGGTCAAAATCAATATATGAGTTAAGAATCATCCAAGCCTTGTTGATGTGGTATTGGTGAGAAGATAAAACATAACTTTGTTTACACTGCAATATAGATTAAAAAAATGAAATAAGAAATATTTTTATGTTTTGGTCGGATAATAATCATTGATATCCGAATTAAGAAATTTAAGAAATATTGATAGGCACATGAAGTTATCAGCCCTCCAAAAAATGTAAGTCACCAGCCTCAAGTCATTTATAAAAAAGAATGGCACATAAGTTACCTGAGGGTAGAATTACTAAATTCAAACCCTTCTTAAACTCTGGCACGAATCTTAAAGCTGAATCGTTACATCTAAATAAGCACGAAATTATTTTGATCTGGCTGGAATTAAGTTCTTATATTTTTATTTCAATTGTACTCGCATATAATTGAGGGGATACATATTCTACAGACAAGCATCTCAGGGGTGGGGGGGTGGTGGTTTGATTTCAATGTCAATTTGTGAAAATAAAATAGGAGACTTTTATCGCTTTTTTTTCCCCAGTAAAAATAATGTTCTTTTACGATGTCAATTTGTGGGGAATATTACAGCAGGGTGTAGCACTGTAGCTAGCTAATTATAAGATAACCTTTTCAACTTTGCAAAACTTGATAGCCCAAATTCCCAACCACTTAAAGAAGCAAGTAGTGGCAAGAGATGGCGTCACTTTCCTCAAAAAGCAAAGTGATGGCAATTGGCTTATTTGTATGTATACGTGTATATGCTACTCTTGCTAGACATGCGTTCACCGTGCACCCACAACTTGCATCTCTGTGTGTGATCCAAAAACCACTCTTCACATTCACATCCCCACAGATCAATCTTAATCAGTTCTCTTGTGGCCATAGCTTGTATGGCAACCCATGCTATATTGCTATTGCCAGCTCGGTTGGATCTAACCTATTTACACAACTTCAAGCAATTACAAATTCATTTGCTCAACATGTCTTTATACAAGTACTTCACTCTCTTAGATGTTAGATAACATTCTAAGAGTTGGATTCATTGTAGTGTGATTCTAATATTGCTTAAAAAACAATTTAATTAGCCATTAAATGTTATGTAGGTTCTACAATTGCAATTATATTCGACAATTATAGTCCATAATATATATACACTTGACAGCTTCTATCAAGCTTTCAAAAAAAAAAAAAATAGTCCATAATATATATTAAAGGTTTAAATAGTGTTTATCGCGTCATAGTGGACTGATTAAAAAAACAGTGCTATGTCCAAATAGCGCTGCTATAGTGCAGAATATGGTGCTATAACTTTTATGGTTTAAAAACGCTATAGTGCGCTATATATATATATATAGAGAGAGAGAGAGAGGGGGGGGGGGGGGGCTAAGCTCAAAACATTTGTTTCTAACCTCCAGAACAAACGATTCGGTTTTCCAATTTTCAAAGTCCAAATAGACGATCTAAACGCTTATATGTTTAATCTATATTAAAATGTGCTTGGAGACCAAATTTTACATTTTTTGGAATTTTTTTATATTTAATTATTTATTAAGATGATTTGAAAATTGTTGTTGTTATTAAAATTCTGCATCATTAAAAAATAACAATTTTCAAACCATATTAATAAATAGTAAAAAAATTCAAAAAAAATATAAAATTTTGTCTCCAAGCATATTATAATATAGATTAAATATCTAACAGTTTGAATCGGCTCTTTAGACCTTTAAAATTAAAAAAGTGAATTATTTATTCTAAAAACTAAAAACAAATGTTTTGAACTTAGCCGGCAATTTGTTCAATGAACTTGATAAAATATATCATATCTCATTACATTTGATATGCCATCGATATATGAATGTCACATGTGTACATTAAATAATATAAATGTTGAAAGTTTCAATTTGATATTATATATGATTGTTATTACAACTTTTAAGTTTGACCTTCTAATTTATATCAACTAATCCTCTTTTTAACAAACTACACTCCTTTTGTCTCTCAATTGAAGAGCTACATCTATCTACCAACACGTAAAAACCAAACCTTTTCATTTTTGTCTTAATTTCTAATGCTAATATCATGTGACTGGTATCAGTTATTTTCAAAATGTCAATTTGTGCAAATAAATGATTTGATTATATATGTGAAATAGAGAAAGAGGAGGTAGTACAGTAAATTTAAGAAAAAAGTCTTATTATTGTTGGTTATTTAAAAATTGAGAGTTTGATTTCCTTTTACGAATTCGTAGAGTATTTACAGCCTCTGTGAATATTTAATATATATATATAGAGAGAGAGAGAGAGTAGAACTAGGGTGTTTTGGTGAGCTTGACTCTAAAATCCATCAAATCAATTTCAAATGATAAATCCGAACTGTTGAAACTCATTTACCTTACGTGTGATGTGTCTACATGTGAAATTTTTAAATATTCGAATTAATTTAGTATAAAGTCAAGCGGTCAAAAAATATTCAAAAAATGAATGCACTAAAATTAATTTATTAACCTTCTAATTTTGATCGATTAACTTTATACTAAACTAATTAGAATGTTTAAAAATTTCACATGTAGACGCATCACACGTAAGTGGGTTTTAACGGTTTGGATTCGTCATTTGAAATCGATTTGATGGGTTTTAGAGTCAAGCTCACCAAATACTTTGGTGAGCTTCAGAGCACCCTAGTTCTACTCATATATATATATATATATATATATAGTTAGGCTGGGGTGCTATAGATAGCATAGTGGCCGTCCGTGCTACGGCTCAATATTCAAATTTTTAAAATCCAAACAGTCGATCCGAACCATTCATTGTTTAATCCATACTGAGATGTGCTTGGAGACCAAATTTTACATTTTTTGAAATTTTTTTGCTATTTATTAAGATAGTTTAAAAATCACTGTTTTTTATTAAAATTCTGCACCACTGGAAAACAGCGATTTCAAACCATCTTAATAAATAGCAAAAAAATTCAAAAAAATATAAAATTTGGTCTCCAAGCACATTTCAATATAGATTAAACAATGAACGGTTCAGATTGACCGTTTGGATTTTGAAAACTTGAATATTGAGCCGTAGCACGAGAGGCAACTATGCTATCCATAGCACCCCAACCTAACTCTCTCTCTCTCTCTCTCTCTCTATATATATATATATATATATATATATATATATATATATATATGAATATGCTAGCATGCTATGCATAGCATAGAGCCCCTCCATACAACGCCTTGGATTTTGAATTTTCAAAATTCTAACGGTCGATCCAAACCATTCATCTTGTTCTCCATATTAATATGTGTTTGGAGACCAAATTTTACATTTTTTGAAGTTTTTTTTACTATTTCTTTAGATTTATTGAAAATCAGTGTTTTTTCATCTTACTATAATTTACAATAGTAATATCTACGGCCATTTTTATTAATATCCCAAAAAAAATAGATAATTTTAAAAATAACCTCTTTTTTTTTTTTTTTTTATTAATGCCCTAACCGCTTGGAAGCGGAGCGGGCCAATATCAACACCAAACCGCCCACTATATGGGCGGTCCACTTTTTTTTTTTTTTTTTTTTTTTTTTTTTTTATAAGTTTTTTTTTTTTTAAAAACAGAAATTTTTTATTTTTTTTATTGAAATATTAGAAATGTTGAATATATTTCTTTAGAAATAGATGTAATACAATATAATTTGATTTATTAGAAAGACTGCAACAAATAACCCGGATCAATATTTTTCAGGCCGGATTTTTCGCGGCTGTAAGAAAAATTAATATATCTCTTTATGTGTTATTGGACAAAAATAAAAATGCTTAGATTCTGAGTTATTGATCCCGGTTCAAAAGTCACTTCTATGTAATCTAGAAAATATTATAATTCTTCTAGGACATTTAATTTATAAAAAGTTGTATCTATTTTGAGAATTCTTTTTGAATAACAATTATTAAATAACTTAAAGTTTTTATTTTTTTTCAAAAATAGATACAACTTTTTATAAATTAAATGTCCTAGAAGGATTATAATATTTTCTAGATTACATAGAAGTGACTTTTGAACCGGGATCAATAACTCGGAATCTAAGCATTTTTATTTTTGTCCAATAACACATAAAGAGATATATTAATTTTTCTTACAGCCGCGAAAAATCCGGCCTGAAAAATATTGATCCGGGTTATTTGTTGCAGTCTTTCTAATAAATCAAATTATATTGTATTTCATCTATTTTTAAAGAAATATATTCAACATTTCTAATATTTCAATACAAAAAATAAAAATTTATGTTTAAAAAAAAAATCAAAAAAAAAGAACCGCCCTTGAATTGGGCGGTCTGTTTTTTTTTTTTTTTTTAAATTTTTTTTTTTTTTTAAAAAAAATTTCTTTTTTTTTTAAACAGAATTTTTTTTTATTTTTTTATTGAAATATTAGAAATGTTGAATATATTTCTTTAGAAATAGATGGAATACAATATAATTTGATTTATTAGAAAGACTGCAACAAATAACTCGGATCAATATTTTTCAGGCCGGATTTTTCGCGGCTGTAAGAAAAATTAATATATCTCTTTATGTGTTATTGGACAAAAATAAAAATGCTTAGATTCTGAGTTATTGATCCCGGTTCAAAAGTCACTTCTATGTAATCTAGAAAATATTATAATCCTTCTAGGACATTTAATTTATAAAAAGTTGTATCTATTTTTGAAAAAAAATAAAAACTTTAAGTTATTTAATAATTGTTATTCAAAAAGAATTCTCAAAATAGATACAACTTTTTATAAATTAAATGTCCTAGAAGAATTATAATATTTTCTAAATTACATAGAAGTGACTTTTGAACCGGGATCAATAACTCAGAATCTAAGCATTTTTATTTTTGTCCAATAACACATAAAGAGATATATTAATTTTTCTTACAGCCGCGAAAAATCCGGCCTGAAAAATATTGATCCGGGTTATTTGTTGCAGTCTTTCTAATAAATCAAATTATATTGTATTACATCTATTTCTAAAGAAATATATTCAACATTTCTAATATTTCAATAAAAAAAAAAATTTCTGTTTTTAAAAAAAAAAAAAAAAAAAAAAAACAGTGGACCGCCCATATAGTGGGCGGTTTGGTGTTGATATTGGCCCGCTCCGCTTCCAAGCGGTTAGGGCATTAATAAAAAAAAAAAAAAAGCAAGGTTATTTTTAAAATTATCTATTTTTTTGAGGATATTAATAAAAATGGCCGTAATATCTATATTTTCGAGTGAATTTTCTGAATTTAGATTTTGGATTCAAGATAAATAGTATTTTTAGGAAAGAAAAAAAATGGACACATATACAAAACTTACCAGAGTTGGCAAATATATGGAATTTGTTTATAAACCATAATTAAGAAATTAAATTTTACCAAACCAACATGATTATTATTATTTTTTTTTTCAAAAATAGCAAAGACCAAATAGCCAATTCGGTCCCATATTTTTTTTTGGACTGAATTGGCTATTCAATCTCCAGTTATTTTACACATTTTCACACTATTTTGTGTGGCCATCTGTATAAATACAAATTTTATTTGAGACCAAAATGTCAATTCAGTCCCTAGTATTTTTTTTAGCTGGGACCGAATTGGCTATTCGGTCCCATGTATTTTTTTTAAAATACCCTTCTTCTCCCTCCAAAAAAATATTAACATACACATGCAATTAAATATTGACATGCATCATATACAAACCCAATTAAATATTAACATTCATTTTATTACCGTGCATTATTCTACAATTGATTAATACTGTATACAAAGAGTTAAATTACTTACAAACTAAATAATTCTACAATTAATAGTTACATTACATAAATCTCAATTACACTAAAAAAATTAAATCATTCAACAATTAATTTATACTACACACAAAAAGATAAATTACTCTACATGCAAACTAAAAAAATTCTACAATTAATCATTGTACTATAAAAACCTAAATTATACTAAATAAAATGCCAATCATTGTATGTCTACAGTTGATAGAAAACTTAAACTAAATTTTTGAGACACTAAATGATGTCTTTTTGCAATTCTGATTCCGACAGATACCCATGGATGCTCCCTGGGGCAAAATCTAGATCTGTCTCGTCCCCCCTTTCTGAATTGTGGTAATACGTGCAAATCCGACTTTTCTAGCCAAAATTATGGCTGTTTAATTATTTTTTCAAAAAACAATGATGCTTCTATGCAAAAACACAGATAACGCACCGATGCTTTATGCCCAGCATAACGACGACAGAAGTGCATCGATGTTTCATTGCCAAAACATTGATGACGCACCCATGCTCTCTAAACGGCCAGAACTTTAAAATGCATTTACTATTTATTGTGTGTGTTTGCTTATTTTTTTAATAGATTACGATTCCATTTATTATTCAAAGATCATTCAAATTATCCATGAGTGTTAAATATATGTATTTAAAATTTGATAATTTGTATTTTAAGTTGGATATTAATAAAAATGTCAATAAATTACTCTACATGCAAACTAAAAAAAATCTACAATTAATAATTACACTACAAAAATCTAAATCACTGTTTTTCAAACAAACGGCCACAAAAAATTCAAATCACAAGGGACCAAATTGACTATTCAGTCCATACTTTTCTCGGATTTTCTTTGGCCGCGTCCACAAAAATTTGCAAAAAAAAGTGCAGATCAAATAGCCAATTCGGACCCAAGAAACTAAAAATACAGGACCGAATTGGCTATTCGGTCTTTTGAGTTTTTTTTTTTTAAAAAAAACATAATCATGTTGACTTGGTAAAAATCGATTTTCTAAATATGGTTTATAAAAAAAATTCAAATATATGACCACACAGGTTGTGAGCTAGCAAGAAATAACAAATGGGTCCCCCAATAATTGCTTAAGGCTTTATTCCAGCTCCTTTGCTCAAGGCCTCTAATAGTGCTGCTTGGTTACGTCTTCTTCCTCCTCTTAATTCCTAATCAATCAATCTTTGTTTCATTTTTGTTTCGATATGCCTCTTTTATAAGTACCCCTCAAATATATGCCCTTAAAAGGCTTTATTAAACATGTTCGCTCCTTTGTTTTAATTTGGACCTCTCATTTGTGGTTGTAAATTTTTTTAATGTGCAACCAAAAATATATGAAACTGTAGTTCACTTCATTTAATTAGATCCAAGTGACATTTTTCTTTAGAATGCATTTCTCTTTCTTTTTTCATTTGTTTGATAATTTTAATTTACATAATATGAGGAAAAAACGGATAATTAATAATGAAACCTAATTGGATTTTTTTTAAAGATAAAATAAAATGATGTACAAAAATTATACCAATTGAGATATTTCTAATTTCCAGTAAATTACATAATAATCTTCAGGGTGAACTCTTTGAGTACCCATAGCAACATCATTTTTGTAAACCCCCAACCACATTCGCCAGCCATATTAGACTCCAATCTTACATGAAAATCATTTGGCAGCTGCACTTTACATGTGAAACCAGCTAATAATCTCCATAAATAACAGTACATGCTTCAAACCTAATTTATTAAAGAGCCAATTCAAAATCCAATTTCCAATTAATTAAAATTTAAAAATAGAACCCCCCAACACACACTAACTATACAACAAAATTTTCTCCTTCCTCCTCCCCCTCCTTTTAACGTTTCCAAATCACTAATGAAAATTAAAAAAAAAAATGTATAAATTTCAAAAAGACCCACCATCGATAAATTACATCGATTCCGGTTCAGCCGAAAAAACCCGTCTGGCTCCAGACCGCATCACGAACCCGTCTCATATCCCGTCCCTTTAAAGTTCGGCCAACCCCTTCAAAAACTGATGACGCAACTCCGGTTCCATGCGTTCTCGCCAAGTACACGTGTGGTGGGACCACCTCACCAGCGTCCCCATTGTTGGTACTACCCCATTCATTCTCTGATTCACTTGCCCCCTCAACAGACTCTTCGTGCCTCAACCGGTTCCAATCCGGCACGTTGACTGGTGCAGATGCTGCTACCACATGCTGGCTATCTGTTTGCCGGCGCCGTTCTGACGATGTTAAACCTCCAGAGAAGACCTTGGACAAACCACCAATGTTACGGTACTCTGGTGTCGGTGTCCAGCCGTTACGGTCGGACTCAGGTTCAATCAAATGATCAGACCACATGTCTGACTCGTGGTACTCGGGGCCAGTGAATTGGGTCGAGACATAGCCGTAAGTGCCGAGGAGTCGATCGGCATCGTAGTGGCGGCCCTTTGCCATCAGCTGGCTTTGGATGTAGGTTGGTGATAACGATGTGATGACGTATCAGAGAATTTATTGGCTTGGCTAGGAATGAATGAATATTTTCTTGGCGAGGCGAAATCACAAGGCAAGCCGCAAAGTAAAGAGGGGAGTCTAATTTATAGGCCTAGGGAGGAACATTTTATGAGTAGACTTGGTCTATACCGTAGACTAAGCCTATGGGAACTAAGAACATTGACTAAATTGTTTTTTTTTTTTTAAAAAGAGTACTAAAAATAACAATAATAACAGCATTATAGATCAAGACAGTCGCTATTGGAGTGTTGTTAAATGTTAAGACAGGAAACATATTGTCAACAAATAATGATGGACAAGTATAGTGACATTTGTTTTTAATTATCTCTCTGTTATATTTATTCTTCTTCTTTTTTTATCCAAAATCGTTTCCAATCTCTCTCTAACATACCGCTCTAACAAATGAATTGGTCTAATATAATGAGATTATATCATGAGGATAACTGTTTTCAGATTCTTTATACTCGGTAAAGTATAATTGATAAGACATGTATAAACTGTTTTTGACAAGTTAAATTAATTATTGCAAATGTTGTAATCAATGATGATAAATATGATGGCATTTAGTAAATTAAAAAAAATATAACGAATAAATATGTTCTCTTAGCACTGGCAAGATCGAACTAATTATTTTGGTACAAATAAAAAATGTATAAGAATTTGAGGTCCTTTGTGCAAATGGTAACTTCAGGGGAACTTCTTATAGAGAGAGTTTACCTTTTAACGATAAGTCGTGAGAACAATCTACTCGATAAGTAGCCACGTCTCCATCGATATGTCCAGATAATTAGTTAACCTTTACAAAGATGTTGTTCCTGTAAAAATTCAGTTAATTTACGAATAATTTAGCATTTAACTAGAAGCAATATTAATTGAAAATATGTGTGTGATTGTGTATATTAAACATTTGACTAGTTCGCTTTAGCGTTTAATAGTCTTATATTTATATGATTATAGTTCTCAAAGCACATATAAGGACAAAATGAGAAAATTAAAATAGAGGTGCTAGATAAAAAAAGTGCTTTGTATTTTTATTTTTGAATAAGTGTTCGCAGCAGCGCAGCAATGTGGACTCTCCCGGACCCCCACCACTCGCCTCTACTCCCTGCAGCTCCTCCTTGCTGCCATGAGCAGCTACTTTCCATTTTAGATCTGAATCTGATAGCTGCCTTGAGCATGTATTTCCGAGTTCAAATCTGGTCGCCGCTTTTGTAATTTTCATCTTGTCATTTTGGGTCTTCTTAAGCGTTGTATACTCTTAATTTTCAAAACAAACGGTGTGTGTGTTTTTCTTTTTTCTTCTGAGCTTTTTTTTTTTTTTTTTTTTTTTTTCTATTTGGCAATGAAAGATTGAGTGAAACGAGCTGTACATATAGATACTTATTTTATAAATTGTTGTTTGTTTTAATTTGTGTTTGTTATGTGTTTTTTCTTCTCCTCCTCTTTTCCTTTCCTTTGTTCTGACTTCTACATTAACAACTCTATATTGGGACCTTTGAGTGGTGATTGTTCCGGTTCGGTTGATTCAGTTTCTAGTTCGATTTGATTTAGTGCCTTCATTGGGACTTTTGAATGGTAACTGTCCTGGTTTGTTTGATTCAGTTCTCGATCTAGTTTAATTCAGTGTCTTCTATAATGAAATCTGCTAGCAAGACAATTTGTACATAGAGGAAACAATCAATAGGCTTCTATCATTTCCATTGAGTAAGGATGACCAAATTTGTGTCCACAGGATGCACATACATTTGTACATTTTTAGTTCGTTTACAGCTATATATTTTCTAAGACACTTATAGTCTAATCTTATGTAACAACTACTATGTAATTTTTTAAATAAATGAAATTGTTTACGTGCTTTACACCCAAAAAAAAAAACAATCAGTGTTCGCACTCTAATTTCTGCACCATAACTATTTTAATTGCTTGAAGGGACTGCAAAAATTTTGGTGCTGAATTTCTTTCTAAAGTATTAATACATATGCACAAAAATATTAATACCTATAAGGTGAACAGTTTTTACATAAATAATGGTGTCCTAATCAATTCTTCCAAATGTTCCGACACCATAACTACCATCACTGTCTGAGAGACTGCAAAACTCTAGTGTTAATTTTTTTTTTCTAAAATATTAATACCTATGCACCAAAGTATTTATATTTATGAGGTAAACAATGTTTATGTAAATAATTGTCCACCCAATCAAATCTCTCAAACATCCCGCACCATAAATATCTATGGGGACCACTCAAACTAAATTGGGGGGGGGGGGGGGGGGGGGACCATATACGTTTCTAAAAAGATTAGTATTGTCATAACTATCTGCGGCGATTACAAAACTTGATATTATTCTACATATGACGCTAAATGACGTCTGAAAGTATTTATATTAAGTATTGCAATTATTTATACCTATGTACTAAAGTATTTGTGTGTGTGTGTATATATATATATACAGGGTCTGGCTAATTTGCTGCCGGCAGCATTTTGGCCGGAGGTGCTGCCGCTCTTTTTTTATTTTTGTGATGTCCAAACAACAAATCCAAATCGTTAGATGTTTAATCCATATTATAATCTACTTGGATACCAAATTTTACATGTTTTGGAATTTTTTTACTATTTATTAAGCTAGTTTGAAAATTGCTGATTTCAGTAAATTTATGCAGCATTGAAATCAGCGGGTTTCAAACCAACTTAATAAATAGTAAAAAGTTCCAAAAAATGTAAAATTTGGTCTCCAAGTCTATTATAGTATAGATTAAACATCTAATGGTTTGGATTTGTTGTTTGGACATCAAAAAATAAAAATAGCGGTAGCACCGCCGGCAGAAATGCTGCTGGTAGCAAATTAGCCACAACCATATATATATATATATATATATATATATATATATATATATATATATATATATATATATATATATATATATATTGTATAAAGTAAAATCTTCAAGGGTTTGAACATATCAAGGTACACGTTAAATACTAATATCTTATTTTTCAAGTATTAATATTTTATTTTGCAAGTATTTATACTTATGCACTAAAATATTTATTCTTATGAGGGTAACTATTTTTGTTAGAAGAAGATTGATGTGAACGTGATTGGAAAAGGTTAATGCAGGGATACAATATCCCCACTACTTCGTTAAAGGAAGATTGACGCGTGGACTATTAAGAGACTCGAAAAGGAATGATCATAACAAGTTACGTATCAAAGTATCAATATCTTATCTTCATAGTATTTATACTTATGAAAGATGATGCGGGGATGAGTGCATGACTAAACAAGGGAGGACCATATAATTAGCGGGAACCATAGTACAACCTTCCTCTAATATTGCTACGAGGACAGAAAATGTACTAGAGTTGGGGGATTCATATAATTTTTTTTTCATTTAACGAGAGAGACTAATAGTTTTCTTGTTATAATAGGAGTACACAGTGTAGGGGATCAGATAGTGATCAAATTGTATCCTTATTCGTTATAATATTTTGAATACAGATATGACTACGGATAGTCTCGAATACAGATACAGATCAAATATTAAATGCTACACATACTGATTGGATATGTATATAATTTAGATAATTAAAGATAAATTACTAATGTATATTCTAGTAAAGAATGACGTCTAAATATAATTTTTCATTCATAAATTGGATCTAATATTTTTCATAATAAATTTGTTGGTTACAAAACATATATCAAATTATAAAAATATTAGTCATTAATCATGTCGTAGTGTTATATTGTTCATCAATATATATATATATATATAGAGTACGGCTAACGCGCTTCCTCTAGCATATAGACCGAAATGCTTCCGGTGGAAATTTAAAATTTCAAAATCTAAAAAGTCGATTTGAACCGTTTATCTCCTTCTCCATGTTAATATCTGCTTGGAGACCAAATTTTACATTTTTCTAAAATTGTTTACTATTTATTAAGCCACTTTGAAAATCGCTAATCCAACGGTGGCTTAACAAAACAGTAAAACCATTGGATCAGCGATTTTCAAAGTGGGTTAATAAATAGTAAAAAATTTCAGAAAAATATAAAATTTGGTCTCCAAGCAGATATTAATATGGAGAATAAGATGAACGGTTTAGATCGACTTTTTAAATTTTGAAATTTTAAATTTTCACCGGAATCATTTTGGCCTATATGTTAGAGGAAGCGCATTAGCCGTACTATATATATATATATATATATATATATATATGGGAACATGCTAGCGTGCTATGCATATCATAGAACCCCTCTATGCAATGGCTCGGATTTTGAGTTTTCAAAATCCTAATGGTCGATCGAACCGTTCATCTTATTCTCCATATTAATATGTATTTGGAGACCAAATTTTACATTTTTTGGAATTTTTTTACTATTTCTTTAGATTTATTGAAAATTGCTGTTTTTTTATGGTACAGATTTGCTGAAAACAGTGATTTTCAATAAATCTAAAAAAATAGTAAAAAAATTTCAAAAAATATAAAATTTGGTCTCCAAACACATATTAATATGGAGAACAAGATAAACGGTTTGGATCGACCATTAGGATTTTGAAAACTCGAAATCCAAGCCGTTGCATGGAGGGGTTCTATGTTAGTTTGTAATAATCTAGAAGTCAATAATACGATAATTTATCATAAAACTTTGTTCATGAATTGAATGATTAATATCATTTTGTTGCCTTGAGTATTATTGCATTTATGGATCATTTCGAGTTCATGACTGAAATTGTGAAACTCTATAATATAGATGATATATACTCTTAAAATGTTACTAACCAAGGTAATTAGCAGGAACACTAATTACCGCGAAAAGATTAATATGTGGATTAAAAGATTGTTAAGTTTTACAAACAACCTGACACAAGATGTCATTTTAATCACATAGATACATATTCTAGGAACATGGAATTTGACAGACCCCGAATGAGACATTAAATAGAATTGTGTTCGTGTCATTAATGTTTCTCATTCAGTGTCACGTTCTAAAGTATGAGGTATTTATCGTTCCCACTAAGAAATATGTATGTGTGATTGCTATCTACCGCTGTTCGTAAAAAGCAGTCATAACGGTAGCATTCCCATATGTATAGCTTAGCTAAGGAAATGATAGTCTACCAAAAGTACTATTTGTCCCTCGTATCTCTATACGAGCTATAGCATTACTGGGCCCCTTGATATAGTTAGATTATCTGCTAGCGGTATAATTACAAGAGTAATTATATTTGATAATCTGCTCAAGATCAAGAAAAGATTCAGTTAGCAAGGATGACACACATCTACCTTGAAACTGATTCGATAGCTATGAGACAGAAGAACAGACACAAGTAAATTGTTTACTGGATCGTGATATTGTACAGTACAGCATCATCTGTGTAATTGGATGGTCATGATGTGTTGCCAGACGCCACCCATGATTATAGAAGTTAAAACAGTTTTAACTCTATTTACCAACATAACACAGATCCTATTGGGTCACACCATATAGGAGCTAATTGGAGAATCTTATTTTGATTGATTATAAATTGGTTATGATCAATGATAAGATGGTTATAATTAATTATACGTGTTATAATTAAATTATAAATGTTATGTAAAAATAACAAGCAAAAAACATTGGTTAATTTATAAACGTGTGTGACACGTTGTATAAAAGTTAACCGGTTAATTTATAAATGTGCAGGACACATTGTATAAATTACCGAAACAACAACCGCAAGAAAAATATATATAATTATTCAGAATAATTATACGAATATTATTTGTGTTCGGGCCGAGGGCATTCGCATCTTTTCAGATTCGTCCTTATTCGCATGACATGTCATCGATCCTATCCAGATGACACGTCATCGATACCGAAGCAAATAACCGCAAGAAAAATATATATATATAATTGTTCAGAATAATTATATGAATATTATTTGTCTTCGGACCAAGGGCATTCGGGTCTTTTCAGATTCGTGCTTATCCGCATTACGTGTCATTGATCCTATCCAGATGACATGTCATCAATCCTATCCACAAGGGCAAAATGGTCATTTCACACCTATGGCACCTTGCATGTGTAGAAACATGGAGAAGAGTGTGGAAGGGTGTGGAAGGGGTATTTTGGTCATTTCACATATAAAAGGATGAGGTGTCAATGGCATATCTTGTAAATAGGCATATGTTGAGGGGTATTTCGGTCTTTTGCGAACCTCCTCAAAAGCCTATAAATAGAGGGGTGCATGTAGAGAGAAAAATCACTAATTCACTTGTATCGTTTCGTGCAGAATCGAATCGGTATTTTCTCTCTTTCTCGGTTTCTCTCCCAAATAGTGTTTCGGTTGAGAAAAGAAAGTTATACGTAGTTGAAGTATAATCTTGCGGGTTGTTGTGGAGTATATTTACGGGATCGATGAATAGTGTTTTACCGAATTTAGCGATATGTCAGTTTTGCTCATTTGATGAAACTGAGTAACCGAAAATTTGTGTTTACGGGTTTTCGTCTTTTCCCCGTGAATAGTGTTTTTGCATAATTCCGTGGTTTACAGTATTTCTGGCAGAAGAAATTAACCGCTCTCTAGTTAGTCCTGGTGGATAACCGATAGAGGCATCAGACATCTGATGCTCCGAGACGAGTCGATTCCTTCCGTGATACAGCTCTACACGCTCGGTCTGCATTCCAACTGTGATTTGGAAACAAGGTATAAATATGTTATATTAATCTATTTAATTGGTAACTAAATTAAAGTTTTAGAAATCAATCATGGAGTAGATCTGTAAAATGATTAAATTGGGTTTTGATGCCAAAGGAATACTGAAGGTGGACCGCCTTGGAAAGTTTCCTGACATACCCCGTTTAATCTTGAGCTTAAGTTGGCCGTAGAAATTTTTGTTCTACGGTCATTCCGCACCTTAAGCCTAAACGAGTTTTGGTCACCGCGAAACCTCAAAAGTGGTATCCGAAACCCAACATTCTATGCTATGCATAGCATGCTAGCATATTCCTATATATATGTATATCTAGTTTAATAAATCATTGGTATGAATATGCAATTTAATAAATCAATTTAAGAACATAAAATACATTTGTTATAATTTAGATATGTAAACGGTCAGATATAAATAGTTACAAATAATTAAAAATCTCATCATACTCTTATTCATTATAATATTTTGAATACAGATACAGATCAAATAATTTAACTAATTTTTTGAATTCAGATCCCGACAAAATCAGATAATATCCAATCCGTTTACACCCCTAAGTCTTAGCGCCTCCTTTCCCTATATTTAATTCCGCCCCTGAGCGTATCTGGAGATGGCAAAGAGGTATTCTGGTTCATCATTATTGCACTTTCATGCAATTATCTGAGTTATGTAAGTGCTAAAAAACAATGTAAATGTTGAAAGGAACAATTCTTTACATGTAAATAATTTTTATTAAAAATAATTATCTTAATATTAAAACAAAAATCAAATACATATTTTCAATAGATATATGTAAAAATAACTAACTGGGTATTTATATAACAATATATTTATTTAAAAGAAAATGGATTCGAAAATTGAAACTAAAGTTAATACTTTATAGAATGAACTCAGTAACATTTTCCAATTTTATTTGTAGCTGGGTGTAATTTCAGTTTGGAGAAATAAGGAGTCCGAATTATAGAAATTTAAATTAATTTTTTTATTGCTATTAAATTCCTGATTTCCTTCTATATTCTCTGTTTTTCTTTTTTAAAGACTTCACATGTGGATTAATTTTTTCCATCTCCAATGCATATCTCAGTCTTAATTTCACAAAATTCGATCCGCTTGTAAGATCCAATTCTAAAAATTCTCACCTTTTGCATTTCGATGTCAGATTTTATCGTTTTGAATTACCAAACAAAAAATATATTTGGAATTAGCTTCCTCTCTGTGGGCCCCACAATTCTAAGATTCTCAAGCTGCAACTCTCATTAGTTAGACATTACGTAGGAGTGCGGGACCCACACAACTTGTTTGAGTCGAGACATATACAAACGAGCTGGGGCCCACTGCCCACGTGACTACGTGGCATTAAGCGGTGAATCCTGGCCCACATAAACTGATCTTAAAAACTAATTGCCTACTGACACGTGTAAACGTTGGTCCCAGTTTTAAGTCAAGGTGGCAAAAAAGGACCACATGTCATCGTCTAAATAAAAGGCAATTAAGAGAGGTGCTGTTGGATTTGGATTTTGTGCTACATACTGCTAACTTAGCTAGCGACTAATAATTTAGATTCCATGCTCATCCAAAATAATTCAAAAATAAATAAATAAATAAATATAATAATTGTTGGAGCTTTAAATTCATTAATAATGAAAAATATCTGGTTCCGTTTTGGCTTAAAGTCTTTTGGAATTATTTTTTTACGCTTACATGGAATACTAAGCAGACAATTATTGTTTTGTGACTTGGACTTCAAGTTTGCTTGCGTGTCAAGTTTAGAACTTTATTGGTTGTACACTATTTACTAACAAACAGCTGTGTTATCAATTTTGCACTGAAAAAAAAAATAATTAAGAAAAATATACGGATTTAATTGTTATAAGTTTTTGGAGCCACAAAGGATCACAACTTCCATTTTGCATTTTTTTTGGGGATTCTAACTTTTAGGCGTTGAACTAAAAATTTCAACCTTGTTATATTTCTTTTACGATGGATGTATTCATAAAAATTCTTATTATTTTTGGAGTTCAAAATTTACTGGCTTAAGAGATAAAATAAATAAATATGCTCGATCAGTTTATCACATATACTCAGTTAAATGGGTAAAGCTACGTTGCTATGAGTTGCATAGAAAGCTACAGTGCTACAACTGAATATTTGAGTTTTTAAAATTCTAACGGTTGATTCAAACCATTCATCTTGTTATCCATATTAATATGAATTTGGAGACCAAATTTTACATTTTTTGAAATTTTTTAAACTATTTTTTAGATAGATAGAAATCAAAGATCTAAATGGTGCATAATTTTTTAGATCAACTAATTTTCTACCTATCTCAAAAAATAGTAAATTTTTTTCAAAAAATGTAAAATTTGGTCTCCAAACACATATTAATATGAAGAACAAGATGAACAGTTCGGATCGACCATTAGAATTTTGAAAACTCGAATATTAAACTGTAGCATCGTAACTCTCTATGCAACCCATAGCAACGTAGCCTTACCCCAATTACATTCATTGACTCGTTCAATTGTTGATCTTATATGAAACAACCTCTGAAAATTGTAAAATTTTACTTGGACGCACACATCCTTCATGAATAAGAATAAGATCATCCATTTGAATTCGATATTTGAATTTTAAAATACAAAATACAAAATAACCGTTGTGACATTTTTATGATATCATAAATTCTGGCACAATATATTACAGTTAATCCTAAACAATTTAATGAAAAATTGAAGGCAATGCAAAAGGAGATCAGCATATGGTGGGCTAAGCAGAGTACGTAGGGAAGAATATATATATATATATATAAAAAATCAGATAATGGTCTGTACAGAAATTATCACCTGGATTGATAAAATAAATAAACAAGTCAAGGCAATATATTACACCATTTGAGACTAATATAGCAATATTGGATCTAATTTAGAAATTATTTCCGGACCAATAGAACTAGGTGTTCTAATGTTCACAAATTTTTTTATGAGCTTAACTCTAAAATTTATCAGTATGATATGGAAACCAATCTATCCTACAAATGATGTGTTTATATGTTAAATTTATAAACTTTTGAATTAATTTATTATAAAGACAAGCGGTAAAAAAATTATAAATTAATTTTAATACGTTCATTTCTTTATCTGTTTTTGACTGCTTGATTTTTATATTGAATTTTTTTCAAAAAGAAAAAAACATCTTACACTGGATTAATTAAAAAAAATGAAAAATTTGACATGTAAACGCATCATGATCGTGAAGTAGATCAGGTTCAATGATTTAGATTCGTCATATGAAGTCAATATGATAGATTTTCGAATTGAACTCACCAAAAGTAAGTGTTCGTTAACCCCTCCTTATGCTCCTTAAGCCTCCTTTAGATTCCTTAAAATGCTTAATCCATCCGACAACATCTCCTTCATGAGAATTAATGTCCGAATTCCTAAGCTTAAATAACTCTTACCTCAATTCTTAATGCACAATTTATCTTGAATTAAGTTTTCTTAGTCTTTTTTGTTGGTACTTTTGTTATGAACAGCTGTAGAGACTTGTTATATTTGGTTTTGGTATCAATTTTAGGTACCAAGTAGAATATGCTATAGTTTCTGATTTCAATAAAATCGGTGGTATAAACCACTATTTTTCAAAAAAGAAGTTTTCTTAGTCTTTAAAGAAGTGATTTTTTCTTAATCCGGTTCTAGCAAATATCGAGTCCTTTAAGTCTATTTATAATTTAATTTCATATTGATTGCCGAACACCCGCAGCCCACAGGCTAGTTCTACTCTTCCCAGCCGGGTTATTGATTTTTAGGAATAAATATGGAAACAGAGATGTCCAAATTCCAGTGGAGGTTGCCAAGAATAAAACAAAGTATGATTTAATTCAAACTCCACAATCACAGAACAAAGGCACAATTTTTTCTTCATTTTTTTTTTTTTTTGAAATAATTGATGAGCAAACAATCCACCGCACTAGTGGAAATTGATTGGGAGAAGTTATACCCAACAAGGCCCAATTTAGAGGAAGTTTTCAGCCCAATAACCCAACATGAAATAATCCCAGTTAGTGATAGTGGCCCAATAATGGAAATCCGGGACCGAGATGGAATTTAATTCATACATCTTCAACAAAGAATGCATGAACTGGTGAATTCAATGCACAAACAGGTTCCATAAAAGGGTACGTAAATCATGGAGGGATTCCTGTATGCATAGGAGAAGTGCAGTATGTTAGTGTTAATGAATACAGGAAATGAACTATGCTTTGACCCATGTAGGAAAATCAATTAGAACTAATATATAGGAACTTGATTTTACTGTTAAAGACAATATCAAATGCCTTACCTAAGTGAATGCCTAGAGATGGAGGAGCAGTGAATCTGATATGGATCGAAGATAGGGTTTCAAAACTTTTGTGTTGTTTTGTTGGAAGTAGTTCTAACTTAATTTGTGATGCTACCGATCCAGTAGCTTGATACTTGCAATACATTTTAAGTGCTGAGTTGGTTCATATACTAATCAGTAGTTTGCTCAAGTACTCGTTAACTTTGATGTAGGATTGTTGGGCCTGAGATTCGATGCACAAGTAAAATGGGTCTCAGAAACTACAAAATCATGAGAGGGAATTGAATTCTTGATGTTTAAGTATAACAACTCTCAAATTTTTTTTCTAGCTAATTATGCTACCTCCCATTCTCCTTGTCTCTTTTATTTTCAATTGGTGAAATAGGTAACTCCACAAGTAAGATAGGAATTAAAGAGCAACTAGTCTACAAAGAGCGATCGAATTACGTCCATCTCTTATTCAGCTTTACTGTTCTACCAAACACATTTGAAAATGTGTAGAAAGATTATCTCAAGTTTTGAAGTATATTTTTAATATTCTCTAATCAATATCTGCCGAATAGATTTGTGATTCTTTTGTTTGTGAATTTTTATCCTCAACTAAAGAAATAATAGTAGCAATTTCTAAAATACATAATTAATGCCTCGTTAATATATAAAATTGTTCATATTATTAGATCATTGACTTTGTGCAACTTTATTAGGGTCTTGGAGCTTAATGAAAATCCCTAGGTTGTAATTTGGACTATATCGAATTATTTACAGGATATATATATATATATATAGGTCCACCGACAGATAGTTTTTATATATTGCTTGGTATTGTTTCAGGTATATATATAATAAAAGAAAATTGATGCATTAAATGAGACTCGTTGACTCATTAGTCCAATTAATAATATAGCTCGATTTATGAGAAGGGTTGTGGACTTGTGGAGTGCTACCCAATTGCATCATCGAAACAAACTTCTAGAGATAATTAATTAATATTTTCTACAATATAAGGCTACATTTATTCTATGATCAAAATATAAATAATTAATCCGACTCGTATAAAACCAATATAATTTCAGCTATATAATATTAAATTCAAAATCTATCAAATCGATTTGAAACGGTGAATTCAAACCGTTCAAACCAATTTAATTCATTAGTTGTGTGTTTATATTCAAAATTTATAATTTTTTAAACTTATTTAGTACCAAGTCAAGTGATCAAATGTAAGAGTTTATAAGTTAATTTAATACGTTCATTTTTCAACAATCTTTACTACTTTACTTGATACTAAAATAACTCGAATAAAAAATTTTTACATGTAAACACGTTACTTATAAAGTAAATTGGTTTGAACAATTTGAATTAGTCGTTTGATATCTATTAATAAATTTAAAAATTAGTGTGATATTACATCAATATCATACTAGCTAGCTGAATATAAATTGATAACTAATAGCCTTATACTAATAAGGTCACTATGTAGTACTATAGTTTTGGAGGGTAAAAATGCAAAATTCCTTGATTATAGTAATAGCTGCGGCCTGATTCTATCTACATGGCACTTGCAAATATGGCCCCAAGTCTGCAAGTCCAAAGTGTCTTCATCAGTTTTGTTTTATTTAATTTGTTCTTTCAGCTGTGATACCTACACAAATTAAATACAAACACATTCATGGAATGTATATAGTATACCTAATAGATCACATGCATATTCCTTCTTAACATTCTTCCAACTACTTGTACATGTCCAACCCCATCAGGTTGCACAACAAGAATGAGACACCTTCTGTGAGGATAAAAAAATGACTTTTTGTGACGAACTATTCTCATTTTTTAACTTTTTCTTTTTGCGACGATACTTTTCGCGAGGGAGTACCGTCGTAAATTTGTTTTTTCTATCGCAAAAAGTATCTACATTGTTGTAGTGTTGAAAGTAATAAATTTCTTAAATACTTTGTACATATATTTTTAGTCTCAATATATTTTCGAATGTATCAAATTATACGAATAACAAACTGTCTATTAATTATAAATGGAATTTACATAACTTTTTATTGATTTACATAAAGTAATTTCCGAATTATATACATCTACATTGTATCTGAACTACATTTAAATCTTGTCGATCGAACTATTTTCCAATTATAAACATGTCATTAGTTATGGTCTAAAGATAGCCACATAGCAACGACCGCAACCAATCTGAGAATTCTTTTGGCGGCCTTGCCGTGCTTGTAAGTCATAAGTTGTCTTTTTCAAACCACCGTCAATGAAATAATTTTGGTTAGTTATCACAACAAGAATGAGACACCTTTCGCGAGGATAAAAAAGTGACTTTTTGCGACGGACTACTCTCATTTTTCAGTTTTTTCTTTTTGTGACTGTACTTTTCGCGAGGGAGTACCGTCATAAATTTGTTTTTTCTCTCGCAAAAAGTATCTACATTGTTGTAGTGTATAGTGCAGGATTCATTGTGATAATGCCGCAGGCTTCATTATAAAGCAGGGAAATTAAGAATAACATATGTTTTTTTTAACTCAAATATGCATTCATAGTATACAGTAGAGACAAATTTGAACCCATAACCATAACACAAGAATAATACTTAAACATGTTTGAACCTTACTTCGTACATAGCAAATATATGCACTCAAACTGATTATGTTATAAGTTGGGATATTTGTTTGACATGACGAATTAATACAATATTTGTTTATAATAACATGATAGTGGAGGGGAGAGCATGCATCTTGTATACGTACTTGTCTCCACTTCTTACCACTATCTTATTCTGTATAAATGTCCAAATAAAACCTAATACACACGAGAAGCAAATCAATTAATAATAGGTGACCACACGGCCCATTAATTCATGGTCCCAAATAATCCTTCCATCATTAGCACTTAATCATAATACGGGGCTAAATTGAACGGTGGATTTGTAGACAGTGTTTGGCACATAATTTGCTGGTATCACATTTTGTGCCACTAGGGTTTTGCCAGATGTCAAGGTCGTCAGTCTAATGGAAAATGGACCCTTCAGCGGGTGGCTTGAGTCACATCGCCAGATGGCACCCCATGATTGTTTCAGTGGGGTCCAGGTGGCACCAGATGTACTTTCGAGGATCTCGACTAGCGAGAGATCACCGTCACCGTTTGCATACTCGACCAGAATAGCGAGATACATTGGGTTAGAGCCTTGCTCCACATGAAAGGCAACATTCAATCCCTTGTAGTTGCAAGGAACCCTAAAATTTAAAGGCAACCATTATAATTAGTAAATAAATAAATAAAATGCATTTTCTTGCATAAAAGCCTAGGTTAAGCAAGGAAGGAATAAGTGCTACCTTTTCTAACATAATTTTGTGCTAATGGAGAGGAAGGAAAAGGACAAGCAAATAATTGTAGCAAGGAATACTTAGTACTACTAATCTAGTGAATAATTATAATATTCACACTGGTTTAATGCAAATTGACCCTCAAAATTTTAATAATTTACCTAGCTAATTGAATGGCCAGTCTGCCGGCATGACGGAGATAATCTTCTTGGCCGGGATTAGCCATAGAGCCGAAGGTCGTACCGCTCATGTCAAAGTGGTATTGAGCATCTGAGCATATGCCATGCAAGCATTCATCTGTGACTACAATCGTCGATGGATTGCCAGAACATGCTGGGTGGCCAGTGCATCTCACCTAAATTAATTAATAATAAATATGGTACGTAAATGAGCACAAACATATATAGGCCAAGCTGTTCATCAAATATACATACGATCATAGGAAAATTACGTATTAATTACATGTAGATTGTAGACCATAACCACATCCACAACACATAATGCTACAGATGAAACGCCATAGAAGGAAATATTGTTTAATAAATTCATATCATTTTTCAGTGGGTAAATTAACATTTTCAGATTTTTTGAAAAGGGTACCTGGTAGCAAGAGCCGCATCCCTTGCCTCCCTTGAAGATTGCAGTGTTGCCACATGAGGTTAGGCTATTGAAAGGAGGCAGGTTCACATTTTTAAACCCACAACCGCCGCCTACATTTCAACAAAATTAATATAAATATAACAAAAATGGCAATCATATATAATGATGGAGATGTTGGTGGTGATGAAATTTAATAATCTGTTTGTAGTAATAGTAATAATTTACAACTAAAATAATATTGAGAAAAAAAAAAGGATATTTTGCCTATCAATAATCTATATGCTCCATATATTTTTCAATTCTTATTACCAGGAAAAACAAACATACCAAGACTTTTAGCAAACAATAACATTATATATTATAAAGCAATGCATGAAAATGAAGCTACATAAATGTAATTATAAAAGAATTTTTTAACTAAAGAAAACATACATAAAGAAAATAAACCAAATAGTCGATTTTTTTGGAAACACATGTCATATATATATGCAAGGGTAGAAAAAAAAGATTGAGATATAAAATGAAATATATTTTACCATTGTCGTCAGGACCGGCACCGGTTGGAGCTCCGTACCAGGTTGCGCTGCCAGATATCCAGGTCAAACCATCACTATATTTTGAAGAATAGGTCAAATTTTTGTGTTTGAATGCAATGCATGAATTTAGTAGCGTTAGCGACATGAAAGCAAGAATAGCAAAAGAGGAAGAGAGTGAAAGAGCCATTGGTGGAAATTTAGAGAGTATAGATTGAGTTGTATGTGAAGAGGTGGGTTGAGAGTTGTTTGGCATTTGGCATATGCTAGGGGCTATTTATAGACATGACAATTTTCATTTATAACCTTGTTATTTTATGTAAATTATACATATTTATCCTGGAAAAAACATAAATCTTTATTAAATGTATATGAATTATACATATGTATATATTAATTGCCATACGTTGTTAGATTAACACACGGAATATACTGAAAAAAAAATAAAGATATTTCATCTGATCATCAGGAAATTAAGACTAAAGAGAAGAACATTATATATATATAAGATATGAGGAGGGATTCTCTTACACTCATTTTTGGTGACACCGGATTATATTCTACATTTTTAAAGTTTTCAAAGTCCAGACAGCCAATCCAAACCGTTGATCAACATAAAATGTGCTAGCATATCAAATTTTACATTTTTTTTGAAATTTTTTTACTATTTATTAAGATGTATCCATCTTAATAAATAGTAAAAAAAATTTTAAAAAATGTAAAATTTAATTTGCGAACATATTTTAATATATCCATCATGTTGAACGATTTGAATCGACTGTTTGAACTTTGAAAATGTAGGATGTAATCCGGTGTCACTAAAAAATGGTGTAAATGGATCTTTCTTATATGTATACATATATATATCGAAGGATTTATATTCTAAAAAATAAGGCATATTTTAAGTATGCTTAGCACATTTCACTAAGTTGGATCTTTGACCAAAACAAGTTCGTATTATTAAAAAAAAGGAACTACAAGATCATATTATAAATGAGATATAAAAAAGTTCGAAAGTTTACATATATTAATGAGAACAATATATAATCGGTCAAATCAATATTATAAATGATTTACAAGTGGATTGACTAACTCTGGCAATCTTCATCATTAACTAGATGTATGCCTATATAGTATATATATATATAGAGAGTGTGACTAATATGTATTCATAAGCACTTCAGCCGAAGTGCTTACGGTCCAAATTTAATTTTTCAAAATTCAAACGGTCGATCTGAACTAGTAATCTTGTTCTCCATATTAATATGTGCTTGGAGACCAAATTTTATATTTTTCTGAATTTTTTTACTATTTATTAAGTATTTTACAAAATTGGTGATCCAACAGTAGCTGCTGATTTTACTGTTTTGTTAAGCTACCGTTGGATCAACAATTTTGTAAAATACTTAATAAATAGTAAAAAAATTCAGAAAAATATAAAATTTGGTCTCCAAGCACATATTAATATGGAGAACAAGATGAACGGTGTAGATCGACTGTTTGAATTTTAAAAAATCAAATTTGGACCGTAAGCACTTCAGCCGAAGTGCTTACGAATGCATATTAGTCACTCTCTCTCTCTTTATATACACACACACACACACACACACATATATATAGAGATTGACTAATATGCTTTCGGCAGCACTTCGGCCGAACTGCTACCACCCCATTTTCGATTTTTCAAAATCCAAACAGTCGATCCGAACCGTTCATCTTGTTCTCCATATTAATATCTGCTTGGAGACCAAATTTTATATTTTTTTTGGAAATTTTTTGCTATTTATTAAGCCACTTTGAAAATCGCTGATCCAACGGTGGCTTGCCAAACAGTAAAATCAGGGGTTCACCGTTGGATCAGCAATTTTCAAAGTGGCTTAATAAATAGCAAAAAAATTTCAAAAAATATAAAATTTGGTCTCCAAGCAGATATTAATATGGAGAACAAGATGAACAGTTTGGATCGACTATTTGGATTTTGAAAAATCGAAAATGGGTGGCAGCACTTTGGCCGAAGTGCTGCCGAAAGCATATTAGTCAATCTCTCTCTCTCTCTATATATATGTACGTATATATATATATGAGGAGGGATCAAGTTACAATATTTTTTGAGTTACAACAAGTTACAACAAGCATTATTTACATTTTCAAAGTCCAAATCATCGATCCAAACCGTTAGATGTGATCTCTACAATAAATGTGCTTGGAGACCAAATTTTACATTTTTTGGAATTTTTTTACTACTTATTAAGAAGGGTACAAAATTCAACGGTATGAATTTAACTAGTTTTTATACCCACCTTAATAAATAGTAAACAAATTTCAAAAAATATAAAATTTGGTCTCCAAGCACATTTTATTGTAGAGATCACATCTAACGGTTTGGATCGATGATTTGGACTTTGAAAATGTAAATAATGCTTGTTGTAACTCAAAAAATGTTGTAACTTGATCCCTCCTCTCTCTCTCTCTCTCTCTCTCTATATATATATATATATATATATATATATATGAGTATGGCTAATATAACATTAGTGCCATTTTAGTCTATATAACACAAACTCCAAAATCTATTAAATTGTATTCAAATGGTGAATCTAAACCGTTCAAACCAATTTACTTTATGAGTTATGCGTTTACATGCAAACTTGTTATATTTTTGAGTTATTTTAGTATCAAATCAAGCGGCAAAAAAATTGAAAAATAAATGTATTAAAATTAACTTAAAAACTCACACATTTGACCACTTGACTTGATACCAAATAAACTCAAAAACTTATAAATTTTACATGTAAACGCGCAACTAATGAAGTAGATCGGTTTGAACGGTTTGGATTCACCATTTGAACTCGATTTGATAAATATTGGAGTTAGTGTTATATAGACTAAAATGACACTAATGTTATATATATATATATATATATATCTAAGATTTTTTTTTATTAACAAAATGTATGTTTAGTAAGGGGATTTCCGAAATTAATTGCTGCTAGTTTAATTCTATGACCCACGTGGAATTAATGTCATGCATTTGGTGCAATTTCAATTGAATTTCTCACAAATTTAAGATGACGTAATCGATATATACTTTATAAAAATAGTTGTTTCAAGTTCTTCAAGTTAAAAATTAAGTCATCAAATATTTTCAATTGTGGAATTAATCATTAATTATTATTAAATTTAATTATATGACTGAAAATTATTTAATCCTTTACTACTAAATATCCATGAATGTATGGGATCGATATATCTAATTTAATGCACAAAATGATCAATTACTTTATTATGAATCATCCATTGAAATTTCTATATATATTTTGTTATTGAATTCTATTATGTATAATAATCTCAATAAAACAATTCATAATATTTTTGTAATAAGTAATTTTTTTTAGGAACGGAATTTAAAAAAATGTAGTAAAATAAAAATAGACAATTTTTCATTAACATTTTTATCATATATGTCCTTACTATCGATATCGATATGCTAATAGATACTAATTCATATTTCTTTTTAATAACTTTGTAAGTTTTAATTCTTAAAAATAATATTCAATTAATGGTATTTTGTTCTAGATATGCTACGAATTAATATCCTTCCCATTAATTACGAGTTATATTGAATTATAATAAGTGGTCTCGTTTGGAGATTTAGTAATTAATTGAATTTGAGTATCACATAACTAGCTGGATTTTGTGCACATGCATCAGATATATATACACAATGTCATTCCAAATATTAAGTAAATGAAAATCTAATGAATAAAGTGCTGGGAGAAATCCGGGCCCACCACAAAAATAACTAGTACATTAAGGGATTTTTACTATTGGTCCTTTTTATATTTTGTATCTATTGACGTAGCATGCATATGAAAATTCTGCATTAGTAAAAATATAGATATTTTTGTGGATTAATCCAGAAAACCTCACAATCCTGCAATGGACGTATACATAAATAGTGTGTCACATCTCACATGACAAACATTGGGGGAATTAAATCAAATATATTGTGAGAAAATCGAACTTAGTTGTATAGTTGTATGTATTATGTATATATGTGTTGCCTTCTTTCACGCATGTGACATGGCTTCGTTCTACACCATGAACACCCTTTTCTTCGCGGGACCCACATTCACATGCGATGAATACCTTTTGAAGCAATGACACAAGTTGCTTTTCGTGCTAGCGCACTCGTGATACAATTGGACATTTGGATCAAAATAGAATTTTGACTAAAATGACTCGGATAATGTAGACTATATTCAATCATTCATATATATTTAATTTCCATGAGCCGTGTAATATAAAGCATATTCAATCATTTAGAATACATCATATTTCTCAATTTGTTTTGTTGGAATTTGAAAATAATTAATCCACATGCACTGCAAACGAATCCAACTTACTCCAGGTTAAATTTAATTTGAATTAATTTCAAACTAAGTTTGGTTTAAATTAATTTCGAATTGAATTTTTTACAAACTCAATTTTGAATCTTCTACTAACTTTTTTACGACAAGGAAGAGTAATCATAGTCGCCAAAAAAAAAAGATGAAAGTTGTCTAAAGTTTTAAAATTGAGAGTGAGAGTTATGACTTATAGCTGAGTTGCATTATATTTTAACTTTTAAGTCATCAACGAACATAAGTTATCAGCGAAAATCAACAGTTCACGTTACTTTGAGACGAACTAGAATAGTTCGTGAACATATTTTGAACGAATCAGATTCAGTTTGAATTTGATTTGAATTAATTTTGAACTATTTAATTCGAATCGACTTTTTACAAATTTTTTCGAATCAAATCACGAACTATGAAGTTTTTGTGCAGCCCTATACGTAATTTATTTACATGTATGAAATTTATATTCCCTAAACTCTCAAGGGATCAATTTCTCCTCGAATTTTGTCTTTGACGGTGCTATGGTGGTTAAATCACGGCAGTTGAATCGGTTGAAATAGAAATTAAAAATCAATTTAGACGGGGACAACATGACCCCTAATTAATGGCAAAAATTATGCTTTTTAACGAAGGCCATGACATTTTAGACTTTTCTCCATCATCCAATATATTTCGCCCCAAAAAATGGAAGCTTCAAGCCATGTATTGGGATAAGTTTTAACTAAAAGATATAGTAGGATCATCAAATGTCAACTTTGGAGTTGTTTGGAAAATAACTAGCCATGTGAGATATCGTTTTCTAGTTTATGGCTACTATTTGATATTGCAATTGGTCTAGAAAAAAAATATGCTACATTTATTATTTAAGGAAAATGATTTTCTTCTCCGAACTTTTAATAACCTTTGCTCACCTAATTAAGGAGAACTTGTATTATTATTGTTGGTTGTGAGAAGAGGCAGAACTAGATTTTCTGACTATGCAGATTAAATATAAATGATAATCAATAATATAAAATTTTCATGTTGCAAATTACTTCCAAGTACAAAAAATCGGAAAAACATATCAAATTAATTTGAAATGGTATATGAATTAATTTGAAAAAGTAAATCAACATTTCAACAAATATTAGTTATCCATCAAATTAAGATTTAGGCAACAATTGATCGTCAAACGTATCTAATCAAGTACCAATTTGTACTCTTAAATAAAAGGATCGATGGAAAAGATTTTTGTTTATGAACTTGATGAAAATAATTGTTTTCGGAGTTTAATATTGTTTGATAATTAAAATTTAATATTTTGTCGGCCCTAAATCTATAATATATAGAAAGAGCTTCAAGTTTTTAAGCAATGCTATATAATCTAGACTCTAAATACTTCTATTTATTTTGATCTGGTGGGGCTCATATGTCATGTTGTATATGCTCGGTTCATCTTAAATGAAATGCAATACTTTAAATTTATCTAAATGAATTACTGTGCTATTAGCCTATTAATCATATTGTTTATATATTACACACTTTAACTTTTAAAAAAAATTATCTAAATCATTATACAAAATTATCTCTTTTTATAAATTTTAGCCTCTTTTAATAAAATTTACAACCCAACTGACTGATAATTTTCAAGAGTTGTCGTTTTTCTTCTTATCTTACATACCATGAGCTTGCTAAAAGCGAAGCACCCGCCGCCAAATAAAATAATGTGAATTATTACCTCATATTAATTAATGTCTAATTTTTTGCATATCTCAACTGGTTAATTAATTATTTGTTGTTAGACATTAGTTACATAGACAGGAATGTTGATAGAACAAGACTAACCAAATAAATTTTATGAATTAATAACGAAAATATGATACGTTTTATTTATTTTTTTATTTTTTATTTTTTTTGAAGGATTAAAATTGGTTGGGGCCCATATTATATGTGGTGATACCGAGGTGATTTAACAAGGAACAACATACAAATTACGAAGAAACCATATTTATATTTGGACGCTACTAAGAGAGAGAATGATATTTATATTTGCATAATCCAGACTTCCAGATACACTTCTCTTTCAGTTAACTAATTTTCTGTTGTTTGTTTGGCGCATTGTGCCCGCGTGTACAGTTTGGACGGCTTACCAACTATCAAGTACTTCTATGTAGCAAATGTTTTCAAATACACCCCTTACAGAACGTCGAATTTGGGTATCATCTAATAGATGAGGTGAAAACATGGATGTGTCTGTCTTGCGTGTAGTTTTTATAACTGGGTAATTACAAACAAACAAAAAAATCAGGACAAATTTTATATGTAGCTTTCAAAAATTCTATTGCATTTTTCTACTTCTAAAATTCATAATATCATATTATTATTGTAAATTTAAAAAACTCTTGCATTTATTCAATTTAATTTTTTTTTGTTGAAATTTACTTTACATTTAGAAAGCTTTCATGCTATTCTCTATTAAAAAAAAGTAAAAAAAAAAAAAATATATATATATATATATAGAGTTAGGCTGGGGTGCTATGGATAGCATAGTGGCTTCTATGCTACGGCTCAATATTCGAGTTTTCGAAATCCAAACGGTCGATCCGAACCGTTCATCTTATTCTCCATATTAATATCTGCTTGGAGACCAAATTTTATAATTTTCTGAATTTTTTTACTATTTATTAAGCCACTTTGAAAATCGCTAATCCAACGGTTTTACTGTTTTGTGCAGTCACCGTTGGATCAACAATTTTGTAAAATAGTTAATAAATAGTAAAAAAATTCAGAAAAATGTAAAATTTGGTCTCCAAGCAGATATTAATATGGAGAATAAGATGAACGGTTCGGATCGACCATTTGAATTTTGAAAACTCGAATATTGAGCCGTAGCATAGATGTCACTATGCTATCCATAGCACCCCAGCCTAACTCTATATATATATATATATATATATATATATATATAAATTGATTAGGAGAAAAGTTATAACTCCGAAATGTAAGCGTGCTTGCAAAAAAATATTATATTCAGTTCAATTCGATGAAGACAAACCTTAATGGAGATGCTTTCGAAGACGATAACATTTTTTGATAATTATGTCCTTGAGGAAAAACATGTCCTCTTAATTATATATATTTTTGAAATAAACTTGATTCTTTAGTAGAGACTATTGTACTTTATTATACAATTATATATTTTAACAGAGTATAAAAATAGAAATTTTATAAATTTATTGTAAGTTTTAATATAAAAAGGCAATAAATTAGGTAAATGTGAGGTTTAAAAATTAAAAAGGATAAATATAATATTAGGAATTTAAAGGAAAACATACGTAATCTTGAAGCTTTTAAAAGAAATATATGTGTGAAATTGCCAAAAATTTCGTATGTTGGAACGGCGTAATTTCATCCGCAGTCGGCTATTAGATTAACAATTAGATCAACATTCCCATGCAAAAATTAGTCGAACTTTCGGTGATATGTTATATAGTAGGTGATTACAAAAAAAAAGAAAAAGAAATTATAGGTTGCACGGACGGCCGATTTTTTTAATATCTAAGCGCACAAAATTTTCAAATTTTATATCTAACAAGCTTGCTGTAGTTTTTGATTTTATTATAAGAAAGATGTAGCTCGCCTTTTCTGTTTGGAAGCTGATAACAGTACCTGCGCTACATTATTCGTACTGTACTGGACTACTGGTAGGAGACTACCAAAAATTAAATATGAAAAAATATTTTTTTGTGAGAATTGCAAAAACTCCACAATTCGAATTTTTCCTAAAGTATTAATATATATGCACAGAAGTATTTATTCCTATATACGGAAGTATTTATAGCTATAAGGTGAACAATTATTTATTGTGCAGGTACTATAGCACAAAGATAATAGTACCCGCAACATTGTACCCGCACTATACCCGCGGGGGGACCACCAAAAATTAAATGCAGAAATATAACTTTCTGCAGGGACTACAAAATCTCTACAATTTTAATTTTTTTTTCCATATTATTAACATCTACATAATTTTTTTCTTTCAAATGAGATTCATGGTGATGTACTTTCAGACTCGTTGTCATGCAAGTATTTATACCTCGCCGTACAAATATTTATATTTATGCTTGCAAGTATTTTTTTATATATAACACTGAAAGTATTAATATCTAAGTATTGAAAATATTTTTGTTAGATGAAGGCTAATGCGTGGATCATTGAAGAACTCAAAAAAGGATAAACATAACAAGTCACGCATCAAAGTATTAATATTTTTTAAGTGTTAATATCTTATCCTCTAAATATTTATAACTATAAAGGTATACATATCTAATATTTTTTACATATGACACTGAAAGTATTAATATTTAAGTACTACAAGTATTTATATCTATGCATTGAAGTATTTATTCCTATGAAATCAACAATTTTTGTTAGAAAAAGATTGATGCGAGAACAAGTGCTGGAATTGTAAAAGAGAAACTATATAATTAGTGGGAATTATAAAGAAATAATGCTACTAAAATTTTAGAATAATAATTAGTTGAGGCTATATAATTAATGGGAACCATAATACATTATTTCTCAAGTGCGAATACTGTAGTACAGATACTCTTTCTATTTTCCCTTTCTTATGGTTTAACTGGTGGTACCTAATTCTCACATACTTTAAATTCCTTTTAAGTATTTCTTTAGTTTTTGAAGAAACCTTTTATCTTATCCAGCAGTAGGGGTGGCAACGAATCGAACCAAATCGAACTTATTCTAGGTTTGAGTTTGATTTGAATATGATTCGAACCGAACCTAGTTTGATTTGTTTCTAATCGAACCAATTTCGAATCGAATTAATTGCGAACTAGACATTTTTCGAATCGAACCCGAATCGAATTACGAACTAAATTGTTTTTTAACAACCCTAGTTATACCGATAGTTTATACATTAATTTTTTCTCGCGAGACAAAATTCACATGGCTTTCTTTTACCAGTATGAAATGAGTGTTTTTAAGTTGAAAAATTGTACATAAAAAATACATCACAACAAATAATCCTAAAAAGAGGATTAAGTACAAGAACTGAAATATGCAGTAAAACAAGTAATCGTACCTTGCGTGCTCACTCAATCAAACCCTCAATCGGACCATTTAATGAAGTGAGAATCCGAAAGGTAGAGAAGGCGGAGGAGAGACGGCTAAAGAGAGGAGAGACAGTCATCTAGGCCGGAGAGAGGAGTGACGGCAGGAGAGACAACCAATCGCCAAGAGCGTCAGCTAGATTTTAGAACGAGAGGGAGAGTGAGTTAAGGAGAGACGGTGAGAGAACTAAGTTATTGAGATTTGAGAGCAAGAGAGCATTGATTAAGTTAAATTACAACTCTCTATCTTGGATTTTAATTTCATCAGGTAAATGAACGGCTAATGCTTTTATAAGATTCAAACCATAAAAATTAAAGTTCACGAACCCATTTCGATCAATCCTGACTAGATTTGAGTTTGATTTGAATTAATTTTAAACCAAACCTAGTTTGATTTGTTTCAATTTGAACCTATTTCGAATTGAATTAAACTCGAATCAAACCCGAATCGAATCACAAACTAAGAAATTTTTTGCCAGCCCTATCCAGCAGTTAAGATACACTGCTTATGTGCGACCCAATATTAAAGGGGCAATTTCCAGAGTACCCCAAGTAACCTGCTTCTTACAATGGATGTAAACAAGGCAATACGAATATTACTATATTAGAGAAACATGTTCAAATGATACATTATTTTTTTTCTTCTTGATTTGTTTTTCAAATAACATGTTCTGCTTTCTGACAACAGGCAACTAGAGAGAGCTTTGTTTCTGCAATTATACATCAATTTTCCCCAATTTTTGACAGGGAAACAAGAATTTAGATTTAAAAATAATGCTAAAGTAATATAATTTTTTTGCCTAAATACCCATAAAAGTAACAAAATTTATGGGCATAATGAAAACCAGTTTGCCATCATTTCTCATTCTTCGAGTCTCTCTCTATATATATAAGAAAAGAGAAAAATTAGAATCAAGTAAATAAGGGGAATTATACAGGATTTTGACGATTTTTCTCATCTTACAAGTGAAAAGACAAGTTTTCACAAGCAATTCATGTATTGAAAATATATTTACCAAGATGTCTAATGAAATTTTGTGCCTGTAATCTGTATACAATTATACATCTTGTTCTCAATAAGAACATAGTGTATCCCTTCTTACTTAATTTGTGTTGCTTTCATAGTACATGATCCCAATTGGCCAATAGCATTTCTAGTGTGTTTGAGTATATGTGTACATTTGGGTGTTAATTTGTCTCCATGTAAGCTTGATTTCCACATAGTGAGTTTGATGTTGACACCAAACAGGACTAAAATTTTGAATAAGAAAATGATGTGGCAAGTTGATGAAAATATATCATTTTGAAAAAAAAAATTAAAAAGAAAAGATCGAGAAATCTTACATCATGATGTTCTATAGCTTACATCATGAGATCTATTGAGGCCTGTCGGCTAAGCCAACCATTGATCGAACAATACCAGGACTAACTCTATCTGCTAAAGCACCTTTCTCTGATAATATAAATGATTTCTCCTTCACATAGCTTTGCAATTTCTTCATCTCATAGTCTAACATTTCTTGTTCTGAACAATTTGAAATTTATAAGCAACATAAAAAATAGGGTTTGCGCATCAGACTTTTCAGAATATTTCCGGATTATTGTAATAATACAAATCATTTATTTGGCACTGACAAATTAAATAATATACTCTATTAATGCAACGAAGTTGAAATAAAATCAAGACAATAAAAATAAAATGTGGCTATATGTAAATTATAAATGTTAAGACCAGATTAAGTAAAAGGAAAGAAGAGTGTTGATTTTGTCAGCCTTAATAATAAAGGTTGCATAGAATTTTGCAGCTGTCAGTTTGTTAATTGTAATTAAGACAATTTCTTGGCACTTTTCTGCAAAATGGTAAACAGCTGGGTACCAGATTACCATATTAGTATCTTCAAAACAATTAGTAAAATAGAAAAAGCACCTTTCTCCAAAATAGTATGAGCTGCATGAAAAGGCACACGAACAAAGATGTCAGAACTGGGAAACATCATCCAAGTGTTCTCTTTAGAGTCATGGGTCCCACATGACAGGCACACCTCCTTTACTAACGGCCTTGAACTCGAACCTTCCATTTCTCTCATGATCGATTCAAATGGAGAAGGGATGCTGCTCTTGGTGGTTTTAGCCCTCTTTCTGAGAGCGGTTAAAGCCTCTCTATTTGCATTCCTGACTTTATCATTTTCAACCATCTACTTCCCAAAAATAAAAGTTACTATATCAACATTGAGTAAAAAATTATTTCTTGCATTGGGTACAAAACAGTCTGGTACTGGTACAAATTTACCAGCATGAAAAAAATGTACCTGACATAGTGTGAATAAGGCAACAACCTTAATTAACATCTTCATATCACAATGATTATAATTGATTAAAGGGGGAAAGCAATATAGTTTAAACCTGATGCCTTGCTAAGAGAAGCTTTTCAGCCTCGATCTCTATCTCAATTAGGTTTTTTTGCAATTTGTCCATACCCGGATCCATTCCAATTGAGCCTAAATTAGCCACAGCAGTTATCAAATGATTCTCCATAAGAAAGAAATTAGTAGTACAGTGTACAACTTAAAAGGACATAGCATACCAAAGTTGGTTATTCCAACTTAGGCCAGCTTAAGTAATTCATGTTTGGTTGAGATCTAAAGCTATGTCATGTTTAAGCTATTATTTGTTTGGTTGGAATTTGTGGCTTAAGATTTTTTTTTTTTTGCATCAATTACTGCTGCAAATTAAATAAAAAAAATTGTACAGTTAATGAAGCATTTTTTTTTTTTTTGGCTTAGTTGAATTGGTTGCAGTACCGCTACACACAAATCAGCAAAAAAACAGTACCAATTGAACTTGGGGCAAGACAAATCATGTGTGGAATTGAACTAAGACAATCAGCACATAAGCTTCTAAACAGTACCAGTCCAGTACAAAGGATTTTTTCATGTAAATAGTTATCAAGTACATACATAATGTCACACGTAATTGAAAGGGTAATCTGGTCCAGCATTAAAGTATGGTTCCACTTTTGTTGTATGGTTTTAGAGTGCAGTTCATGTTTTTAGCAACTAAAAAGAAATTGTTGTGTGTGTAAACTTGAATTTCTAGATTACAAAAAAATGAAGGTAAAATTACAAAGAATAGTATGCTAAAAAAAATTTTAAAACAAAACAAATATATATAAGGAAAGAAGGAAGAAAAAACTGGTAGATTTCCGGAATTCTGTTAGAAGCAACACAGAAAACTGGAACCAGTTTACATTTCTTGACCGAACCAGTATGTCAGTAATTCATGTACCAACAATTAATATGGTCTGAAATGAAAGTGCTCAACACAGAAAACTAGAACCAGCTCACTATTGAATTACTGTAAGAAAAGTTGATAACATAATCACATAGAAAATCTGCTTAGATCATCCAACCTAAGTCTAATATTAACAGATATGAGCAAGACAACCTGAAGCCACCAGTCTCTGTCCAATTTACCATGACAAAAGGCCAAAAAAAAAAATAGCAACTCTAGTAGCCAAGTCAGCAGTCATGTATACAAGGTTGTTCAGCTTATCATTTTCTTTTTGAATTTGGATTCATCATCTGCAGGTTCAATTCAGACTCAACGGGCTAATACAAATGTACCACAGTATATGATGTGTTTTGATTTTGCAATACAAATGCACCAAATACATGTTACAGATTAATAAAAGTTTATAAATTCAAGATTTTCTTGCATCATGAAACTCACAGGATCAATTCGGGTCAACTTGAAATGCTCCTCAAATAAATTGGAAAAGACATGGAGCTTGGTGAACCAAACAAAAATTGTGGTGGCGGTGTGAGAGGGCGCCGGTGCAGTCGCCGAGAAGGGGGGGGGGGGGGGGGGGGGGGGGGGGGGCAGAGAAAGGAGGAGGTGGAGGTGGGGAAGCCTTGGCGGAGAGGGGTTTCGATGGAGCGGGGGCACAGCCGGAGACTGGGAAATTGGAAAGCCAAGAGAAGCGAGAAGACGAGAATTTGGTAGAGAAAAGCAGGAACTTGTTATTAATTGATTAACCTTGGGCTGGGTTCATTGACCTCACTTTATCTGAAAATAGTGGAGCATTTCAAAATAGATAAATGGTAAAACTTGCTATAATTTGAGAAATAATATAACATATGAACTTGAAAGTGTTATGTTAGATGGCCTCTTGGCTGGTGGAAGACAGGAAGACTGATGCGTTTAAGAGCCATTGTACCATTGTTATATCCATATCACTCAACTTCTTGTATATGTAATGCTTTTCTTAGTTGATGTGTAACTTCTTACTTGCTCTCATTAATGCCTTCAAATGCAAATAAGTGACTTTGATTTCTCTTTATGGGCCTATACTTTAACAATATATATATAGAAAATGGGTCTACTATATCAACTAAACTCAATTTTTTGACAACTTATGCTCTTTTTTCTTAGTAATTTCTTTTATCAACAAACATCAAGATGTTCATGAAGTATGTCTACTTGAACACAAAGCAATGTATGAATCTTAAATAGTCTTACAATTAAAGGAAAATAAGGTTCTCTGAAATTAGATTTTTCATATAACGCATTCCATTTTTGTACTCTCAGATAACTTAGTCTTTTGATGATTCATCTTGAAATGTTAAGGCTATGCTTGATCTTATAAAGATAATTACCTACTGATCTAGCATAATAGCAGATACTTTTTGTATAAAGGACGGAAAGGAAGAAGAAAACATCAAATTGGAGAGAAAAGAAGATTCTTGTAAATGTTGATGTAGTACTAAGCAATCAAGTTGATAAAAAAGTGAATGGCTTGAAGTGTTCTGAAAGAGACTTAACATGATATGGGTGGTAGATTTGTTTACTAAGATGTGTACCAGTAATTGATGTCAATATGCTGAGGCAATAAGAAGATGAATATTAAGCAGTAACTTAGATATGTATGTGTTGTCATTTCCTCTTGTTAATGCCCTTTCAATTACTATTTTCTAATAGTTCTCACTATTCCAGTAGTTTTGACTAATAGTACTACTACTAATGATTATGGTTGTGGTTGCTTTTACTTGATATTATCGTAAATAGATGCAAATAAATGTAGTTAATCGGATTGTGGATGCTTTTACTTAAATCAAATTGTTAATCCAAGTCTGCTCCGAGATGAGACCATGCGTATATGAAGAAAAAGCACACTCCTTATTATAATCTGCTTCTGGTTCTACACCTGTACCTGCCTCTGCCAAATGCCCCATACAAGCAGGGTCAGCAGATACCAAGAGAGAGTGCCAATGAGATTCGGAAGAGAGAATCCACTTCTTACTTCATTAGGGGAGTAAGGTGAGTGTGTAAAAAAAAGCAATTCCATGGTTGCTTGCTTCGTGCACCTGTCCATTCTCCGATCAATTTCCAAATAATGCCAGATCAAATCCCCAAATTTCACATAGAAAATGCGATCAAATCCCCAATTTCACATAGAAAGTGCCAGGTCAAATCCCCCAATTTCACATAGAAAATGCGATCAAATCCCCAATTTCACATAGAAAGTGCCAGATCAAATCCCCCAATATCAATTGATTATCAAGATCAAATAATAAAAGAGTGAGGCTATGGTAATATGCATATTACGGATCAACCTGTGCTATGGATCTATTTATCAATTTTCCAAGTTGAAACAGCTGATCCAAACCATTGAAGGTGATCTCCAAATGGAAATGTACTTGCAAACCAAATTTGACATTTTTTAGATTCTACTACTTTTAAGATTACTAGCATCTCGGAAGGAGAATTTAATTAGGCTCGCACACTCAGGGAGAAAATTAAACCCAAGCAAAAATCCATCTCTACCTTATGTAATGGATGAGGTATCATCACTGGGCAAAATAGTATCAGGTATACTAAAGCCATTTTTTAGATATACCAGCAAACACACATTTTAAAATGTAATACCTAAAAAGAGAACATTACAATCAGATACCAGTAGAAATATCATGTAGGACAGGAATTATGATTTTGTTCATGATAATCAGCAAAGCAACTTTTGTCAGCTCTTAAGGCAGTGGTGCTGTTTTAAGAGAAATATCCCTTTGACCACAGTAATGACAGCAATAGTATAATGTCAGCGGCGAAGCTAGGAATTTTGTTAGGGATAGGCAAGCATAACATAAATAGTTGCAAAAAAAAAAAATTAACATAATATAAGAAAATAGGGTACTGACAATAATGAAATACCAAATTTATCAAAATTACCCTATAAATACAAATATTAAAGGAAATAATGTGGGAAGAAATAAAAGGGAAGGAGAAGTACTGTTTGCAATGGCTGATTCAAGCTAAGTTTCGCCTTCAAAGGAATTATCCAGAGATAGCAACACACACGATAGAGAAGAGAGGATTTCCTGAAATGTACAAAAGGTTCTATAAGAGTTCTTTTATATATATACACATAATATCCCCTGTGAGCAATGCATTGATGTATAACATTGTAAAATTTAGATCTTTATTTACCAGATAAGTAGGTGAAGAATTCAACACACCTAGATTAGTCGGTTCTGTATAAATTAACCTGCAATAACCCAATACAAAGTTGAGATCAAAACAAAAGGAGAAAAAAATCATGTGAAAATCTTTCACACGTATATATAGAATTGTAACCCTTTAATTAGCCTGTTACTGGTACATCAAAATCTAATAGATATAATTTATGTGAAAATTTATTGCTCTACTCTTGCAATTATTCAAAAAATTCCTACGTGCCAGCAAAATCTGAAAACATGATCAGCCAAAGATACTAAACATGATCAAATGACAGAAATATAATTGTAACCCTGTCAAAGATAAGATACTAAACATGATCAACCAAATCTGAAAACTTCCCAAAATAGTACATGCTTTCCAAAAAAAAATTAAAAACAGTGCGTGAAGCAGGATCATTAGAGCTTGATTGATTCATTAATAGGGATTGATTGATTCATTAACAACAGAGGGCAATTCCAATAAGCATACCAGTAGAGGCGGAATTAGAGGCGGCTAGGGTTACTGGTGGCAGAGACGGGTTGCGGGGCTGGCAGGCGGCGCGGCACGGCTATTCTCTCTTCGTGCAAGCCAAGGCGGAGCCGCGGAGGGTTGAGTGTTTTCTTTTCCTTCGCGCAGGGGGTCTCAGCAGCGCAGAGGAGCGGAGGTTTGAGCGTTTTTTTTATTCTCTGAACTCTGAGAGTCGGGGTTATTGGATTTCGGTTTTGGGCTCAAGCCCATTTAATAAGCCCGGTTCAAGCCCATTCAATCAATTTAATCAACATTATTCATGGTTGTAGACTGAGATTTAAAAACTTAAAAATTTAAAATGCTCATGAGTTTTACTTTTAAAAAAATAAATAAATTTAAAATTATTCAAAACTATTTTTTCATGAATCTTATTTGAAAGATAAAATCGAATTGAAAATATTAGTATTTTTAGATTAGTAAAATTCATTATGGATTATTGGAAAAATAAATTATAATAATCAGAGAAAAAATAAAAAAAGTGGATGAAATGAATCTTTCTGTTTTGGGCTTGAAGACAAAAGTAGTTAGGAGTTAAAACTATACATATTTAGAATTTTAATACTTTCAGACATAAGTTTATATGCTTGCGAATAGCATTGTAAAATGTTATAAACATAGCTTTAAATGTTTGAATATTAGCGTTGGAAATTGAAGTTAGACAACATGAAAGTTTTTCTGTTAAACTATTTGAAGGATGCGTCCAAATATGATGGCTCGGAATACCAGAACATTTCTACATTTTCAATTGATTTTGAAAATTAACCAAACCAGTGGTATTTTCACTTATTCTGACCAACTTTTTGGCAACAAAATAATCGGTTTGTTAACTATTTAACCGGTGAAAAAATCACTGGTAGTGAGCAACGAACGAATTTGATTGATATCTTAGAAGATGCGAATTCATTTTATATAGAGAGAGATGGACTTGGGTGAGACGCAGAGTATACGCGTTTGGTGTTTTATGGTACATTTTAGTTATTTTGAAAATCCAAACAGCTGATCCGAACCGCTCAACATGATCTCCATATTGAAATGTGCTTGGAGACCAAATTATACATTTTTTGAAATTTTTTTTACTATTTATTAAGCTACTTTGAAAATTGCTGATCCCGTGGTCCAGAAATTTTTACTATTTATCCGGATTTTCAGATTTTCAAAGTGGCTTAATAAATAGTAAAAAAATTCCAAAAAATGTAAAATTTGGTTTGCAAGCACATTTCAATATGGAGATCACATCTAATGGTTTGGATAGGTTGTTTGGACTTTTAAAATAAAAATATGGAATGAAGTACAAACACATGGTGCTCTGTGTCTCATCCAAGTCCATCTCTCTCTCTCTCTATATATATATATATAATATTTTATTTTATGATATTTTTCATCGAAGACTCTAGAAGTTTAATTGCTGATAACTCTAAATTAATTTTTATTACAAAGAAGTCTAATTAGATATTTTCTATTTTATTTTGTGGTTATTTTTCACCTAAGATTCTAGAAGTTTAATAACTGATAGTCCTAAATTAATTTTTTTTACAAAGAAGTCCAACTAGATATATTTTATTTTATTTGTGGTTATTTTTCACCAAAGACTCTAAAATTTTAATTCCCGATAGTGCTATTTTTTTATTACAAAGAAGTTCAATTGGTTATATTTTATTTTAGAAAAAAATTCCAATGTACCCATCTAAACTTTTGAAATAACCAATTTCCCCATCAAAATACCATAATATCCAATATCTCCATGAAAATTTCAAATTCTTTCTCATATCCCCTTTTATTTATTTTTCTTTTTGTTTAACTGTTTTAAAAAATGAACTGACCATTTTGCCCCTCTAACTATAAATGGACATGTCCAGTGCTTTTAATTTTTATTCTTCTTCTTCATACACCACCTCTGCTTTTAATTACTAGTCGATCTCTCTCTGATTGGAATCTCAAATCCTCCTTTAAAATGAGAAATAGAATTGAAAAATTCTTAAATTCTCTAATCGGATAGCATCTAGTGACAAGAAACAAATTCGGATAGCATCTAGTGAAAAAAAAAAATTTGGAGCGCAGATTTTTCCGTAGCCCGGAGTAAAAATTCTGGATCGTGGAAAAAATTCGTGATCTGAGTATTTTTTAAAATTCCGCCGAACGTGATTATTTTTAATAAAATATTTTTTTATTGGGTAAAAATAAAAATCTCGGTATTTTGTTCCCCACGCATCCATGGAGTAACATCACAGCCCAGTGAGCAATTTTTTATATATAGGTGCACTCGGTTTAATACTAGGCTCTGTACACCTATTATATTTTAAATTAAAGCCTATGAACTGGGCCTTAATTTTACCATACAAAAAAAGCTAAGAAGTTTAATTCAGCCCAGTATAAAATAGTGTTTTGGTAGGCATTCCTCTCATTTTTCTTATTTATATATATATATATAGAGATGGACTTGGGTGAGACGCGGTGTATACGCCGTTTGTACTTCACGCCGTATTTTCATTTTGAAAGTCCAAACGACCGATCCGAACCGTTAGATGTTTAATCCATAATGAAATGTGCTTGGAGACTAATTTTTACATTTTTTGGAAATTTTTTACTATTTATTAAGCATTTTTGAAAGTTGCTGTTTTGCTGTGAACAGTAAAAAACAGTAAAATTTTCTGAACCATCAGATCAGCGGCATTCAAAATTGCTTAATAAATAGTAAAAAAATTCCAAAAAATGTAAAATTTGGTCTCCAAGCACATTTCAATATGGAGAACAAGATGAACGGTTCGGATCGGTTGTTTGAATTTTCAAAATGGCTAAACCGTACCGTGGAGCACCAAACGCGTATACTCCGCGTCTCACCCAAGTCCATCTCTATATATATATATATATATATATATATATATATATATATTTAATGCCTTTTATCTTTCCGAGAATGCAAAGCTAATAATTTGTCATTTCAAAATCGAGGAATCATTGATTTTATAGGAATGATATATATTTTTTTAATTTGTTTTAGTTGCTGGATTACTTGACAGTGCGACACGATGCAAACTTGTCCAAACATAAAATCGATCCAACCCGATCCGATTCATAGAAGTCAATCTTGGTATCCAAAATCCAAGATAAACGAATCACACCTTAAACATGCAATACTCAACTCAATCCCACAGTACCAATCTAAACAGTAGAAATATCAATCTACTCCTTATATTAATTTTTTTTTAAAAAAGATCTTCTGAGAGGATGTTGTTGAGAAATCAGATTTTTTTTTTTTTTTAAATTAGCGGCTTTAAATGTCAACTGCGCAAACTAAATCTCACTCTTATCTCCTTCTCTCTACACTTCCAGTGCACGATTTTGTAATTTATAATCTAAGTTTTTTAACGACTGCGCACACTAAATATTTAATCCTCTTATCTCCCTCTCTCTACGTGAAACAATTGTTTTCTCTCTTATATTTTCTTCACTTGTTGATTTATCTCACTTGATGGTTGATTGAGGTAATTAAGTATGATGTGTTGTAAAAAATGGCTGTTTAGGCCAATTAATCGATCAATTAGTCATTGGCGGTGATCAAATCATCATAGATTTTTTTAACTAATCGGCTGATTACTTTTAATTACGACTGATTATTCCTAATTATTCTCGATTAATAGTTTGATGATACCCTCTCCATCCGACAAGCGCATATTGTTATTTACAACACTAAAGTATATAACTCTTATTGATTTTATGTTTTTTGTAATAAATGTATTTATATTTTATGCTTTTCTGATTATTGAACAGAATCGTGTGAATTTAGTATGATGAGAAATTGGTTTTTAAAACATTAGACAGAAATGCTGATGAGATTTATGTGAACTTAGTTTTATGTTAAGGTGTTAGGAACTCATCTCTATAAGCTGAAATTTATGTAAACTTAGTTTTAAAAAATTAGACGGAAATGCTGACAATTTTTTATGTGAACAAAATCATATATATAAGAGTACATGAAAATACCGCATTCCTTGATCATGTACACTTAATTTGTACTTTGACTTGTATATTCTGTTTATTTTTACTAACTACAAATTGCAAAATTTTAATTACATGAGTACATGGGGTGGAGGGAGATGAGAAGAAATCAGATTTTGTGCATGAGGTGGAGGTTGATGTATTTGGTGCACCAATCTCTTCATATCATTCGATCTAGCATTAAAAAAAATTGTAAGTATAAATTTTTTGTTTAATTTTGTGCATGGATGTGTATTATAATAAATATATATAATTAATTAAATATATCTATAGTTAGTAGGTATCTAGCTAGAGTATTATCTTATGAGTCATAATCGAATTATTAATGCCTGTAGGTATAAATGTTCAAAATTAATCCAATAAAGGTTAATTTTGAATATTTTTCATTTTGGGACTGGCATTTAAATATTTTGTCTCAATTAGGATATGACCACATGTTAGTTCTATTTTAGCATATTTTTAAGAAAATTTCAACAACATTTCTTCTTATTAGTTCCCCAAATACTTGGGGAATTAAGGGAAAATGTTGCCTTCTTAAATACTAAACTATGACTAATATGTGTTCATTACTGAGACAAAATATTTAAAGAGTGGAATAGGATTATAAACCGCACCATATAAATCTTAAATTTAACGTTTGATCCTAACTATGTACTTAATTGTGTTTTCTTATAATTGCATATAGGTCGCAGCTGGATGTATGGAACATCACGTGTTTCAAATGAATATTTGACATGTGTTGATGAATTTATGAAGGTTGATATGGAAGATATGGTGAATAATGGAAATGTGTTGATGTTGTGTTCTTGTCGTGATTGTAACAATATCAAAAAAAAAAAAATTCTAACCCCGTCCAAGTGAGGAATCATTTAATTTGTTCGTGGCTTCAAGCAACAATATACGCATTGAATATGACATGACGAGAGTTTCAAAACCAATATAAATACTGGTACCGGACATCAGGAAAACCATAATGACAATGACGTAAGTGATGTACAAGGCGATGAAAATATTGATATAGTGATAGATAACAATATTAATTTAGATCAAATATTACGTGATTTAGAAGAGAATTCTGATAATGATAAGTAGTATTGTGTATTTAATAATTTATTTCAAGATTCCAAAAAACTGTTGTTTCCTTGTACAAAATTTACAAAATTAAATGTATTAAAATTATATAACCTAAGCATCTAATAGTTTGAGTAATAAAAGTTTTACTGAATTATTAAAAATATTAAGAGAAATGTTTCCGGATGGAAATGAGATATCATGTAATGTTTATGAAGCAAAGAAAATGTTGTATCCACTAGTGAAACTAATTTAGTATTCTAATCCTCGTCTCACTCTATGACTAAATTCACTTCTTCAATCGTCGTTGCGCTTCGACGACAAACATATTTACTCACTGTCGTGCTCTAATCAAGATGTTGATCACTGTAATTAATCACCATCTCGCTCTACGACCGGATCTGCTTCTTCAACCGCTAGCGTAGTGCTCCAATTGAAATGGAACCTCTACACTCCGAACTCCAAATATACCGTACTCTCGACTTCAATTGGCTCTGTCCGACTCTGGTTTCTATCTCTCTCTCATTCTCCTCTCCATTTGAGAAGATAAAACCAAGAAAGAAAATAAATATTGTGCCGAAAATAAAAACTACAAAGTATAAAAAGAGTGAAATTAGATAAAGAAAGAGGAACGGAGCGGCGGCTGTCAAAAATCTAGATCATGAGTCACTTTTTGAATCGCCGCCAGAATTATGAAGACAAAATTTAAAATTTAAGTGAAAATTAATAAGCCTCAGACTCGTTTGACGTTTGGATTTATTCATTATCGGCTATTTATAAGTAAAAAAAAACAGAGAACAATTTTGTAACTCCATCAACTTTTTTTTTTTTTTTCGTTATAGTATGTTTTAGGTAACAACGATTCTCATTTTAAATCAGAACAATCAACAAGAAAATAATTTTTCTTAATCATTTTCTGTTTTGTTGAGCTTCAACGCTCTGATACCACTCATTAAGAGCAAAAATATGAGGTAAACAAATAAATGGATCACAAGAGAAATTAAGACAACAAGCAAGCACAAGAAATTAGAGATGACACAAGATTTTACGTGAAATTTCTTTCGAAAAAAAATCATAGAAGCACATGACACAAATCTACTAAATCAAATAATCTTACAAGTACAAAGAGATTAGAATTCTCAATAGCATTCTCTCACACACTCTCTTACAATTTTAAAAAATAAATAAATAAATTATAAACAAAACTAAAACTAAGTGAAGAAACAACAGAAACAGAGCTCAGCGGCTTCACAACTCACGAAGTTACTCTCTGAATGAATCGGCGCATATCAACCAAAGTTAGGCAACTGCTTTAAGCAAGACCATAAAACCAATTGCCATCGGTTTTACTTCTTGGCCGATATAAGAAGTCCAAAGCCAGCTGCTTCAATTGAAATAACCACAGCTTATAGCCAACGGTTTGATCAAAGCTACCGAAAGGAAATATCAAGACAGCTGCTTAAATTGAAAACTACATTAGCATCGGTTCATTCTGTCTACCGATAGCAAATGTCAAATTTCCATCGGCTCAATTTTTTCCCGATAGGAAAGGTCATCGAGCAGCATCGGTTAAACTCAAAACCGATGGTAAAAACAAAACGGACTGGATCCGTTAATTGTTTTCAAACCAACATTTTCTCACAGTATCAAAAAAATCAACAGATGTCGACCCAGGTTACAACCCAAAATTCAAATAACCTGAAATCTAAAGTCACCAAAACTGTTACATGATTTAAATTTACGTAATGCCAACAAATAAAAGTCCATTTGATACGACCTGGAGAATCTGCACGTTAAACGGTTAGAAATTGTGTTCACACCTGTGAAGCATTGTGCAAATATAAAACATATCTTTGATAGAGTCGCAATGTATTTAATTTTTAGACTTCTTCAGATGTCCTGTTCGACGGGTCTAGTTTTATAGGTAGGTAACGGGACACATCATAAGTTGTTGTAATTAAAGAATTAGACTTATAAATAAGAAATAATATTTTGATAGATCTTTTAAGTTGGTTAGTTCGGATATCATATCTAATTTCTTCTTATGAAGTGCATCCGAATTTTTCATTATAAACTTGGAGCTTCAACAGAAACGAAAAACAAGGTGCGTAGACTGAGAATATTGAAGGGATTGAAATTTAATATTTTCTCTTGGCCTCTCAGTAATACTGATACATTTCTATCAGAATAATTGATACATTAATTTCTGTCCGAATTTGGTGGTTCAAATATCATTTCCAACATGAATCGGTCATTATCCACTCACAAATAGAAGTGCCAATGCACCATTTTGGTGTATTAATTGCAATGTGTATATGTACCAAACTAATCTACCAAAACTATATATATATATATATATATATATATTTATTGTGCTATCAATTGGTCTCATTCACTGTTTCAAAAAAAAATTTTACTGTTTCAAAAAAATTGGTCTCATTCAGAGCAGATTAGTGTACAAATCAATACAGTTTGGAATATTATATAGGAAGGTGATGGTTATATATCGGAATATTTATTATGTGTACCAAAAAAATTAATTTAGTTGATTTTTTTTATTAATTATGCCTCCAAATTTGCATAGATCAGCCACTGGTCATGGCTCCTGCTGCCTTAATTTTCCATAACTATATATACTGCAGGATTAAAAATCTATTTAGCTAAAATATAGTTCTTTATTAGTTATATATTTCTATGCCAGCACCAGCAGTACCTTCAATTCCTTACCTATCCGCAGTTTTTTTTATCAACAGAACCCTATCAATCTAATAATTAAGTTAGTAATTATAATTTAAACAGCTGTGGAACATTTTAATTATGCTTAGCATACTGATATGAATAATTATATGAACACAATAGATCTCACTGAAGGATTTTAAATTGCCTTATTGATCTCCATTATTGTTGCAATATACTTAAATATAAGATTTGTGTAATAGATTATAAAACAAAACTCATTCTACTTGTTATATATAATACCGACTTTCCTTTCACTTTAATTTCATTCCTGATGTTTTTCATATGGGAGGCGCTATTTTAAGAGAAAAATTGTAATATTAAGCGTAGTGATGAGATTTTTTTTTCTTTATTGTTCAATTTATTATTGACTTTGCTCAGTTAATTTACACTAATAAAGAAAGTTAAGTAAGAAAGATGCAATATGAAATTTAGATGAAAACAGATCTTCATGGCATAAATAATACAATTTTAAATTTTAAATACAACTTTTTTAATTTGAATGCAAACCCCAATTATACGAGATAAAGTATAAAACAAATCATATAAATTTATAACAATAGTTATTTTAGATTTAACTTTATTAGGAACGTTTTGAAACCAAAATCTTTGATATTAGATCCCTCCTCATTATTATACGAGTAGAATTAAAAAAATTTCAATTAGGAAGCAGTTAACAGTCTCCCAACTCCAATCCCCAAAAAATTCCCGGATATTTTTAACTAATTATGTAAACATCAATACTAAATCCTGTAAACATCAATACTAAATCCTATAAACTAATTCAACAAATTATGTCAACATAAAAACGCGTGAAATCTGTTAAAAATGCTTGACAGCTGTTAAAAAAGCGTGGCAGCTGTTGAAAACGCGTGACAGGTGTTGGGGACCACTTTCTGTGAACATACACATAGTATCTTGTGAACATACACATATTATCATGTAAACATACACATATTATCCTGTAAACATATATATTTTACTTGAAATTATGGCAGTTGAAATTATGGCAGTCAAAAGCGCATCAGAATTAAGCTAAAAATGAAAGACTTTTATACACAGAAATTTTTAGAGAATTGTAACCCCAAGAACATTACCTTTTCTCTTAAAACAAAACTTATTCTACTTGATATGTAAAATATTATTGACTTTCCTTTCACTGGAATTTCGTTCCTGATGTTTTAATTTCATATGAACTGTAACTATATGCTAGTCAAAAACTATATTACAATTGTATACCTATATGTTTGATTGGGGTTATTATTATATTTTTGCGCATTCCCAACCATCTGATGTTGATGGATTTGGTACCTTTTGACCTCATTTTAAATTTGCCCTTTGACCTGATTTGGTGCAGTTCTTTTGGACACAAAATATCAAAATATGCGTACAAATTATTACTTGTAGCACTTTAAGGATGTCTTTACCTTTTAAAATAAGAAAAATACTTCTGTTAGTTGATTTCTTTGTATATGCTTACGATGGTACAAATTCAAAATGATATGCTCTCAAATTAATTATTACTTTTTATTTGTGTCCCCAAATAAAATTAATTATTACTTTTTATTTACTCCAATAAAATATATATAGTATATTAATGTAACGGGTGACTAATTTGTTTGTATATATATGTGTGTTATTTTGTCAAAGATGAGTGGACCAATCCATTCGGGCAGGTACGTAATTCACTCGCGTGTCATTAATTAATGTTCTTAAAAATTAAAGGGCCCAAAAACAGATGAAAATGACTTCAGTCATAGTACTGTTTTATTGAAGTGGATGTATGTAGGGGTGTACAACGGGTAGTGTTTGGTAAATGCCCCCGGGGACCCAATCCGGACCGGTCCGCCCGTGCCCGTGCCCGGACCGGACCGTGCCCGTGCCACGGGTATGCACGGGTACACGGGCACACGGGCACGGGTATTAAACGGGCCGGACCCGGTTTTTTTGAAAAATGCCCGTGAGAACCCGGACCCCCGTACCCGTAACCCGTGCCCGTGACGCCCGTGCCCGTGAGCCCGTGCGCCCATGCCCGTGCCCGTGACCGTGAGCCCGTGGCAGAATTTTTTTTTTTTTTTTTTTTTGGGGTGTAAAATTCAAAATTTGAACTCAAATTCTCCCCCCCATTCCCCCCATGCCCCACATCCCCACTTTCTACCCGGACCCCTACCCATTTTTTTTTTTCAGTTTTTTTTTTTTTTTTTTTTTAAATTCAAATTTTAATCCCTCCAAACAAAATTCTATAAATATACACCCATTCCTTACAAATTTTCACATCTCTCTCAATATTTTCATCTCTCATTCTCTCAATCTCAATCTCAATATTTTTATTATTCTCCAATTTTAATTTTATTGTTAAAAAAAATAGTTGTTAATTTAACAAATACACAAACACAAACACGCAAACGGAAAGGGAATTACGAAGGTATTCTCGAAGATTTTCCCACGAAATTAAAAAGGTAACATTAATTTTTGTTAGAATACATTTTGTTAGATTAAATTTTGCTAGATTAAATTTTGTTAGATTGAAATATTGAATGTTATATTTATTTTTGTAGAAAAAATTTAGAATTTAAATTGAATATTAGATTTAGTTTATGTTAGATTTATTGAATGTTAAGTAATTAGATTTGTTATATTTATTGAATGTTAGATTTATTAAATTTGTTAAGTAATTAGATTTATAAGATTTATTTTATGTTAGATTTGTTAGATTTATTTAGTTTATATTAGATTTGTTAGATGTGTAGTAATTAGATTTGTTTTGAATATGTGATGTTAGCTTTTATTTTTGAAATTCGGATTTATTTTTAATACGTTAATAAAAGATGTTAGATTTATTTTGTTCAATATGTGAAGTAATTAGATTTGTTTTGAATAGGTTAGATTTTATTTTTGAAATTCGGATTTTTTTTTAATAGGTTAAATAAAGATGTTAGATTTATTTTTTTGAATATGTGAAGTAATTTGATTTGTTTTGAGTAGGTTAGATTTTATTTTTGAAATTCGGATTTATTTTTAATAGGTTAAATAAAGATGTTAGATTTATTTTTTTGAATATGTGAAGTAATTTGATTTGTTTTGAATAGGTTAGATTTTATTTTTGAAATTCGGATTTATTTTTAATAGGTTAATAAAAGATGTTAGATTTATTTTGTTGAATATGTGAAGTAATTAGATTTGTTTTGAATAGGTTAGATTTTATTTTTGAAATTCGGATTTATTTTTAATAGGTTAAATAAAGATGTTAGATATTTTTTTTTGAATATGTGAAGTAATTAGACTTGTTTTGAATAGGTTAGATTTTATTTTTGAAATTCGGATTTATTTTTAATAGGTTAAATAAAGATGTTAGATTTATTTTTTTGAATATGTCAAGTAATTTGATTTGTTTTGAATAGGTTAGATTTTATTTTTGAAATTCGGATTTATTTTTAATAGGTTAAATAAAGATGTTAGATATATTTTTTTTTAACATGTAAAGTAATTAGACTTGTTTTGAATAGGTTAGATTTTATTTTTGAAATTCGGATTTATTTTTAATAGGTTAAATAAAGATGTTAGATTTATTTTTTTGAATATGTGAAGTAATTTGATTTGTTTTGAACAGGTTAGATTTTATTTTTGAAATTCGGATTTATTTTTAATAGGTTAAATAAAGATGTTAGATTTTTTTTTTTGAACATGTAAAGTAATTAGACTTGTTTTGAATAGGTTAGATTTTATTTTTGAAATTCGGATTTATTTTTAATAGGTTAAATAAAGATGTTAGATTTAGTTTTTTGAATATGTGAACTAATTGGACTTGTTTTGAATAGGTTAGATTTTATTTTTGAAATTCGGATTTATTTTTAATAGGTTAATAAGAGATGTTAGATTTATTTTTTTGAATATGTGAAGTAATTTGATTTGTTTTGAATAGGTTAGATTTTATTTTTGAAATTCGGATTTATTTTTAATAGGTTAAATAAAGATGTTAGATTTTTTTTTTTGAACATGTAAAGTAATTAGACTTGTTTTGAATAGGTTAGATTTTATTTTTGAAATTCGGATTTATTTTTAATAGGTTAAATAAAGATGTTAGATTTAGTTTTTTGAATATGTGAACTAATTGGACTTGTTTTGAATAGGTTAGATTTTATTTTTGAAATTCGGATTTATTTTTAATAGGTTAAATAAAGATGTTAGATTTTTTTTTTTAACATGTAAAGTAATTAGACTTGTTTTGAATAGGTTAGATTTTATTTTTGAAATTCGGATTTATTTTTAATAGGTTAAATAAAGATGTTAGATTTATTTTTTTGAATATGTGAAGTAATTAGACTTGTTTTGAATAGGTTAGATTTTATTTTTGAAATTCGGATTTATTTTTAATAGGTTAAATAAAGATGTTAGATTTTTTTTCTGTTTTTTATATCTGTTTTATTAATTCTGTTTTTTTTTAATTCTGTTTTTTTTTTCTGGTTTTTTATAATTCTGTTTTTTTATTTCTGTATTTGAAATTCTGGTTTTTATATCTGTTTTATTAATTCTGTTTTTTTTTATTTCTGTTTTTTTATAATTTCTGTTTTTTTTATTTCTGTTTTTAATTCTTTTTTTGAAATTCTGTTTTATTGATTCTGTTTTTTAATGAGGAGTTGTCATTTTCTAAATATTTCAATTAGTTTTTAAATTATTCATTTTAATGAAAAATTACTAACAAAAAAAAAAGTTAGAACTCTGCCTATGTTATTTTACATAGCCGGTCCCAAGCCCGAAATAAAAGAGGAGGGTAACTTTTATTTTTTAATCTATTGTTTTAAAATAAGAGCTTAATTATTTTTAAAATAATTGATTTAAGAAATTTTTGATTTATATTTTATTATAACAAAAATTATTGAGTTCAAATATACAACCATGTCAAATGAGTTTAAATTGGTATGAATTTATATTTATAATTTATTGGTTTTTAAAAAAAATAAACAGAAAAAAAAACAGCAAAAAAACAGCAAAAAAAAAACAGCAAAAAAAAACAGAAAAAAAACAGCAAAAAAAAACAGCAAAATAAAACAGAAAAAAAAACAGAACAAAAAAACAGAACGAAAAAAAAAACAGAACAAAAAAAAAATTGAACCGAAAAACCGAACAGAAAAACAAAAACAAAACAGAAACAAAAAACAGAAACAAAAAAACAGAACCAAAAAAACAGAACCAAAAAAATCGAAAAAAAACCAGAAGAAAAAACCAGAACAGAAAAACAAAAACAGAAAACAGAAAAAAAAAAAAAAAAAAAACCGGTCCGGACCTGGACCGGACCGGACCGCCCGGCCCCCGGTACCCGGACCGTCCTGCCCCCGAACCCGTGACGGGCACGGGTATTAAACGGGCAGGGCAGGATTTTTGAAAAAAAAAACCGTGACGCCCGGCCCGTTGTACCCGTGTGCCCGTGACGCCCGTGACCGTGGCTACCCGTGCCCGTGCCCGGGTTTTGCCCGGACCGCCCGGCCCGGCCCGTTTACCAATCACTAACAACGGGGGGTTAAAGAAACTTTATTAAAATCCGATTACACTAAGTTAAAAAAATTATTTACTTGACCCATTCATAACCTAACTCAACCCATCTATTTTTTTATATACAGGTTATTACGGATTATGCGGGTTAGACGAGTTAAACAGGTTATAATTTTGATCGAAAATCTATTATATCTTTTTACTATTTTTATTAGAACTAGGCACAAATAAAAGTGATAAACATAAATAAAACAAAAATAATTTAACATATAACATCCATAACAAAAAAAAAAAAACATATTCATAATGTAACATCCTAAAAAAAGACAACAACATATAACAATCACATATAAAATTCATAAAATAAAATAAAAATTCAAATTTATGCAGCGGATCATCCTTTCAACAGATATCTTCTGTGATTTTTATCAAAGCTTAAACGAGTCCGCATCCCCTAAGATATCTCATATTTTGAGTGACCTACGTGTCCGGTGCTTATTCGAGGATAACGCAGGGGCCCAGTATTGTTTCAGCTTTGAGATTCATGTAAAACGTCTTTGAACAGTTGAGATTTTCCAAAAAGTCACGCAAAATATGAGATATCTCAGAAGATGCGAATTCAGCCTAAACACAGCACTCATCCTTTCAGCAGAGATCTTATGTGATTTATTTAATGTAGCGGGTCAAACTGAATGAATTATTTCTTCACATAGGTTTGAGGCCAGGTCCGGGTACAAACGGGTTATTAAGAGCAAACCCATGACCCAACTCAAAATAATGAGTTTGTCAAAATCCAACCCGTATCTAACCCATTAATATCTCAACTCAGTAAAATATGGATCGGGTGGGTCAACAATATTTTTGTACACCCTAGATGTATGTTTCTCTTTTCTCCTTTTCTTCCCCTCGAATTCTACCGACTATTCGCTGAATTTTTTCAAGATTTTAATTATGTGGAATAAACTCTGCGTCGAAAGCTGTAATGGTAAAAATACACGGTTACAGTGGGTTCTAAACTCGTTTCACAGGTTACAATAGAGTTTCAAAATAAATGATTGACGTGTTGAGGGGAGTGTGTACCCTCAGAGACGGGCGGATTCAAGATTTTGATCAGAAATAGGTACAAAATATTGACAAGAGCACAATTTTTTTTTTGATGAATCAGAGCAAAGTAGTATATAGGGATCTAAACAAGTTACAGCACGACACAGTTCCGTCAAGGCACATGTGCCAGTTATGTGCTATGACTCGCGTGTCATGTGTCATGATGCTTTCAAAATTTAACATGACAAGGCATATCACGTAAAAGATTTAATCACAACACGACACGTGTGGTCACGTATAATTAGGATCATTAGATCTTAATCGAATGATAAATCCTAAATAAACTAATTTAATTATGAAAAAAAAAAGTTAAACATGACTAAACATGATAGATCACGTTTTGGACACACAATCACGTCCTGGCATGATTAACGTACTCTGATTCACGTGTCATTGCCATCCTTCCAAATTTAGTCACAGTATGACACGACATGTGATCCAATTTACGATACATATTTATATACTTAGTAGTTGATATCTTTCTTCTCCTAACAAATCAACGATTTGGAATGGCGTGCAGACTGTCTTTGTTTTTCTTTATTTCTTTCTTTTACGCGAATCAATATGGACTGACTTTTTTTTCCATGTAATTTTCTTCTACTGGATCATGAATTAAATTCAGGGGTAGGCACTACATCTATTTATGGGTAAACACAAGTATAAAATACCACTGCGTTTACAAAAAAAATTTGAATCTAGGAGTAGGCAAGTATCTACCCCTAAATCCATTTGGATCTGTCAGTGCTCTGAGATATCTCAACTTTTACGTGACCGACGTGTCCAGTGCCTATTCGGGGGTAACGTAGGGGTCAGTATTATGTATGATGTAAGATTCGTGCAGAACGTATTTAAACAGTTGAGATTTTCCATAAAATCACGCAAAGTTTGAGATATCTCAGAGGATACGAATTCCCATATATACATACGAATTTCGAGGCCTGCATTTTATAATTCGGATCACCTCCGATATCGCTCCCCCAACTACTAAATTCGGACTGTTCTTTTAACCTGACACGAATCTTAAAGGAGACTTCATATTTCTAAATAGATATCGAATTGAGAGTAAATTTGAACAGTAAAGTTGTTAGCTCCAGTTTTGCAGTACATGAGATGATACATGTGTATCCCGGCTCACGTACATGAGATAATATTAGCCGTGCGATTATTATTCGGACCTTTGAAATTCGTGTCGAATTAAAATAAACGGCTCGGATATCATTTTAACGTTAGAAATTGAATTCTGAGGGGGACACTTTTGTCGAATTCGCACGCTCTGAGATATCTCATATTTTGCGTGACTTTTTGGAAAATCTCAACCGTTCAAAGAAGTTCAACGCGACTCTCAAAGCTCAAACAATACGGGCCCTTGCGCTATCCTTGAATAGGAACCGGACACGTAGGTCACGCAAAAGTTGAGATATCTCAGAGGATACGCACTCACTTAGATGATCGGATAAGTTTATATCTGTGTAGTTTTCTGTGTTAAAGCTGCTATTTAGTTAGAGCATCTACATTCCTGAAACTCTTGGAGTTTCTAATCTGATGTGGCAGTTTCTAAACCAGTTTCAGGGATGCAGATGGGTTTCTTATTTAGCAACTTTGCTCCAAAGTTTCTTTATAAGAAACCGTTTATAAACTCTGACATGGTCAAATAATTGGCTGAAATTCTTTTCTCTTGTAATTTATTTGCTGATGTAGCAATTAAGAAACTCTAATTTTGAGTTTCAGGGATGTGAGGGTTTAGAAACTTTCAGAGATAAAATTTCTAAAAATTAGTTAACTGTTATTTAGAAACTCCAAGAGTTTCAGGAATGTAGATGCTCTTAGTTTCTTATCTGTTGCACGAAAAGCTGCTAATTAGTTAGAGCATTTATATCCCTGTTATTATGAGAGTTTATAATTTTATGTGGCAGTTTTTAATTTAGTTTCAGATATATGTGAGAGATTTTTATTTAGAAACTATGCATGAAAGTTTCTTATTAAGAAATTGTTTATAAACTCAATGCTAATCAAATGATTAGCTCAAATTATTATTATTTTTTAATTTATTGTTGACGTGGCTTAATAGAAACTATAAAATTAATTTCAGAGATATGAGAGTTAGAAATTTTAGAAACCTTAATTTCTAAAAAGTTGTTAACAGTTATTTAGAAACTCATTTGAATTGTTGGAATATAGATGCTCTTAGTGTCTGAAAATATAAAAATTAATAAATTTTAACAAAAAAAAAAACTCTTAAAACTATATAAGTTGTAGATATAAATATCGGATTAGTAATTCTAGACTTTAAAAATGTACATCTCAGTATGTGCATATCGGTTTGGGAATTGGGATATTTTCCTCGGAATGTTCGTCTCGTTTTTTGAGCAAAATGAGCCTTGAATATAACCTACAACAATCTTTGAAAAAAAAAATTTCTTTTTTTTGCAGACATCATTTAAAAACTATATGTACATTAGTTTTCAGAAACTTTCTAATTTTAACACTAGAAAATAAAATGCATTATTTGTAGAATGGATATTTACCCTTTACTCTCAAGATAAATAATTTGGTCATTTCATCATATAGGCTTTAGAAAATATCGCGATAATATTATTTTCAATTTATGAATTGTACTATTTAATTCGAAGTTTGTATATTTAATTATTTCTTATATTTTTCTAAAATTTTATAACCTTTTATTATTAATTAGTTTAATTAACTTTATTTTTATTTTGTTGTATATATTATAGAAAAGTTTTAGTTTCTTCATTTTGTTGTAACGATCGAAACTTTTGATTTTATGAAAATATTTCCAATTTTTTTATCTTCATTAATACCTGTTGGTAATATGTATTTTTTTCTTAATTGCTTCAATTTAGTTATGCATAGTGTTGCATTAATACAAACTTTATATATATATATATTGTTCTTGTTGTTGTGTCCTTAATTAAGATACTAGCATCGTACCCATGCGTTGTAACGGAAACAGATTATTTCATTATAAAATATTATAAAATGAAGAAGATCAAGTGTTTCATTATTTCATTATTTGCGTGACCTTTTTGAAAATCAACCGTTCAAATACGTGTTGCACAAATCTCAAAGCAATAATAATACTGATACGATATGGATACGGCGATACGGCAATTTTAAAAAATGAAGGATACGATACGGCTATTAATATATATTTTTTATTATTTTATATATGATATTTATATAATTATAATTTAAATCAAATTTGTAGAGAAAAATAGTTAAATACTATATTTATCTACAAGATAACATATGTGAACTCTGGTGTAGTGGTAAGAATTTTGGCACCAATAGAATCCAACTGGGTTTGAATCCCGCCTTCAGTAGAAAAAAGGATGCGCGGTGCACAGGCTCGGTCCGCAGGCGCCGTGCGTTGTTTAGAGACGCGGTCCACGGGTGCGGCGCACGGTCTACGGGCGCTGGGATCATATGCGGCGCGACCAATGCATGCTTAAGTGTTGAAGTGCATAATTTGAAAATTTTGTCTATGTGCGATCTGTAAATTCAACGGCTGAGCATCCTCAAAAAAAAAAAATCAGTAAATCAGAACCCTTGCAGAATTTAGACATTAAGCTTCTTAACAAAAAAATTTGAAATTTTTTTTCTCTGAATTGAAAATATATTAAAATTCCCATAGACAGTGTTTATTTGGAGGAACTTTTTAGTTAAAATATTGTGAATTCTTAATTCACCGCCTACTGACTTTAAAAATGCCAGAAAGAAAAAACAGGGAGCTGTTAGTCAAGTTGCAATGACCCAACTTACGCGCCGAAGTGATATTAGACGATTAATAAATCAGAGAAACCAACGGTACAGACGTATAGTTAAAGGTAACGCATTACGCATCAAAGGAGTCAATAAATTAATATATATACATTATTAATTGTCTTCATTTTAATCAAGGCCACTATTTTATTTTCTCGAATAATAAATATGAGGTTATGAGCTGAACACGGACTGACCTCTCACTAATATTTTCTTTTTTTATTTCATTAAAAATGTTGATCCTATATTTGATGTCATGGAAGCATCAGCACAGGTCACAGGTGCATTTAAAGGCACATTTAATGCTAAACGCTGAACAATGATCTTTTACTAGTCTTTAATTTCGATTGATTGACATTTTTTTGGTTGAAATTTACAAATGAAACCAAAAGCTAGAGCATAGCTCTAATCCAGCTATTTAAAATACTTACATTTACAAATGAGATTTTCTGAGACCTTGTAATAACTTGATAAATATAACAGTAATAAATGCATCAAATTAGTTTGATGATTAATTTTTTTTTTTTTTGTATATTCAATGAACAATGAAACGTATATGAACTTAGGTATGAAATTTTGATCTTAATTCTTAATTTTAAACTTTTATTTATAACGATTGTTAAAATTAATTTATTTTTAGTTGTCATTGGAATATTGGATACAAATCATACAACTCTCGTTTTGAAAACGCAAGTCTAACTACTGGAAAAGCAAGTTGTTTTCATGGCCAAATGATTTGACGTCGTGGCCTCGTTGTATACCACCATTGACTACTAAGATACCGCAAATATAAAAGTCAAAGTGACAGAGCAAGAGCAAGAATATATATATATATACATACAGAGAGAGAGATAGGCTAATATACAATCGATTGCACCACACCTCACGTGCAATCAAGTGGTTTTCTGATTTTTAAAGTTCAAATAATTGATCCGAACCGTTAGATGTGTTCTCCATATTAAAATCTGCTTGGAGAATAAATTTTACATTTTTTGGAATTCTTTTACTATTTATTAAGTTACTTTGAAAATCGCTGATCCAACAGTGGCTTGCCAAACAGTAAAAATCAAAAGCTACCGTTGGATCAGCGATTTTCAAAGTGGCTTAATAAATAGTAAAAAAATTTCAAAAAATGTAAAATTTGGTCTCCAATCAGATTTTAATATGGAGAATACATCTAACGGTTCGGATTGATCATTTGAACTTTGAAAATCGAAAAACCACTTAGTTGCACTAGAGGCGTGGTGTAATCGATTGTATATTAACCTCTTTCTATATGAGATTGAGAATTTGGGGTACCATAAATAGTTAAAGACTATATATAATTATTGGAGTCGGCAAACAAGAATTGAACCAAGAGATAAGAATCACCCTTCGGAGCGGTGCAACCAGCGGTTATTAATTGAAAGGCTAGAAAGAGAAGTAAACAAAAGAAACCGTGAGAATCGAAGACTATATTATCTAAAATTCAGGTTGCGTTAATTTTTTTGTATAATATTCGAAATAACGAACGAGGCTAACTATATATGCTACACTTAATTAGTTTGTGTATCCTCTATTTTTGAAAGAATTATACTATTATTCTTGAGTGTATGAATTAAAAAAAAAATTAAGTTAAAACTGAATGCATGAATATTAAAAGCAATTATGACCGAACCATACATGCTTCTTAAACGTATGCGTTCATAATTAAATATAAACACATGTTATTATAAGCTTAGAAGTTCAGACTAAATTAACACGTCTTCAAAAACGGAACAAGAAAATTTTGACAGAAGAAAGAGAAAGAAGGAACAATATGTAATATATTTTATTTGAACTCAAATTTTTGTAACTATAGAGTAAAACTCTTAACTATTAAGATGCAAGTAAATAGTTGATATTTTACTAGAACAACTAAATCATACAAGAACATTAAAATAAATTATAATTTAATATACATAAATTTTTTTTTTTAATTTAGATATAGTTGAACACCCCTAAGATTCAATGCAGATCAGGAGATCCACACATGTATATATCACGTAGTTCTAGACGCGTACATGCATTTACATGATTCGCTTGTCTCATACTTGAAGATTTATTTTATTACCTCAAATGCATTCTTTACAAGTTAAAACCTTTCAATGCCAGTGTTCAAAAGTCTATACTATATAAATAGAAGTAGAGTTTAGGGTCGTACTTTTAAATTATTGAAATCAAGTGTGAATATACATTTCACTCTAAATTTTATAAATTTTATAAAATTTAAAAATAAATAGAGTTAATTGACCCTCATCCTCATACCTTGAACGTCAATTCACCTCTGATTATGAAGTTGTTGGCCTTGAAAGCTTCTTTCTCATTTAAAACTTGATTTGCTTTTCTATATTCGTATTTATTTTGACCAAATTATTTATTTAATAGTGTTTTTGATGTGTCTAAATTTGTAATGTTTGAAATTATACAAGTCTTTTGTATTACTCTGCAGAGTTCTCATTTTTCCAATTTTTTTAAAATCTATCATTTTTTCAAAATAAATAAATAAATAAATTTTCATTTTTGAGAAATTATATTTCTACCACGACGGCACTATGTGGATGCAACTCTAGATATGGATCCGTATTTGCATAGTGTGCCCCCCTTTTTCTTTATTTTTTTTACCTGATCGATTTCAAAGTTTGACAGAAAATTTGACACATCTCTAAAGATGCGATTACCAAAAAGTTTAAAGTTTCAAAATTTGTTATATTTCAAAGTTTCAAAGTTTCTTATTCGGTTGAGATGCGATTCCAAAAAAAATTTAACATAAATTTATTTTGACAAAAAAAAATAATGAGCCACAGTATGTCAGTGTACTCATATCGGGACCGCATTCGCATAGTGTGCCCCCTCAGTAAATAGGACTACATCCGCAAAATGCGGCTGTGATAAAAAAATAAAAAATTTCGGAAACGAAGATATTTTAGTTTATTTTTTTTTCAAGAAATAGTATAAATAAAAATTTCGGCTCATTTTCAAATTTGTCGCATGCAGAACTTTTTGATCGAACAAAGAAGTTCACTGTTTATGCCAAAGTAATCATCATTGCTTAGAACCGCATCAAAAGTAGTTCCTAAATTTTAAAAAGTAATTGAAGGTTTCTAATTTTTTTAAATAAAGATGAACTCAAGCTTTTTTACGATAAATCTTTTTAAATGATTTAGAGCCATACACTTCCAAACGGAAGATATTATCTATGTTCCTAATTATTTTTAGTCTAGAAATCTGAAATTATTTTAAAAAATTATTAGTTTATATTATCGTCTGCTTTTAAATGGAACACTGTTATATAATCGAAATATTCGAGTTGCAACTTGCATGCTATTTATTTAAGTAGCATTTATTAAAATTCAGACACCACATAACGAAATGAGAAATTTTTGTTGATTTGAATAAAACTAGTAAGAGTGTGCATATATGTTTATATTTCAACGAGTAAATTTTAATATTTGAATATAAAGGAGTGATAATTGCATTGCTTATTGTATTACAGGTATATTTATACTTCTTTTAATATATATATATATATATAGAGAGAGAGAGAGAGAGAGAGATGGGCTATGGTGTGCATTGGACCATAAATCACCGATTCAATGTCCAAATGACTGATTCAAACCGTTCATCTTGTTCTCCATATTAATGTGTTTGGACACCAAATTTTACATTTTTTGAATTTTTTTTACTATTTATTAAGCCACTTTGAAAATCTCTGATCTGGTGGTCCAGAAATTTTTACTATTTTTACTGTTCACCCAGATTTTCAATAAATCTAAAAAAATAGTAAAAGGATTCCAAAAAAATGTAAAATTTGGTCTCCAAGCACATATTAATATGGAAAACAAGATGAACGGCTTGGATCGGTCATTTGGACATTGAATCGGGGATATATGGTTCAATGCACACCATAGCTTATGCATTGCAATGCACCATAGTCTATTTCTCTCTCTATATATATAGTATATGATAGAAAGTTTTATCTGACGCTATTAAAATTTAAAAAATTGAAAGCTATTACTTTAATTATTTAACAAAAACTTTAACTTGAATTTTCTTATCATAATTCAGAAATAAAAAGTGATAAACAATTTGTATAGTAGGTATAAAACAAGGCATATTTGATTCTAAATAATTCAGAGAGCAGAAAATGAGGTGCAAAAATAATTCCTTTTTTAATATGTGATGTCATGTGAAGAGAAACTGTGAGAGTTACAAACTTTTTTCTACAATAAGAGAGAATTCTATGAGAACTTCAAGAGCCTCTACAAATTTTTCGAGTAGTTAACTAGTTGAAGAAGTAAAAAAAATCAATTCAATTCAGATGAAGAGAAATTCAACAAATTAGTTAAAAATAATATACTCGAAAGGAAATGGAGCAATTATTTCTTCTCGGAGAAATTAAAAAAAAAAACCAAGAAATACTGTTGCTCTCCTTTACAGTCACCCGCTTTCAAATTTATAACAATGCAGGGTACCTAAAGTGGAATTTGTATCCTCTGCATTAACTCAAAAGAGAATTTTTTGAGTTAATAAATTCTGAATATTCGATTTGTTTTAAAATTTGTGCAGGCTGGATCGGCACTAGTATTTAAGGGTCCATATACCATAAGTAGAGATCAAATTAGTTTCATTTAAAATCAGACAGTTCAGATTTATTAACTCAAAAGATTTCTTTTTTAGTTAATGCAGAGGATACGTATACCCTAAAGTGGAAACAAATCGGTTGTTATTCTATTGGAATAACAAGATCGCGTCGAAATTCGTAAGTAGAAAAACATTTTCGTCAATATTCATATACAGAAAAATCTGAACGACTGCTACTGAAATAACACGGCCCTGTTACTCCAATGGAATAACATCCGATTTTTTTCCACCTAAAGTAGTTATACAATTCGTAGATGATGCTTTTATGCAATTTCAGTATAACTGAAAAAAAAAATTATTTATAGAAATTATTAAATTCATACATACAAAAATAGAAAGAGTTCTTGAATTTTAATAAATTTATAAAGATATGGCTCAATGAGGTCGATCCAAATATATGAATCGGCCTCAATGATTCAGATTCATAGAGATATATATATATATATATATATATATATATATATATATTATTTTTCAAATAGACATTGATGAAATTTTTTGGAATTTAGATGACATAGAAAATCAGATAAGAAATGGATCGGTCTCAATGATGAAGATCCATGTTGGTTTTATTTATTTATTTTTTAAAATTTAGAAGGATCGGCCTCTACCGATTTTTTTTTTAAATTTGAATCTGACTCAATGAGTCAGATCGACTTAGTATAAGATTAAATGTGAAAGTCCAAACAACCGATACGAACCGTTAGATGTGATCTCCATATTGAAATGTGCTTGGAGACCAAATTTTATATTTTTTGGAATTTTTTTACTATTTATTAAGCCACTTTGAAAATCTGAAAATCCGGATGAAAGGTAAAAATTTCTGGACCACCGGATCAGCGATTTTCAAAGTGGCTTAATAAATAGTAAAAAAAATTTCAAAAAATGTAAAATTTGGTCTCCAACCACATTTCAATATGGAGATTGTGTTGAGCGGTTCGGATCGGTTGTTTGAATTTTCAAAATGGCTAAAATGTACCATAGAGCACCAAACGCGTATACTCCGCGTCTCACCCAAGTTCATCTCTCTCTATATATATATCTATAGATCTGGACCATTGAGACCGATCTATATATTTGAATTGAATTCATTGAGTCAAATCTTTCTAGATTTATTAAAAATCAGTACTCTTTCTATTTTTCTGCGTGTAACTTTAATAATTTCTATAGATAAAAAAAATTTCAGTATAACTTAGAGTACTAATAAAAATATCCAGATATATAGGTAAGATTGAGATGTGACAGCAGATGGATTCTCTTTAAAATTATGCGTTCACACATTCCGTTCTCCCTCCGTTGATACTTGATACCTGTTATATCCTGTTCACACCTTGACATAATCTCAACCGTCAGTTTTTATCAGCTCAACCCAGCCGTTAGATTTTGTAAAGCTTCTTCTCTCCAGTTTCCTTAAACTTGATCACAAATGTCAACGTAAAAGTGACCTTTTCTTTCTCTTGATTCCACTTTTGAACTGCGTTCATACCACGTCAACTCTGCTCTAAATCTGAACCGCCAATTCAAAGTATCTCATCATGGTTGCAATCATCTTGATGCATTTAATATCGGATTACTTCGATACCAAATTCGACGTGGCTATTGGTGTTAATCCATCACGCCACGTCGGACTTTTGCTATCTATCAGGCGTGGCATTTTTTTACCTATTTCCAGTTTCACCCTTTCCTTCGCCCGACAATCCACTTCTCTCTCTCTCAAGGTCTATTTATTACCAACCTCCCAACGTCCCCTAGACCCTCTCTTTCTCTCCCCTTGTACTTTTTCTCAAATACACAAATTCAGAGCAAAACATATCAATCATACCATACTAAATTCAAGAATTTCCCTCTCGAGCGAGAGAGAGAGATCATCAAATCTCAATATTTGCATCGCATTGGTGGATGGGCAACTGCATCACCTTCCGACGAGTTGTCGCATGGATGGATGACGGCGAATGGGACTTGTTAGATCCCGAAAGCCCCCTGCATTGCACACAATTACCGACATCTAAATCAGAGCAACAATCGATCATCACAAAAAGCACCCACGAAGATGTAAAACTAAAACATCCTGCAGAATCATCGACTGCCGCAACCAAACCGTCGCACGAGGTGAGGATCAAGATATCAAAGAAGCAGTTGGCAGAGCTGCTGAGGCAGGCCGAGAGCAAAGGACTGCCTGTGCAAGATGTGCTACTAAACCTTGCCGACACCACAAAGCCTCGTCGGGTGAGGCATAGAAATAGAATTGGGCAATGCTGGCGGCCCGGGTTGCAGAGTATACCGGAGATTATCGAGTAGGTAGCTTGGTTGGATTTGTTACGATGATAAAGGCTGCGTGTTGTTCGTTGCGGAGGGCCATCGGAGCAAGGGCTAATTTTTTATTTATTTTTTGTTTATATTTTTTGTTTGTGGTTATTTTGGAGGGCATCATTTCCTCTTTTTGCTTATTTATTTATTAATTTTTTCAATTATTGATAGGTTTGAGGATCTCTAACACGTACATTACATTATTATGTAAATTATTATGTAGTTTTATAGCTTTGTTAGATATGAAATTAATTTAATTAAATATTTTTTTCTCCGATGCGTTTGTTAGGAAAAGAAGTACTCTGCGCCATGTTTTAGTTAGAGGCACTGCAACTTGCCAGCAACCTTTCTGTTAATAATTATCTCTTAGAATTATTGTTGTGTAAAATGTTAAACACAACTTTAGCAAAAGAAATGAACTCATTATTACTATTATTAGTTTATTACTATTATTATTTTTAATCTTTTTTTAGGCTTCTATTCTATAACTGATAGAGTTTACAGGGTGCACTGTCAACACCAGTGTGCCAATACAAGAAATGAAAACCAAACTGGTAATGACATAAAAACCAAACAAGATCAAATCACTGTAGGAACACCAGCAAAACTGAGACTGTGCCGGCCCTAGGAAAGCATTTGTCAGCGAACATACATAAGCATACAATTAATGCACATGTAGTATCAGTGAGAATAAATAAGTGTAGCGGTAGAGAGAGAAAAAAAAAAGACAGCAGCTCTTCTTCTCAAATAAAACACAGAAGGTCTAGCAATAGAGAGCAGTACCGCACACCGTACCAGTATCCAGCAGATTCCCTTGTATAGTTCCTGAAACCAGACAGAAAAAATTCCTGTTCTCCCATGATACCGAACCTATACACATAATGATATAAATGTATGATACATACAGCTAATATAGAGAGGTCATATCCAAAACCAAAGAAACTAGAGATAAACCCAAAAAAAAATACAATTATTATTTTGTATTAATTCCAGTTGCATTGACAAATTAAATTTCACTAAAAAATAATGCAATAGCGATCTCTCTGATCTCTCTGATGTATTAATATATACATGACGTGTATTGTGTGTATGATGTAATATTTGGATTAATTGCAATATTTTATTTTAATGGAAAATTTATGATTTGACGTGGAACTATAACTTTATTAAAAGTAGGTGGCAGATCGATAAGATATCATCAAACCAGGCATAACCCAATTATTGAATTTTTAGGATAAGAGAGCGGGCTCCACGAAGCTCACATTATCAAAAACAGCAAATCCGAAGTTTTACATTACTTGTTATCTTTTCCCTTACGTCACCACTCAGGCTAACTGATAATTAAGCACCACCTTTTCTTCTACAGATCTTTAACATAATGCTGCACCAAGTATAATCTAATTAATTTTATTTGGAGTTTTGTTTAAATAAACATTTTTTTTTTACTTATTATTTGGCCTTTAATATGAAATACTTATCATCAATCAATTATACATGTAGTCTTAAAAAAATTACAGAATCAGAAGTTTTTTACTACGCAACCGGTCCGTATTGGTACTTCTTTATTAAATCATCCAATCCGTAAATTCATCATTTATTTATGATGAAAAATATGGTAAGCTCATAAGTCCAACATAATCATATCATTGACAAAATAGAGCGAATTTTAGATTTTAAAATTTGATACAAATTAGGAACGCTACAGTAAAACAAAAACACTATTTACTGACCAAATTGGAGATATGGACGGAAATATATATATATATATATATATATATTTTTAAATTTGAAGAGGTATGGATGGAAATTCGTTGGGTTTCTTTCAGATGCGCCTTTAAATATATATAGTCAACGAATTTACAACCAGCCATTTCTTGTTGGCTCTTTTTCGGAAAAAAATAACATAGAAATAAAAGTATTATGCATTATGATTCAACACGTATTAATGTATGACCTCCATTTATAATTTATTTAATCTTAGAGTATCATTTCTACGCAAGCAAGCTAATACTTTATTGTTTCCACAGAAGTAGCAGCAAACCATATAAATGTGTTGGTAAAGTTTCATAATATGGTGTACCTGGAGAATAATTAATAATCAACAAGCCACGAAAATCACGTGATGTTGAGTTGTTGACAAATATATATATTGTCAAGCTCCAATTAATATGCCTCATTCATCCATAAGAGGCCCAAAACATAAGCACACGGCATGGCCCAATTAAAGCACTTTGACCCCAGAAAGAGTAATTTTTTGCAGCAAGTATAAATCTGTCATAATAAGCGCATTTCACAAACATAGGAGCATACCCCAGCTTTTTTTTTTTTTTTTTTTTTTTTGTGTGTGAAAAGTCAGTTTGCAATTGCATTGATTAAAAAAGTTACAAACAAGCTGCTACATAATATTAAACAACGAGTGTCTGTAAAAGTGTACAAACAAAAAACACACAGGAAGTATATGCATTTTGCGGATACATATTTGATTATTTTTGCTTGATTAGAATGATAGAAATATAGTAATTGTTTTCTCTGGACACATATCGCAGCATACACTAAATCAAAACCGGACCGGAAATTGAATTGATTGAATCAAGACGGTCACCAATCAGTCTACAAGGCACTGAATTAGACTAGACCAGAAACTGAATCAACCAGTCCAGAACAATCGCTAGTAAACAAAGAGAAGGAAAGAGAGAAGACATGAAGCAACACAAAACAACACACAAACATCAAAACAAAAACAGAAAGTGTACCTGTTATACATAGATAGGAGACCACTCGCTTTTCCATCACCAAAGAAGAGAAGACACCCATGACTGATTCATTACCTCAGTCCGATACCCAGCACGATAGGACGTGCTCAGCTAGAGACGCCATGTTTTTCACTTTTGTTTTCGTCTCGTTTCACCTTGCCTATCCCATCGCTCTTTTAATTTTTTCAGGAGCATACACTAGTTAAAGACCCTTCATTTTTTATTATTTTATTATTATTATTAGTTTTTTTTAAAAGCCTGTAGACAAGTGTATTGATATAAAAATTATATGGTAACTGTTACATAAGATTATACATTAGTTTTTGTAAAAACATTCGACTAAATCAAACTAAAAACGCACAAGGGTAGGTACATCATGTGAGCGCAAATTGATCATCCTTGCTTGATTAGAGTGATAGAAACTTAGTGGTGGTTTCTTCTATACGCATAGAATAGCTAAGAAAGCACTGAATTCAAATCAGACAAGGAACTAAATCGATTGAACCAAAACAGTCAACCATCAACTGAGAAGACACTGAATCAAATTAGATTGAGAACTAAATCAACCTGTTTAAGACAGTCTCCTATAAAAAAAAACAGAAGAAAAAAACAGAAAAAAAGACAAAAAACAAAACAAAACAACACACAACATCATCATCGCAAAAACTAAACACTTATTACCTAATTTACAGAAATTTAGATAACCTTAGGCGGAGGAAGCAATAGAAAAGCAGCGGTTCAAGCAATAGGGTGGCGGCAATACAAGCGGCGAACAAAGTGATGGAGCGGGTGACAGAGAGACAAAGAATACTTGACCATCGCTTCAAGTAGTAGAGAGAGTGCAAGTGCCAAAGAGACAAAGCTGGGGTGAAACCCTAGATGCGGCTGTGTCAGCTCTCGATCAAAGCGGCAGAAAGTTCGCGAACCATTTTTTTTAGGTCCCTTCATGTTGGCCCCTCAACATATCACATTTGTATCAGTGTTGTAAAAACGCCCGTTTAGACCAATTAATCAACTAATTAGTTGTTGACGGTGATCAAATCGTGATGAATTTTTCTGACTAATTGACTAATTATTTTCGATTAATCGCTTGATAATACCATGTCCGTCCGACGACCGCATACCGTTATTTACAATATTAATTTGTATATACATGGGGTGGTTAAATGGTCAATGGCTTTAAACCCAGGATCAAATTATAACGTGATTTGCTAAATTTTTATAATATTCATTTGGATGTACATTTAATACATATTTGAGAATTTTAATACGGATTTGCATCCATTATCTTAGCATATTTTGAATCAAATTTATATCATATTTTGGATGTTTTAGATAAAATACTTGCAATGGCCGAATCCATAGACCTTATGCGAATAAATATATTATTTAATATTTATATTTTGAAATTAAAAAATAAAGTAATGTTTATATAAACTTAACTTATTTAATTAAATTTCTTCGAGTATATAATTTGAGGAACAATTCAGTTCCTTTTTGAAAATCCATAGACTGACTTGGTTTCTTATGAAAAATATAAAAAGATCAATTAGTACAAATAAAATTTTAGAGCCAAATTTAACTGTTTGTAAAAACTATCAAAGACTATTATAACCTAACTTATTTTCGTTTTTGTAAATAATAAAAAACTTCTTGTTCCATCACAAACGAGAGAATGGTGAGAAAAGGCCGTTTAGTCTTTGCGTTTTTATTTTTTATTTTTTTGAGACTCTTTTTAATATTAAGATGCCATCAAACATGTAATTTGTTATTTTCTACATTTTATAGGATGGTACACTAAATTTCACATATCCCCAACTATATAAAACTTCACAAAATTGTTGCACAATATTAATAGAAATCATCCATGTTAATAGCGGATTTACATTTGCGTTCAAATTAGCATAATCAATAATTGTGTAATAATTGTGTGGGGAGATGAGTTACGGTGAGTTGCGAAATAAAACACGTTTCTACTTCACACTGTATTTTTATTTTTAAAACCCAAACGATCGATCTGAACCATTAGATATGATCTTCATATTGAAATATAAAGTAAAATAGTCACTTTATTTCGCAACTCACCATAAACCATCTCATTGTGTGTGTGTCATATATTAATTTCCTCCAGAGCATTTGAAGTACTATTGTACCAAGAATTTATAATGTAAAATCCATTTCATTATCATCAAAAGATACTATGACTTGTTGTGATCTTTTTATTTCTTTCTCATATATTTCTTTTTTTTAGGAAATAAGGCTTTAGGTCCGTTTCATTTAACATGAAACTTTTTGACAAGAATTTAGCATGAAACTTAAAGTTACTCTTTCTCATATTTAGAATACAGCTCCTATATTTAGGTGATGGATACTTTTATTTCTTCAAAATGAAACAAAATATCACCCAGGATAATTAAATTATTCAATCCATCGTACAATTTAAGCAACAGCAATATGGCATTATTCTAGCTAATTGAAGGAAACGATATATGCGGATGCAATCAAATTTTGTAACGTCAAGGGATGCTGCAACACAAAAGAGGAACAAATTAATGCAAGCACAAAATCACTTAAATAAAAAAATAAAAAAAATAAAATATTGTGCTTGATTCGGTTTTCTGTCGGTTTTCTGTATCACCTACGTGGTTCACAATTTACCTCTTGAGTGCTCATTGATTTTTGTCACCAAAACAAAAATGGTTCTTGTACGGTTCACGATTTAATTTTGAGTAGTGCGATAAGGTGTCCTCGCTTCTTATTTTTACTAATGTTATAAATTTAAATGACAAACAATTATTGAAATACATAGATCTTATTTCATAAGAAATGTCTCTATGTATTTTTCTCAAAAAATGAAATGTCTCTATGTAATTTAAAAAAATTTTAAGTTGATTTTATACAAAATCAACTATTCACAAAATAAACCAATCAATTATATCCTTAATACTATTGTTGGATTTGAGGCAATTTAATTTATGACAATAGAGTTCTAATTTTTGGTTATTATCCCAAGATATCTAGTGAGACAAAAAAAATTCAACATATATATAGCACTTCATGTATATATTGAGTAAAAAAAAAGTATCTTACGTATCACAGGCAGTTGCAGGATCAATTGTAAAGCCAAGAGAGACACCACAGAGGCCTGGCAAGCGAGCAACTGCGGTAGCATTTGGATTATACATTGTGATAAATCCCATCATACAATTGCATGTTGATCTCCTATTTTCTATAGAATCAGAAGCAACTTTGTACATATTTGTCACTCCGTCACAACACGGTGTTCCTAGCAAAGGTTCTGGGTCCCCAAATTCTACAAAATTTGAGCAACCGGATATTAGAGACAATACCGTGGTGCAATCAATCGATGCATGAGTTGCGTCCTTCATACAACACATTATTAGTATCAGAATTATTGCAATCCGGTGGTGAGAATTTTTTAGAGAAAGTACCATCTTTGTTTAATTATGAGGATTTTTATAACTTTTTATTCACTATTGATTAACTTGCCAGGAGGTTTTAAATAGATTAGCTCTGAATGCTATATTTGTTGGTTGGGTCATATCAGTGACATGATTGATCAGAGTGATGGCAATACAATGATGGAAAACATGGCTTTGGAATTTTTTTTTTTTTTTTTTTTGTTGATAAAAGTGGTTTTTCACCTGTTTCATTACAAAATTATAATACAAGTTCATACAAACTATTATCTTACTAAAAGATTCAAAAGACTTTGGAATTAATCACAATTTTAAAAGTAATCACTTTTAAAAAATGAAGTGTTCAACAATTTCGCAATTCAGATAGTCAGACATATGGGCTACAAGCAATTGCTGACAGAAAAAGGAGTCTCCAAGAAGGCAAGAGAAATCGCGATCATCACAAACTTTATTATCTAGCGTGAAAGATGTACAACAATTTTTAGAGAGGTTAGCAAATCGCAGTCCATACTGATAGAGGAAATACAAACACAATGGCGCTACTTGAATTAAGAAGAAATGAAGAAACAAAGAAAAAAAGAGAGAGACATAAATTCTAATTTTATTTTATTTTAATTTATTTTCGTTTTCTAATTTTAATTTTTTCTTTTGTTTCTTTTGTTTCTTTTTTGCTTATTAAGTTCACGACTTCTGAGCTTTGTTTTGAGTTTGTGGTAAGGGCTTTAGTTCAAAGCCTGATCCTTTTTAATCAATATAACAAATGAGGACTCAGATCCTCATTTTTCATAAAAAAAAGAAAAGAAAAAGTAATCACTTTTTCTCTACACGACTTTAAATTTTTTTAATTTTGTTTCTTTGGAAAGGAATTATCCCCGGCCATTTTTTTTTGTGTGCCAAATCTCGCCATCCATTAGTAGCATAAGGCGTGTCAACTGTCAACATTTGCTTTAGCTGCTTTTAAATGCAAAATGAAAAATACAAACGTGATTAATATATTGCAAGGTTATGTGAAAAAAAAGAATCACAAGATGTGATCAAAATGATGAAAAATTATCATATCACGTGACTATTGTAGTTCCGCTATAATAACAGGTAGAAATGATGAAACGTAACATCACTATTTACATTTAAATATAGTTCTTTTAATTTTAAATTAGTTGATTGATAGAAGATATATATATATATATATATATATATATATATATATATTTTTTTTTTTTGCAAAAAGATATTAAACTAAACAATAAAGATGGGTAACCGGTCATGTTATATAACAAGGTCGTTTTGCGTGATGTATCGTGCTATGTCATCTTCAGCCGAATGTATAAACTTTATGTGAGGAAAAATTTATGAGATACTTGACCGATACAAATGACGTGATGTACTGTCTGTATTGGTAACATGTTGTGACAAAATCAACAATAACTTACTGATTATTTTACTACACTTGCGTCATTTCGCGAGTCAAAATTAAAACAGTATTCGCATCCCTTAAAAAAACTCAAATTTTGAGTTTGGATCATAACCATTCAATTAATATCTGCACGATGTTAAAGAATCCGTGCATCAAAGGCTCGGTAGGATTTAACCCATTGGACCGCGGATCTAAACTCAAAATTTGAGTTACTTTAGGGAATATTAAAAATATGACTAACAATAAAAAAAAAAATGTAACTTGCTTTAAAATTTGAAACATCAAAATGAATTTACATTTATTGACTTATTATTCATCATTTGACCAGCTACTTTTGAGCTTAGGTCCAGTAGGACCCTCTTCTCCAAGCACCTCATCAGGCAACCTATCTATTGTCTTCTCTACTATCTCTCTCAGCTTCTTAGGCAACAGTTTCAATACCTTTTCAATCTCCTTAGTTGTATCATAGCTTTTCTTGGGTCCCCATCTTCTCACATAATTCAACCACGCCACTTCCGGTAGGCCCAAAAAGTCGGCTGATACCAACTTAAACCTCTCTCCGACATCTATCCTTGTACCTTTGGCTGTGTCATTTCTTATCCCAATTCCCGATTTTGAATAATCTCCTTGTAGTACTAATCCAGGTTTGGAATAGAATGCATGGCCGTTTAGAGACGAATATGCCACAGGCCGGTTACCCCCTTCAAATTCAAGTTCCGGTGCATCAACCCAGGTACCGCCACCGTGCTCTGAGAAGTACATGCTTAGTAATTCCCCAGTGAAGTTGCTGATTCTCAGAGTAACATGCTCCCAGTCACCCACATGCTCTCCTATTTTGCCTAGAGATATGGTAAGAAATTTCACCTTGGCCCGAGCGTGTCCGTTAAACGGGTAGAAGACCCAAATAGCGATGTCGGTGCATGTTGCTCCAAGCATTGGTTTTACGTGCAAGTACATCTCTGTTGAGGTGATGTCACCTTTCTTCACCATATCCTTTTGCGAGTCATTAGTCGGTAAGTCGATCCAGTATAAGTCATCACTCGATCCACCTTGGGGGAGATTTGAGCCGTCTGTTTCAATTTGCGTTGGCGTTTGGTTATCTTTTTGGTACAGAAGCGCGCCGTTTTTGAAAAACCAATTCACCGACGAAGGAAGATAGGGTTCATCTTGGTGGAGATAGATCCAAGGAGAAAAATTCTTCATTAAAGTTTCAATTTGGCAAAGAGTAGGCATGGAACTAGTAAAATTAGTACTCTTGTTTTTCAAGCAAGCAAGAGTAGGCACAGTTGGAAAGCCACGGGATTGAACCAAGAATGCACCGACTGATATGCCGAGTGCTTGGACGCCCCTAATCGAAGGACTCAGAGGTAACACACTGATGCCATCTCTGTCACTACCCCAGATTGAGGCTTCGGCCTCGCATTCATCGGTGAAATCATCCCTAACGCACCGGAATTCATCCGCAGACGGTTTCTCCGGTGTGTCAGTCACTGCCAAACCAACGACTCTGTAACCGTCGGGTGGGGATGGCAGCCAAAAGTTGGCAGTGCCACTCTGCTTAATATCTGAATTCTGGCTGCTCCAGATGAGAGTGAAGTCCACCGGTGCCTTAAGAATTGGGACTGCTGCATTGGTGGCGTCTCTTGCGACAAGGATGTGACCTGAGAGAGGTTTGTTGTTGGTTTGTGCATAGTGGCCCAGAATAAAGAAGCCGGCAGGGAGTTGTGAGGGGCGGAAGAAGGAAATGCCAAGGTCATCCGGGCCGCCTTGAAGGGCTGTCCATGCCTTGGTGAAGGTCGACACTTGGTGCAACTGCAGGCCACCGATGTCTATCAAACCGCTTCCAAATCCCTGATCTACACTAGTAGGAAGCAATACATAATAAGTATCAAACTAACTAATACGGGCCAACTAATTTGAGGGAAGCACAAGATAACTTGAATTAATGAATTATTTTTTGTCTACTGTGATTCAGACCTGAACATAATTAAGTGCAAAGTTTAATAGCATGAGTTAGAATGCACAGAAGCAAAAATTCTTATTATCACGGGTTATCTGTAACACATGCGTACGTAGAAAATGAATTGACAGTGGACAGCTATAAATGCTGGTAATAACTAAGCCTATTTATATAAACAAATCACGGAATGGATATGATACTAATCAATCAAATAATGCATCAATATACATTTATGTACCTTGTTCCTTTAATCAAAGGAGGGGTAGACCCTCGTTTCTGTCTCAAAAAAAAAAAAACATTTATGTACCTGAGTTCCATGATGGCAAAGGGGATGGGAAAGAAAAAGAAGTCTCAATTGGGAGAGGTCCCTTTTTCTTGGCAAAAAGGCAATTTTCCATGACTGATTTTGGAAAGAACAAGTGGCTTAATTTATTTAGCTTGTGAATATAACTTATGTTTGTAAGTAGAAAAGAAAATAAGGATCGTTAAAGGAAAAGAGAAAGAATGGGGGTACTGATCATTTATATCATTTGAGGCTACTTATCTGTGGAAGTAGAACAGAGAACTCTCTTCTTAAAATGGGTGGTTGGAACTTGAAACAAGTAAACTTTGTATGAAAATTATGAGTGCACTGTACCTAATTGGGCCCAAAAGATACAGTGATATCTTTCCTTGACATTTTAGTTTCCTTACCAGCTTGGAAGGCCCAAAAGAAAAAAAAAAAAAAAAGATTAATCGGGGAAAATTAAATAATTCCTGAATGAATGTTCGATTATTGCAGTATCCTTTCTGGTTTTCCCAATCACAAGTGACGACAGCTTTATAATTGTTCAATTATCGATATGCACCAATTATGCTTGCTCATAAAAAAAATGCTCCATTGGTTCTTTTATTATAATGATACACAGGATGGGAAAAATTAGCATTTATATTCTCCAAACCAAGGTGCTCCAGCTCCATTGGTTCTTTTATTATTGTATTTTATTTTTTGCCTTGAAGGTTTCCCTTAGGTGCGAAATGTATGTAAAGTATGAGTGTACTGTACCTAATTGGGCCTAGCAAGGCAAACATTGCATGATACCTTGGAAGCGAGGATTAGCAAAATGCACAAGAAATTCCAATTAATCAATGCTTTCAAGAAACATGCAAGTTATCTCCGGCCATAATGAATCATCAATTTACGGAAAGAAAAAAAAGCATAAAAAAGGAACTAATATTGTAATGAAAGTATTAACCGGAAGTAAGAGTGTCAATGCGTACGGTAAAAACAAAATGGAAATATTTTCATACCTATACCATATCTTTACATATTAAATATTAATTTATTTGTATTATATCTTTATCCATTAAGTTAAACAGATAACAAAACAAATAATATTATTGTCGAATAAATTAATAACATATAATATTATTAAATATATATGTACCTAATATCACAAACTATAAAAAATTCTAATTTTTATACCATTTATAATTTGTATCCCATTAATATAAATCAATTTTGTCAGAAATTACTAATTAAAAAATATAAAGTGTTGAACAATTAAAGTTTATCATAAATTATTAAATAAATTATTTTTATAAAATGTAATATAAATCAATCTAAGGTAATAAAAAACTAAAAAAATATATATTTATGTACAAATAAAAAAATTATCATGTATATTTTATATTTATTAATTACCTTATAAGATAATGGGTACAAAATAATCTTTACATATATATTCTTATTCAATAATCTTACCCATATCCACACCGATCTTATAAGTTAACGGAAAAAAAGAAACATATTTATGTCTGATTTATTGAATACTATACAAATCAGATAAACAAATAAAATAGTATTATTGACACTCCTATTTTTTTTAAGTAAATGTTGGAAGTCAAACTACCCAATTATTTAATACCATTATTAATAAAACAAATAATTTGTCCATGTGAATTTCGAATTCATAACCTCTCATATAAATATCATGTGCATTTACCACTATATTAAATACTAGTTCTTTATTGACGCTCCTAATTAACAAAAAGGTTGTGATAGAGCTGGAACTTGTTGCTTTGCATATGCGTCATCCGTTTACTTAAATTATGCTTTTAAATAGTTTGCTACACTATTATATATCAGTTAGTGTATTTAAAGATACTAGATGAAACACGATTGAAGAATACTAGAAAAATATTGTTGAAACTATAATAGCTTACCATTAAACTTTTTATTTTGCAAGGATTGGAATTAAAAAAACATTAAGATCGGATGACTGAATAAGTTATTAAAGTATGATTTTATTTTATGAGGGACCTAAATATATTAGTACTTACAATTTTGTCCTAGCATCTTACATGATTAATTTATGTGATTGCCGCACGTACGTACTCCATAGTCCATAGGAAGGTATTTTCATAACTCTCCATATATATGGTCATTTTCTTATAGTCACATATAATCAGTAGGCTTAAAAAGAATATAGCAATAACAAAGGCAACCACTATTATCACGGACTGAATCTGAAACTTACAGTTAGGGGTGCACGAAAAATTTGAGATTCGAAAAAGTTCAAAAAAAATTCAATTCAAAAATAATTTGGTTCGAAATTAATTCAAACCAGTTCGATTCGAAATTAATTCAATTTTGAATTCGAACCAAGTCCAATTCAATTCGTGTGGTTCGCTAATCTGGCCCAGTTTGATTTATACTGAATTGACCCAGTTTGATTTTGTGTGGTCCCGTTCAATTCGAAAACCAAGGCACACAGCTAGGGCTGTCAAAAAAGCTTGTGGCTCGTGTCTCACTCGTGGCTCGCCTCTAGCTCGCTCGGTAGTGGACCGAGCTATTAACGAGCCAGCTCGACTCAAGTTCAGGCCAAACTAAACGAGCGGAGCTAGGGGTCAGCTCGGCTCGTTAAGCTACAATGGATTTAGGGTTTAGTCCTGTATAATTAAGTCCAGTCTCATTTTCAAAGACGCAATTAAGCAAAATTGATGTATTTTCTGTTTGGAAAAAAAGAATATGGGCTTTAGTTGCTTGAAGATGTGCCTGCTGGACAATTTCTTAAATTGTTTGAATGAGATTTCTTATTTTTTTATTTTTAAATTTGTATAATAGCAGCCTAATAAAGTCCAGCTCATCAGCTCGCGAGCTAGCTCGGACTGACTTGTCACAAGCTGAGTCAGGAGTTTTGGCTCAGGTGACCTAAGTCCAGCTCGCTTGGTTCATGCTCGAGCGAAAATAAACGAGCCGAGCTAAGGCCCAACTTGACCCAAGCCAGCTCGTTTATAGCCCTACACACAGCACGCTTGCGGAGTAGGAAATAAATCTGTTGTTATTCTAAAGGAATAACAGGAACCTGTTATTCTGATTTCAACCGTTCAAATCTTTTCATATACGAATCTCAAGAAAGAATGTTTTTCATGCACAAATCTCTATGAAGATTAATCGTTGAAATTGCAATAACAGGTTCCTGTTATTCTTCTGGAATAACAGTAGATTTATTTCCTGCAGAGTAATGGTCCCCACTCCCCACGCCTTCTTCCTCCCACGCCTTCTTCCTGAAGTTGCAAGCCCGAAAATTTCTTATCCCCTCCTCTTCTTTCATGAATTCGAAAATTTTAATGCATTTCGAACTAAGCTTTCCCTTTATGCTGCTTTAAGCTTTCAATTTAAGTTTTTTCTTTCCCTTTAAGCTTTTAATTTCGAATCAAATCGAACCGAATTTGAACTAGCTATTTAGGTTCGAAATCTATTTCAATTTCGAACTGGGTTTGGTTCGAAATAATTTCGAATTCGAATTCAAACTAGGCCGAATTCGATTCGGTTCGATTCGTTTGCAACCCTACTTACAGTAGTTGTCGACATTTTTATTAATATCTAATATTTAATATATTTTATTACAAATAACCAATTTTTTTTGAATTTTTATTAAAAATGCCCAAACTGTAATATTTTATTGTGGTTTGGAATTTTTATTTCAAACCGCAATAAAATATTGCAGTTTGAATTTTTTTTTTTGCACTATAAAAATCTTTTTATATTATATCTCTTTGAATTTTTAAAAACAATAATAATTAACGTGTAAATGACATATATTGAACAATCATAGATAATTTTAATGATTTTTGAATAATAAATGAAACCGTAATCCATTGAAAAAATAAGCAAACACACACAATAAATAGTAAATGCATTTTAAAATAATTATATGGGTAATTCTTCAATAATCTTTTAGACTTTTGAAAAAAAAAAAAATATTGGTTGTTGTACGTGTACAGTTGATAGAAAACTTAATATGAAATCTAAGAGGAGACGGTTTTGAATTAAAAATAATAATAATTACCGTGTAAATGATATATATTGAACAATCATAGATAATTTAAATGATCTTTGAATAATAAATGAAATCGTAATTCATCAAAAAAATAAGCAAACACACATAATGAATAGTAAATACATTTTAAAGTTATGGTCGTTTAGAGAGTATAGGTGTGTCATCGATGTTTTGACATCATTGATGTTTTGGCAATAGTACAGTTCTGGCCGTTTAGAGAGCATGAGTGTGTCATCGATGTTTTGGCAATGAAACATCGATGCACTTCTACTGTCGTTAAGCTGGGCATAAAGCATCAGTGCGTTATCGGTGTTTTTGCACGGAAGCATCGTTTTTTTTTAACTTTAAATAGCCATAACTTTGGCTAAAAAAGTCAGATTTGTGCATATGACCTCAATTCGGAAAGGAGGGGGGGACGAGACAGTTCGGAACCTTGCCCGAGGATCACTCTCGGGCATTCGACGGAATCAAAATTGCAAAAAAATATTGTTTTGTGCCTCAAAAATTTAGATTAAGTTTTCTATTAACGGTAGACATGCAACGACCGGTATTAATTTTTTTGAAAAGCCTAAGAGATTATTCAATAATTACCCATGTAATTATTTTAAAATGCATTTACTATTTATTGTGTGTGTTTACTTATTTTTTTTAATGGATGACAGTTTCATTTATTATTCAAAGGTCGTTATAATTATCTATAATTGTTCAATATATGTTATTTACATAATAATTATTATTGTTTTTTAAAATCAAAGAGATATAATGCAAAAAAAAAAAATTAAATACCCAAAGTGCAATATTTTATTGCGGTTTGGGTATTTTTAATAAATGTTGATTATTTATGATAAAATATATTAAATATTGGATATTAATAAAAATGCCGGTAGTAGTTGGTAGTTATTTCAAATATATGGTTAAATTCCAGCAAAATATAAGAAGATTTTTTATGAGTGAAATAGTTAAACACTTATCATGTATTTAATTTGTATTATATTTTTACCATTTTGTACAATAAGTACAACCATGGTCCTTAAGGATTGGAATGAATTTTAGTTTTTTTTTTAAATACAATAATGAATTAATGTGGCATAGGTTAATTAGTATTTTCTACAACTATTGTGTTGCATTTAAACGGTCACATACAATCAAAGAGAGAGTTGTATGTGCGGGCCCTAGGTTGCAAGATCTCCTCGGAACATTAATTTTTTCTGCTTCCAATCATATTAAATTTAGGGATGTGATATGTGTACCCGCACTCTCATTTCTTTATTATTTTTTTAATTTTATTTGTTCAATCTCATTCATATTTTTCATGATCTATAAGAAATTTTGCGAATTTAAAACTACAAAAGTCTTTTATTGATAGGCCTAAATTATATACATATTCAATCTGATTTTTATCACGAAATAACACCAAATATCTTGTATTTTGAATATAAAGTGAATAGATTACACCTAGGATCAAGTTACTGCGTTTGCTTGGTTTTAACTTACAGGAAATGAAGAAAAATGAAGAAAAACCGTGCAAAACCGAAGAAAAATGACCACTGCGAACACACGGTTTGAAATATGGCCAAAATAAGTACTTAAATGGATTTCTGGACGCGCGCCAATTTTAAAAAAGCCACATGTGGACAAGACAATCCTGAAAAACAATCCAAATATAACACCCACTAACTCCACTCCCTAGGCTCTTAATTAGACATGATCCTTGGCTATAAAAGAGGGGATCTCATCTCATCTCTTCACATCTCCTCTCTATCTCTTCCCATTCATTCTTTCATTCTCTCTCTACACACACACACAATTCTTAGCGATAAATTCTGGAGAAAAAGGAAAGCTTTCAAGCAAGGAGAAGAAGGGTTTCCTGAGCAAGAAGTCGGCAAGATTGAGGGCTTTGATCAAATAAAGGGTGTAATCATTTCTTTATTTCATTTCTTCTTACTTTTGCCAACTTTTGTAATGGATCTCTCCATGAGGGAGTAGTTCTCTCTCTAGGGGTTTAGGTCAATGCATGAACTTGTTTAATTCTATTTTATTCGGTTATTTGTTTTTATTATGATTGTTTTATGAGATTTGATGTTAATTTCTGTGATTTAATAATTTGTGTTAATTACATAATTAGTACTTGAATTGTAGTATCCCGTTTTGAATTCGAAAGAATCAAAATTGACTGTGATCAATAGGATAGTACCAAATTATGAATGCAAATACCTTAGGTTTAGGTTAAGATTGTAACCAATTTAATCTAAGCCGGAAATATAGAAATTAAGGTTAGGAATTTGGTGAAGAACCTAATCGTGAAGTCAAACCCTAATTAGGACATCTCAATTCAAATCGGATATTGGTATGATGGACTTAATTGCGAAGTACCAATATTTGAGGAGAGGAGAGACTAACAAGAGCTTATAGGTCTAGGTAGCTAGGGTGGGGAACTTCATTGAGAAGTTCGAGTTACCTAGGCATGTTATTAATTTACGAATGTAACCCTTAATAACATATTAGGTTAGAAACCTCATCAAATCATACATGAATTCAAACAAATACCGAATTAATAGAGTTAGCAAGCAATTGTAAACCAAAGACCCCTAGATCTCTAAATCTTGAAAGCAAATCAATTCCTTTCTTTTACTTTTATTTACAATTATTGTTTCAAACTCCTTTCTTTTGGGTATTGAACCCAACCTTAGGAATTGTTAGAACAAACCCCCCAATTTACTTTTATTGCACTTTACTTTATTTTATTTTCTGAAATTTATTACTAAAGTTTGAACTAAGTTTTATCGTACTCCCTGTGGATCGATACCTAAAATACTACTTTGATATAATTGTGCACTTGCAATTTAACTCAAACGCGTGTTAAAGGTTTAAAAGGTACATCTTATTGTACTGAAACTTTGTGCATACGCTTTTGCGCGCATCAAGTTTTTGGCGCCGTTGCCGGGGAGTATAGTTTAATTCTAAGTTTTTACTTTACAAATTTATTTCAGATTTTTATTTTCTTTTTGTTTGGTACCTAATCTTGGTTCTTTTTGAAGCATTCTATTAGCACCGGAAGACCTCATTTTTTCAAAATTGTAAAAGAAGAAGAAGAAGAAGAACATCGAAGCATGGAAAACAAAGACAACCAATCCCAACATGGATCCCACCATGATGAACAATCTCACCATAGGAACAACAACAACAACAGAAATGGCCGTAACCATCAACAAGGCCCCCGCTTCGGTTTCATTCCTCATGGCCAAGATCCACGCGACATCAAGCCCTCTCTCATCCACCTATTGTGCCAGAACCAGTTCGGAGGAGCCCTAAATGAAGATCCCCATGCTCATTTGGCGGTTTTCGAAGAACATTGTGGCACCTTCGCGCGAGAAGGAGATGATCTAGACAACCTTAAACTCAAATGCTTCCACTTGTCCCTTCGAGACAACGCGCGAACATGGCTAAGGACCGTCAACCGGGACCACATCGAAACATGGGATGACATGGAGAAGTTATTCCTAGGAAAATACTTTCCTCCATCCAAAACCCAACATTTCCGGACGAAGATCACGACATTCAAACAAGCCGAGGGGGAATCTCTAACCGAGGCATGGGATCGATGGGCGGAGCTCCAACGCTTATGCCCTAACCATGGCCTTGACATGTGGTTGCTCTTTCAATTTTTTTATGGAGGTTGCATAATAGCTACTAAAACTCATTTAAATTCAGCTGCAGGGGGAAACATGTCACGAATGGACCCGGCACAAGCCATGGCAATGATTGAGGATATGGCAATCAACCAACGGGAGTGGACAGCCGAGCGAGGGGGGCGAGCCCAAACCACACCGGGTCTCATGAAAGTCGATGAGGTTACTGCCTTGCGAGCACAAATGGAGGCCTTACAACACCAAATAGCACAAATGCATAACGTCAAATCCGTGATGAAAAAAGCTCCATGCGGCATATGTGGAGAGGCAACTCATATCACCGCCGATTGCCAAGTCCTTATTGAAGGCGACGAGATAGAGCAAGCAAACGCCATGTTCTACAATCAAGGCGATAAGAGGAATGACCCGATCTATCACAAGGTTAGGCACAATGATAATTTCAATTCAAATTCTTACAACCCTAACAATAGGTGGAACCATCCGAATTTCAAGTGGAGGACCGAGAATGACAACTCCAACCAATTCCAAGGTAATTCTAACCAATACCAGTCCAACCAAAACTCGTACCAAGGTCCTTCCCAAAACTCCAAATTAGAAAAGATGATTGAAGACCTTGCACTCTCTCACAAAGAGAGCATGAAGAGACAAGACGAGTATATCAATTATCAAAGGAACACCAACACGGATGTTTCGGAATCCTTGAGGGACTTGAAGAAGAAGTTTGAGTTCTTAGACACCAAGACCTCAATGCTAGAAACACAAATAGCACAACAAGCATCTTCATCCTCTCGCCAACAAGGGATGCTTCCGGGCAAGCCTGACATCAACCCTAGGGAGTACGCGAATGCCATAACCTTGAGAAGCAGCATAGAATACAAAATACCAAAGATGCTGAGCATAGAAGAGCAACAACAACCACCAAAGGAGACACAACCGCCTTCGGCTCCTCTCAATGCAAACACACCGAAATTGGATCAATCTCAAGAACCGGGTAATTCCAACCCGGCCAAGGTAAAATCTATTGAAACTCCTAAGTATATTCCTCCACTCAGGTTTGTACCTTTTCCTCAAAGGTTAATGAAGAATAAACTGGACCAACAAGAAATTTTGACCAAAAAGCGCACAATGGAGGAAAGTAAACATGTGATATTAGATGAAAAATGTAGCGCAATCTTTTCTACCGATTTACCTCCTAAAATGAAAGATCCGGGTAGTTTTTCAATACCTTGCTCTATAAACAAAACTAGAATTGAAAATGCAATGTGTGATTTAGGGGCAAGTGTCAATCTCATGCCTAAATCGGTTTATGACAAGCTTGAGTCGGGTAATTTAGAACCAACCAATATGACACTAACTCTTGCTGACGGGACGACACGATCTCCACTTGGTATTTTGAAAAATGTGGTTGTGAAAATTGGTAAGATTAAGATTCCTGCTGATTTTGTTGTCATTGAAACGGATGATCATTCGGCCGTTCTCTTAGGTCGAGCTTTCTTAGCAACTGCAAGTGCAAACATCAAAGTCAAAGAGGGGAAGCTTTCTTTCTCCGTTGGGAAGAAGAAAGAAAAATTTTATTTTCATAAGCCATTGATACCTCCTAACAAAAATTCAGTTTGCATGATAGAAATTTCACAGGTTAATAGAGAATTTGTTCAAAAGAAGTCAGTGGCAACATCTGAAACCGACAAAACTCGAGAAGTCAACAAGATAAAACAAGTTTGGCTCCCAAAAGCAAAATTCATGAAATTGATGGAAAATTACAAAAATAGGAGCGAGAAGAAGAAGTTGAACAAAACAAAGCAATGGGGAGGCCGTCCTCCCGATCCTCCATCCAAGCATTGAGGTCGCGCGCACCACCACCACCTTCCGCCAATAGAGTAGTTCATGTTTCTTCCTATTTACTTTTGTTTATTTTTATGCATTGGGGACAATGCTTAATTTAAGCTTGGGGGTATGGGAAGAAATTGTATCTTGCATGCATGTTTATTTTTAAAATTTTAGGATTTATAACCTTGATTTTTACTTGACCATGAATAGGATTTGTGATTTTGAACTTAAATGATTGAAATTACGAATTTGTCAAGATGTTTTACGAGGTTATTAAAAATAGAGTCTTGCATAATTGAACTTAATTGTTTGAAAATGCATAAAGTATAAAATCATGTTTAGTTTTTGTGTTAAAAGTTGGCAAAAATAAAACCTTTGATAAATTTGAGTGATTGATGGAAATTAGAGATTTTGATGCGAATTTTAACGAGTTTTTAGTAATACCCTTGGAATAATTTGAAATAACCACATAATTTGGCGAAAAACTTTGTGGAAATAAAGATTTATGAAAACAAAAATTTAGGATTTAAATTTATTTTAAAAATGCAACTTGTTTGTGAAAAATAGATTTAGAAAGATTTGGGATATCCATGGGTATGATTTAATGCCTAGGGATGTGTGTATTCATGATATATGCAAATGAAAAAAAAAAGTGAAACAAAAGAAAAGACGGAGATAAATAAGAGTACTGGCACAATAAATCCTACGAGATGCCTTTGAGCTCATCTCCCAAAGTAAAAAAAAAGAGTACTGGCACAATCCCACAGGATGCCTTTGAGCTCGAAAAATTTCCAAAACTTTTGCATGTATCAACACACGAAATCCACTACTTTCTAACCTAAGTTTGATTCAAGCTTGGGGGGATTTTTAAAAGAATTTCCACAAATAAGAGTGCATTTTTTGTAATGAATTTAGATGTCCAAATTTTACAAATTCTATGTCTTTAAGGAAATGAAAGTTAGAGTAAGCAAATTGTGGGGTGAAGCATAATTAGCCAAGGGTTGAACTTTAGATTTGTAACAATTTACATTGAGATTTTTAAATTTTGTCAAGGTCATACAAATTTTTCAATTGAAGAAATATACTTGATATGAGGTTAAAGTAGAGATTGAATTGTAGTTTTAAGTTTAGATGTTGCTTGGGGACAAGCAATGTTCAAGCTTGGGGAATTTGATAGGCCTAAATTATATACATATTCAATCTGATTTTTATCACGAAATAACACCAAATATCTTGTATTTTGAATATAAAGTGAATAGATTACACCTAGGATCAAGTTACTGCGTTTGCTTGGTTTTAACTTACAGGAAATGAAGAAAAATGAAGAAAAACCGTGCAAAACCGAAGAAAAATGACCACTGCGAACACACGGTTTGAAATATGGCCAAAATAAGTACTTAAATGGATTTCTGGACGCGCGCCAATTTTAAAAAAGCCACATGTGGACAAGACAATCCTGAAAAACAATCCAAATATAACACCCACTAACTCCACTCCCTAGGCTCTTAATTAGACATGATCCTTGGCTATAAAAGAGGGGATCTCATCTCATCTCTTCACATCTCCTCTCTATCTCTTCCCATTCATTCTTTCATTCTCTCTCTACACACACACACAATTCTTAGCGATAAATTCTGGAGAAAAAGGAAAGCTTTCAAGCAAGGAGAAGAAGGGTTTCCTGAGCAAGAAGTCGGCAAGATTGAGGGCTTTGATCAAATAAAGGGTGTAATCATTTCTTTATTTCATTTCTTCTTACTTTTGCCAACTTTTGTAATGGATCTCTCCATGAGGGAGTAGTTCTCTCTCTAGGGGTTTAGGTCAATGCATGAACTTGTTTAATTCTATTTTATTCGGTTATTTGTTTTTATTATGATTGTTTTATGAGATTTGATGTTAATTTCTGTGATTTAATAATTTGTGTTAATTACATAATTAGTACTTGAATTGTAGTATCCCGTTTTGAATTCGAAAGAATCAAAATTGACTGTGATCAATAGGATAGTACCAAATTATGAATGCAAATACCTTAGGTTTAGGTTAAGATTGTAACCAATTTAATCTAAGCCGGAAATATAGAAATTAAGGTTAGGAATTTGGTGAAGAACCTAATCGTGAAGTCAAACCCTAATTAGGACATCTCAATTCAAATCGGATATTGGTATGATGGACTTAATTGCGAAGTACCAATATTTGAGGAGAGGAGAGACTAACAAGAGCTTATAGGTCTAGGTAGCTAGGGTGGGGAACTTCATTGAGAAGTTCGAGTTACCTAGGCATGTTATTAATTTACGAATGTAACCCTTAATAACATATTAGGTTAGAAACCTCATCAAATCATACATGAATTCAAACAAATACCGAATTAATAGAGTTAGCAAGCAATTGTAAACCAAAGACCCCTAGATCTCTAAATCTTGAAAGCAAATCAATTCCTTTCTTTTACTTTTATTTACAATTATTGTTTCAAACTCCTTTCTTTTGGGTATTGAACCCAACCTTAGGAATTGTTAGAACAAACCCCCCAATTTACTTTTATTGCACTTTACTTTATTTTATTTTCTGAAATTTATTACTAAAGTTTGAACTAAGTTTTATCGTACTCCCTGTGGATCGATACCTAAAATACTACTTTGATATAATTGTGCACTTGCAATTTAACTCAAACGCGTGTTAAAGGTTTAAAAGGTACATCTTATTGTACTGAAACTTTGTGCATACGCTTTTGCGCGCATCATTTATGCAATTTTATCTTTCAAATGAGATCCATGATAACATACTTTTAAGCTCGTCATCACACAAGTATTTATACATTATCATTTAAGTATTTATATCTAGTATTTTTCACGTATGACACTGCTGACGTTTAAAAGTATTAATATCAAGTATTACAAGTATTTATACCTATGCACGAAAGTATTTATACCTATGTGGTTAACTATTTTTGTTAGAGAAAGGTTGACACAAGAATGATTAAGGAAATGTGATGTGGAGATGCGGGGTCCACGATTAGGGATAAAATACTTACAAGTATAGATATAAATACATGAATGATGAGAAATAAATACTTGCACAATAAGGTATAAATACTTGTGTGACGATGAATCTGAAAGTACGTCATTATAGATCTCATTTAAAAGATAAAATTACGTAGAATACATTCATGGTTTTAGATTCACAAAATTTCTCATAGAATGTGAGAAATGTGGAAGATATTGAAAAAAAAAAAAAATCACCTCTAAAACGTGTATGGTTTTTCTCCCATGTAGTTTGAGTGGTCTCTTTATACAGTTGTATCAAGATGCAAGTATTAATATCTTAATTTGTAAGTATTAATTTATTATACTCTAAGTATTTATACCCATGAATTTAATTAAGCTTGGAAGATCACAGTGTTGTGAATACATTTAATTAAACTAGTTAGTTAAGTTAGTTTATGAGAAGTTTAAATATGTTTAAAAGATGAGGGTACAATGCGAGTATTGGAGTGTGGGAATTGAAATAATTATTCTTAAATTTATCAGGCCAAAGAAGAACCAGTCTCAACATTACTAAGACAAATAGTTAAATACTAGTTTGCATTCTCTGTATCGCCCCCGAATAAACCGGTTTCAGACAATTTATGTGCCTTAGACACAACTATATGTTCAATTAAAATTCCTTTTTACTATGGAAATAAAGATATCAAAATTGATAATTTACAAAAGATTCAGCAGTTGGTAATTAAAAATAATATAAAATTATACATCGAGAGAAAAAAAAATTCACAAAGGAGCAAACAAATTAATAAATGAAAATACGCAAATTTTTATAAAATTCGTGAGTTATTAGCAAATAATTAGAGAAAAATTTTAAAAACTGAATAATATACAGATCGAGTCGCCAACAGTTCAAATTCAAATTAGTCGTAAATTATTCGTGAATAATTTATAAATCTTATTCTCATAGTCGATGTCAGGTAAGCATGTCATGTGTATTATAGATTTATAGTCCATATGCGCATGCTATTAAACAATAATTATTTATCATCGTTGACTAATTCCACCACCAACCCATCAACCAACTTAGGTAAACAATAATTATCGTCGCTGTTACTTGTTTGGTGGCCATTTTTATTAATATTCTTAAAAAAAAGAAAGATTTTTACCAATCAACCCCCAATTTCATTTTTTCTAAAAATGCCCCAACTGCCCAGCAGAAGACGGTCCATACTCAGAGCTGACCGTCCGAGGCAGGAGAGGTCCACTGAGGACCTGACCAACCATAGGTCGGGCGGTCCTCTATTTTTCATTTTATTTTTAGAGATCTGAACTTAATATTTTCATTTAAATAATTTTGTGAAGTTTTTATTTTTTTTATTTGTTTAGGGTGTATGTCAAAAAATAAAGACATTTGATAAATTTATGAGTGATGTTGTAACTCTTTATAACTTTGATTTGATTTATCAGTTGTCTATCACAAGTATAAAGATAACACTAAATAAGAACTTGACATTTGATTCAAAAAATTTCAAGCTCTGACATTAGTTTGGAGTTTTCTCTTTATTTTTGGTATTAAAACAATAGTTTAAGTTTAGAACTACTAAAATATGTTCAAATCTCAAATTATATCTCTATTCATACACAAAGCACCCTAGACTGATCTCTGATATGGTACCAAGTCCAAACTCAGCAGCCAAGCACTAAGCAAAGGCCACTGGTATAGCGCAATGCACTAAAAACATCAAATTAGACCTCTGCTAGTAAATCATCAAGTTTGGACTGAAACAGGGGCCAAACTACAAAAGAGATTACACTAGCATGTAGAGCATTCAAAAATACACAGAATTGATACAAGTTTCAATTTATTTGAATTTTTCTACAATTAGTTATAAATTTCCAAAGTTTAGTTTTTGAAAAAACTTTAAACAATCATAACTTTGGTTAGAAATGTCAGATTTGCGCGTATGACCACTTTTCGGAAAGGGGGGGGATGAGACGAATCCGAGTTTTGTCCTAGAGGGAAACCTCAAACATCTGAAAAATCATAATTGCAAAAAAAACATCATTTAGTGCCTCAAAAATTCAGCTTAAGTTTTTTTTTTTATCAACGGTAGGCATACAACAATTGGTATTTTGTTTAGTAAAAAACTTGAGAGATTATTCAAAATTATCCATATAATTATTTTAAAATGTATTTATTATTTATTGTGCGTGTTTGCTTATTTAAGGAAATGGTATATGTTGACAATAATCAAATAATCCAATTATTATCTCTCTCGCTCTCAAATTATTCTCTAAAAAAAAAAGAAGAAGTTGACATCATTGATGCAATTTAACTATATTTCCTTGTGTATATTTGAATAAAATAAATTGTTAAGAATCAAAGCCAAGTCATTGATTAGTGTTATATTTAGACTTATGATATCCAACTGACAAATCAAATCAAAATTATAAAGAGTTACGACATCTCACTCATAAATATATCAAATGTCTTATTTTTGGCATACACCATAAACAAAAAAACTAAAACTTCACAAAATTATTTAAATAAAAATTTTAAGATCATATCTCTAAAAAAAAAAAATAGAGGACTACTCAGCAGAGGGCCGATCAGGTCTCTAGTGGACCGCCCTTGCCCGAGGCAGTCTGCTAGGAGTGTGGACTGCCCATAGGATGGGCGGTTGGAGTAGTTTTGAAAAAAAATGTGAATCCGGGGACACTTTTGTAAATTTTTTTTTTTTTTTAGAGTTTTAATAAAAATGTCCGCTTGTTTGGTCATCAATTTAAATTTATCAATTCTGATCTTATTCACCATTAACTTTTTGTCACTGTAAGAACTGAATCGATAAATTTAAATTTATGAGCGTGGTGTGAGTATATGCTATTATAGCAAAAATATCAAGACAATCAAAACAATTAATATTTTTTTACTGTTGATTTTACTATGGAATGTAACATATTTATTTTGTGTAGATGATTTGCATATTGATATATATATATATTTGAATGGCTCGGCTTGTCAATGCACGCATGCGTGATTACAATTTTTGTAGAAGTTATGTATAGAATAAGGAGTGATGTTTAGATGGAAAATTATCGCGTAACTTTGTTAGAAGTCATTTACACTCTGTTTGGATAGAGAGTAGAGAAAGGAATGAGAGGTATATAATAGAAGGGTATGGAATGAAATAGAAAGGAAGATTAACATATTTAATGAAAGAAAGTAAATTTAACTTTTCTTTCCGTTTTATTTTTTGTTTAGTTGACTAAAATTTAGGAGGTTAATGAGAAGTTCGGCAACTGTTGTAGGTTTGAGGAAAAAAATTATTGTATGAAAATTATATATGTAAGATATAAGGTTGAACATTTGTGTTATTTTTTCTAAAAATATTTGTAATAAAATTTATTTTCATTCGTTACACTTCAATTTGAAAGGAAAACCAATTATATTAATTATAATGATAGAGAGTTAAACTTTTCATCTCATGTATTTTTCACCTCCGACATAATTTTATCAACCAAACACAATTCAACAAAAAATATTTATTCCTTTCCATTCCCTCCCTTTCTCTACTCTCCATCCAAACAAGGTGTTAAAGCCGGGGAAGGTACACTGTGGTGAGGGCCGTGAGGCACTTCCCGTTTCCTGCTAAAAGAAAAATGTGATTTTAAATTGAATCAATATGCATTGCCCAAAATGCAAAAAAAATTATAAGTTCGAAATTATACAAGTTAAAAAAAATCGTGATTTTAATCGTTCTCTGTATTTAGTTATTTATGTATTTTAAATTAGGTTCTTGAACTTCAGTTAGTCAATATCCTCTTAATTAGTTCTTGAACTTTAGTTAGTTAATTTTTTCATTCTAGCCTTAAATCCTCACCAAAAGTCCATTAGCCGTGTAATGAGAGTTCTTCTCAATGTTAGATTTTCTTTATAGATTTTTTTTAGATATTCGGATAAGGTTCATTATTTTTTTTTTTTTTTAAGGTTAGCACTTTTAAATTTCAACTAATAATTTTATTAAAAAAAGTATTTATAATGAATCGAATGACCTTAATTTCTCATTTACTCTTTTATTCTCATAAAATATTCTAAATTAATCTAATATTCTGACTACTATCTCATTTCATGACTGGATTTGCATCTTTAACTACCGCCGCACTTCGATGAAAATCGGATACTCACCGTCGCGCTCCAATCGAGATGAAAATTCTAGACTCCAAACTCTGACGATACCGCACTCTCTTCCTCCTCCCTCATTATCCTCTCTGCTCGAAAAAATAGAACTGAGAAAGAGAAAAGCTATTGTATCAGAATGAGAACTACTGGATATAAAAATGATGAATTTAGATAGAAAGAGAAGAAGTGGGTGGTGCGGCCGTCAAAACTTTTGCTCTTGAGTCGCCAATAAGGTTCATTATTACCAATTAAACAATTATAAGAGAATCTATTCATAAATTGTAGCCTCCTTTTATTTTTTTTAGATACTCGGATAAGGTAACAAGGTTGCATATCACCCGAAATCTCTAAATTTGACATACCCCAACAAAATATCAAATAACTATACTTGTCTATAAATTTTAAATTTAATACCGCCACAATCTGTGGTGGCAGACACCTTTTTGGTGTCTGCAATTATTACAGATGAAAGGCAACAATTTTATCAAATTTCCGAATTGAACACAGCCGCTGAATATATTTATTTATTAATTTTTGAAAATGAATGGAGGAATTTATAATTTGATATACTACAAAGAATATTAAACAAAATAGATAAACATCTTATAATTTAAATGTACTAGAAGAAATATTTTTTAGGTAGGATATTTTGCCGTGGTAAAAAAAATTAAAAAAAATATTTTGGTGTGTTACTGAAAAAAATTGATAATGTTTTGGATCTAAGTTATTAATTCCGGTTAAAAAATCACTTCTGGATATATAAAAAAAATATTGTTGTCCTTCTAGTACATTTAAATTCTAAGATATTCCATCTATATCTCTAGAATTGATTTTAGGAATATATTAAATTTTTTAAAATAGATGGAGTACCTTAGAATTTGAATGTACTAGAAAAACTATGATAATTTTTTTATAAACCCAAAAATAATTTTTGAACCGTGATCAATAACTCAGTCCATAATATTTTTACTCTTTTTTAATAACACGACAATAAATATTTAAAACTTTTTTACAGTCACAAAAAATTGTCTAAATTTTTTTCGTATTACTTCTAATTTATTTAAATTATAAGATATTTCTTCTAGTACATTCAAAATTATAAGTTGCTCTATCCATTTTTAAAAGTTAATAAAAAAATATATATTCAACGGTTGCGTTGCAACCGTTGAATATGGAAATCTTGATAAAATAGTTGTCCGCCACAGCATGGTTGTCACTTGTGAGCATGTCAAATTTATAATTTACATAAAATCATGATTATTTTATTTTTTATTTTGTTTAGGTATGGTAAATATACAAATTTCGGACATCAGTAGAACTAGGGTGTTCTTAAGTTCACCAAGTTTTTTAATGAACTCAAGTCTAAAATATGACAAATCGGATTCAAATTACGAATTCGAACTGTTGAGATCCGCCTATCTTACAAATAATGCGTCTACATGTGAAAATTTTAAATATTCAAATTAATTTAGTATAAAGTCAAGAGGTCAAAATTAGATGCTTAATAAATTAATTTTGATACATTCATTTTTTGAATGTTTTTGATCACTTGACTTTATACTAAAGTAATTCAAATATTTAAAATTTTTATATATAGACACATTACTCGTAAGGTATACGGATTTCAACAGTTCAGATTTACCATTTGAAATCAACTTAACAGATTTTAGACTTAAATTCATTAAGGAGCTTCAACTTAAAAAGAACACTTTAGTTCTACTCTTCGGGCATATCTCCGAATAAGTAGGTATCTGGCTAAATCAATCACCTGACATCGATTGGTCCGAATTACGTTAAACAGTTTGTGCGTTTTTTGTTCTTTCGTTTTTAACTTTATTTATTTTTATCTGTGAACTTGTTTGTGCAGGAAGACTTTATTTATTTATATTTGTTTTGTTTTACAAAATATCAAATTTCGTTCAGGATAATTCCGAACTAATTGCATTGTTCAACGTCCTGTCCAGTGTCCTGTTCAATCTTTAAAGCTGTATTTATATACTGAGTATAGCTGATATAACATTAGTGTCATTTCAGTTTATATAATACCAACTCCAAAATTTATAAAATCGAGTTCAAATGGTGAATCCAAACCGTTCAAACTGATCTACTTCATTAGTTATGTGTTTACATGTAAAATTTATAAGTTTTTGAGTTTATTTGATATCAAGTCAAGCGGTCAAATTCGCGAATGAGACACTTTTCGCGAGGATAAAAAAATGACTTTTTGCGACGGACTACTCTCATTGTTCGGGCTTTTCTTTTTGCGACGAACGACCGTCATAAATGCGTTTTTTTCCTCGCAAAGAGTGTCTATTTTGTTGTAGTAAATGTGTGAATTTTTAAGTTAATTTTAATACATTCATTTTTTAATTTTTTTATTGCTTGATTTGATACTAAAATAACTCAAAAACATAAAAAATTTGAATGTAAACGCATCACTCATAAAGTAAATTGGTTTGAATAGTTTGGATCCATCATTTGAACTCGATTTAATAGATTTTGAAATTAGTGTTATATAGACTGAAATGACACTGATGTTATATTAGTCATACTCTTATATACTTTGAAGTACTACTTAGTATGTCTTTTAAATCTAAAATTTTGGTTTTTTATAGCCCAAACTTTTGATGACAACCTTCTGCTTCTAAAGGTCGGTTGCGCCTTTCTAGCGCGGCTTTTTAAGTCTATAAACACTTAAAATTTTGTTTCTCAAACTTTTATGTCTCTCTCTGCAACTTTTAAAGTTATTTGTATCAAGTATTTAAATCTCACAAATTATTATTTTTTTATTATAGTAAAATTCTGTAGGCACTTTAAATTTTACTTCTCAAGTCTTTAAAATTTTCTCTATAATTTTTTGAAGTATTTGGATCAAGTATTTAAACTTTATACGCAACTTATTGAAAAAAAAATAAAATAACAGTAAAATTCATAGGCACTTATATTTGGTTCAAGTCTTTAAACTTTAAAGTATGCATAAGTCTTTAAACCTTATATGTAACAACTCATTTTTTTTTTTACAGTAAAAGTCTATAGAAACTTAAAATTTTGTTTCTCAAGAACTTAAACTTTTGTCTACAATTCTTTAAAATATTTGTGTCAAGCCTTTAACAATTTAACCTTATATGTAATTTATTTATTTATTTACGGTAAAAGTCATAGATACTTTAAAATTTGTTACTCAAGTCTTTAAATATATGTATACAACCCTTCAAAGTACCCGTGTCAATCATTTAGAGCTTACACATAACTCTTCAAAATTTAGTCTTTATATATAGCACATGAAACCTTTAAACCTACGCATTACAAGTCTTTACATCTAACATATGATGCTTTTAAACCTAACATAATAAGTTTTAATTTAGACGTAGCATATCTCCAAGAAGAAAGAAACAATGACATAAAATAACTCGAAAATATTTTAACATGAATCTCATTTGAAAGAAAGAAAAAATTGAACTGAAGATGTTTGTAGTTTTCGATTTACCAAATTCATGACATATCAACGAGAAAGTTGACGAAAATGATTAGAGAAATAAAAAATGGATAAAATAATATTTATTTTTTTGACTTATAGACAAATTGAATATTTTTTAAAATAGAAATTGAACAAGTTGGGAGAGGGCAAATACTTGAGACGGTTAAAAAAGCATAGTTTTTGGACTCTTAAAAAAGCATATTGTATATCTTTATTTTTAAAGTTCAAAAATGTTAGTTCGAACTGCTCAACATGATATTTATATTAAAATATGTCTGAGGATAAAATTTTATAATTTTTGAAATTTTTTTATTATTTTATCGGATAGGCACAAAATTACTGTTTTTGGATTGTTAAAAAAACAATGATTTTCTACCCATCTTCAAAAATAGTAAAAACATTCCAAAAATTATAAAATTCTATTCTAACTATATTTTAGTATGTTTATCATGTTGAACAGTTTGAATCGACAATTTAGATCTTGAAAACAAAAATATACAATATGAGATATGATGAGATATAAAAGACATGGGGGCATTGCCACCCTCGTCTTTAAAATTTATCTCATCCTTTGATTATTTCATGCTCCGTCCCACATCAAAGTTCGATACTTGTTGAGTTGTTGTAAGTCTAAAACTAAAATAATATTGTCTGTAATTCGTGTTGACGATGAATTAATAACATTAGTTTATAAATTGTATCGTAATAATAAGGAAATTTGTCAATAATATACTTAAAAAAATCAGCTTTTAATTTAGTTTGTAAAAACCAATTATCTCTACTGAAAGATCCTAGATTCAAAATCCACACATAAATTCTTATATAAATATTAAATAAAAATTAAATAAACTAGACCTCCACGTTTTTTAATTAAAAAATATATATTTGACTAGCAATTATTAAGAGCACCATATGTTGCCTTTATGGTCCTCCTCCCATTAATTTTGCTTGTGTTTTGAATTGACGTAGTAACCTAATTAAAGTAACCTAAACCGAATAAAAAGGGATCCGTATTCTCTTAGGTACCGTAAAAGAGAATTTTTTTTGTAAACCATAATTAATAAAATTAATTTTAGCAAAGCAGCATGATTATTATTATTTTTTATAAAAATCACAAGGATCGAATTCCCAATTCAGTCTCCACATTTTACTTTTTGGAGAGACTGAATAGGAGATTCGGTCTCCATCTATTTCTAGCTTTTTTGTCGCAACAGCCACAAAAAATCCCAAATAGACTAGATCGAGTAGTTTATTTGATCTCCGTTTTTTTTTTAAATATCCTTGTTCTCCCTCTAAAAAAAATATTAACATGTATGACATGCAAACCGAATTAAATATTAACATCATTATATTATTCTATATTATTTTACAATTACACTACAAAAATCTAAATTGCACTAAAAAAATGAAAATCATTCAACAATTGATTTATACTACATGCAAAAAGCTAAATTACTCTATATCCAAACTAAAAATTATACAATTAATAATTACACTATATGAACTTAAATTCTACTAAAAAATTAAATCATTCAACAATTAATTTATATTACATACAAAAAGCTAAATTACTCTACATGCAAACTAAAAAATTATGCAATTAATAATTACACTACAAAAACCTAAATTATATTAAACAAAATATCGGTCATTGTATGTCTACCGTTGATAGACAACTTAATCTGAATTTTTGAGGCATTAAACGATGTTTTTTTGAAATTTCGATGCTTCGGATGCTTGGGGATTTTCCCCAGGCAAAATTTGGATCCATCTTGTCCCCCCCCCCTTTCCGAAAAGTGGTAATACGCGCACATCCGACTTTCCTAACCAAAGTTATGGCTGTTTAAAGTTTTTTCAAAAGCTGAATTTTGGAAATTCATAACTAATTGTAGAAAAATCCAAATAAATTGAAATTTGTATCAATTCAGTGTATTTTTGAATGCTCTACATACTGGTGTAATCACTTTTTGAATGCTCTATATTAAGTTGGATATTAAAAAATATTAGTAAATTACTTTGCATGCAAACTAAAATTTTTTATAATTATTAATTAGAGTAGAACTAGGGTGCTCTTAAGCTCACCAAAATTTTGGTGAGCTTAACTCTAAAACTCATCAAATCGATTTCAAATGACGAATCCGAACCGTTGAAATCCGTCTAACTTACGTGTGATGCATCTACATGTGAAATTTTTAAATATTCAAATTAATTTAGTATAAAGTCAAGCGGTCAAAATTAGAAGGTTAATAAATTAATTTTAGTGCATTCATTTTTTGAACTTTTTTGACTGCTTGACTTTATACTAAATTAATTCGAATGTTTAAAATTTCACATATAAATGCATCACATATAAGGTAGGCAGGTTTCAACGGTTCGGATTCGTCATTTAAAATCGATTTGATGAGTTTTAGAGTTAAGCTCACCATAATTTTGGTGAGCTTAAGAGCACCCTAGTTCTACTCTATTAATTACACTACAAATACCAAAATTACACTAAATCAAAAAATATTTTTTATTAATTATGGTTTATAAAAATAAAAAAAAACATGGGAGATTGAATCTCCAATTTGATCCCAAAAAATATACCTTTTTACACGATTGACCGCACGAAAAATGAAAAATACTTGGAGACCGAATTGGGGATTCGGTCTCTCTAAAAGTAAAATGTGGAGACCAAATCTCCTACTCTGTTCTTATGATTTTTGTAAAAAAAAAAAAATCATGCTGCTTCATAAAATTAGTTTAATTGATTATGGTTTATAAAAAAATTCCGCAAAAGATGTCCTTACTTTACGGTTTGAGGTTAATTCTTAGACCTTTTGGAATTTGGCAGGTGAGCGGTAGTATTATTGGGCTTTGAGATTCGTGTATAGTTAAAAATAACGGTCCAGATCCATTAATTGTAAAAGACTCCCTCGTCAGGTACCTGGGAGGATGTGAATTCAACAAAAGGGGGAGAATTATTTTGTCGTACTCCACAAAAGAAATAAATCAACTCCACTGACCCTCTCTCCCCTCAACACAGCTTCCCACTTTGCTCTTAACACCAAAAATGGTGACCCAAAAAGATGAAGCAAATGGATCCTCAGATCAGCTGGAGGTGGTACTGAGCGACAATACAAGAACATGGTTCGGGCGAATGCTTTTGGCTACATTTATCGAAATCCAGCTTTTGATGCCTCTTGCGGCACCGGCAGTTATCGTGTACATGATGATCAGCGTCATGTCAATTGCTTCGCAAACATTCTGTGGACACCTCGGCAACCTCGAGTTTGCCGCTGCAGCTCTTGGAAACAACGGCATTCAAGTCTTTGCCTATGGTCTCTTGGTATGGAAGTTCTTCATATTTTTTTTTCCCTATTGTTAATTTGTTTCTTAATTGTTGATACTTGATAGTGAAATGAGCTATTAAGTTGGTTTGGTAATGTGTAGTTTTCACTTTTCAGTGTACTTTAGTAAAGTTATTGTGTATGATGTAAAATAGGAATTGGATTTGAAGAAAAGGGTTCTTCTCAAGTTTTATAGTGAACAATATAAATAAAATTACAAAATGTTTGTTTACTATGAAAGTAGCAACATGTCCTCGGTGATAACGGAGGATTCACGAGCAATGTAAATTAGTATTTATTTCTGGTAATAGTCAATCCTTAATAATGAATCTAACATTGAGTGCTATTAAAAAGGCAATGATTAACTACAAAAAATAAGATTAATTATTAAGGATCAAAGTAACTAAGACAAGAGTCATTGAGAGCAGGTAGGGTTCAATTATCAATTTCTCATACTTACGGATCTCTGATTTGGAATCGAAGTAGCTTTTTGTAGACTGATGTTAGATGCGTGAGGTCCACATAAATGAAAGGGGCAGCAGGGAGGGCCTCCGAGGGAAAGAGAGAAAGCCGACTAAACCCCAGTGTCAGTGTTCCGCATACATAGAAATCTCCATACATCTATGCCCGAGATGATCCGAAGTCTTATTTATTACAGTAAATTGCTTTAGACAAAGTTACATTTTCTTTTGTCGTGTTTCGCGATGGGTCACTTCGTTTGCGTGTCACATACATACATCTGACTCGCTCGACTCTCTTAATTTTCCCACTCCATCCGAATATCCGATTTACCGACTTACACCTCTCCTATTTATTTTTTTATTTTTTAAAAGAGGGTCAATAACTTCCAAATAAAAATAATCAATTTCTAGTAGTGATGAGAATAATGTTATTAACTCATAAACTTAATTAATTGAAGCCATATTTCATTCGAAAATATTTTAGGCATTTCTATAGGCCTAACTAACCCCAATTCCCCATGACCTGTAGTTTAATATCATTTTAGTTTGTTTTAATTAATTTATTTAAGACGGTCCCGTTCGGACCGGATTTGGCATGGTTCAGGGTAGTGGTTTAATTATACCCGACCCGGGCAACCCTTATCCTGCCCGCCCATGCCCGTTGCCCGAGGTACCCGTACTCGTGCCCGGGTATAGACGGGTAAACGGATATGGCGGGTACGGGTATAAAATGGGTTGGACGTCGGTTTTGGGGCAAAAATCCGAGTATACCCGAACTGCCTTGAACCCGTGCTCATACCCCTATACCCATGTACCTTTTTAAAAAAAAAAAAATTCAAAATTCAAAAAAATTTCCCCCCAACCCCTACATGGCTACATTATATATATTGTATATGTATATGTATATATATATGTATATCAAATTTTAAAACACTTAATATATTGTACAAAAACCTAAGTTATATATAATTATATGTATATATATTATATATACATATATTAATTAAATTTATGCAATTTAAAGTAGTTGATGTAAGCAATTGATTTAAGCAACATTGTTTTAAAATAATTAGTAATTGATTTAACCTATTAAAAATAAAATAAACGTTTAGAAAATATATTATCAATTTAAAATGTAAACTAAAAATTTCAAGATATAAATTAATTATGAAACTATATAATTACAAGGAGAATTTGAAAATAAAATAAAATGACTCGTGTAAAGAAATAAATAAATACATTTGTACTTAGCCGAATAAATATACAAATTTCCGCACGAATAATTTATATATACAAGTTATAAATTTTATTTATTTAGAAATTATAAAGATGTGACTTGATAATTTTATGTATATATATTTACACTATTTGATATTGAACCATTATGTCTATTCAGATTTTAAAAGTCGAATTATAAACACGTATTAATATTCGTACGACGCCGTAAAAAAAAAATAAAAAAAAAAAACCCGGACCAGACCGTCCGGCCCCCCTACCCGGATCGCCTTGCCCCCCGTGGGTACTGCGGGCAAGGGTATAGGATGGGCAGGGCACGGTTTTTGGAAAAAAAATCCGAGGATGCCCGGTCCGTGGTACCCGTCTACCTGAGATACCCGTGCCCGGGTATGCCCGGTCCGTCCGGCCCGGCCCGAGTATTAAACCACTAGTTCAGGGCAATGCTTTTGATAATGTTCTACCCTTGAACTGTGTTGTTAGCTATACTGTCCAATTATTACATTCCTCGGAATTTATATAATTAGGTAACAATTATAAAATTAAGTTACCTAATATGTGTTTAATTAGCATGGGCTTGCAATGAGCATTTCAATTTTACAAGACTGAATTTTTCATGCATTCCTTTGACAAATATCATCATGCATTATACATTTTTATACATTTTATGTATACTTCAATTGAACTAACAAAATATTTTATGACTTCCAACAGCTAGGGATGGGGAGTGCTGTAGAAACACTATGTGGTCAGGCGTATGGTGCAGACAAATACGAGATGCTTGGCGTATACCTACAGAGGTCTACAGTACTGCTAACGGTAACTGGTATACCCCTGACAGTAATATACGTTCTCTCCGAGCCGATTCTGAGATTACTCGGTGAATCCCCGGAAATATCAAAAGCAGCTGCATTGTATGTTTATGGATTGATCCCTCAAATATTCGCATATGCCGTAAACTTCCCTATCCAAAAGTTTTTACAATCTCAGAGTATTGTTGCACCAAGTGCCTATATTCTGGTAATAACTTTTGTTTTTCATTTGTTGGTGAGTTGGGTTGTTGTGTTCAAGCTAGGATTTGGTCTTGTGGGGGCCTCTCTGGTGCTCAGTCTGAGCTGGTGGGTCTATGTGGGGGCCCAGTTTATGTACATTGTTAAGAGCCCAAAGTGCAGGTCCACATGGACTGGGTTCACATCGCAGGCATTTACGGGTTTGCCTGATTTCCTAAAGCTTTCAACTGCATCAGCTATTATGTTGTGCCTCGAGACATGGTATTTCCAGATACTGGTACTCATGGCTGGTATGCTTGACAATCCAGAATTGGCACTAGATGCTCTAACGGTTTGGTAAGGTTTACTTTCAAATTAACTGCTTCATAATATAGTTAATTAATTTCTTTCAAATTAACTATGATGTTCTAACACAAATTAAGTGCTAACATTAGAATTATTTGACGGTACAGCACATCAATTATTGGATGGGAGTTCATGATCTCAGTTGGGTTCAATGCAGCTGCAAGGTTAGTTCCCGATCTCACTTTACACACTGGCAACTGTGGGGATAATATTTGCTATATATCAACCCAATATTACCTCAATTTAAACCAATTTGTTTCCGTTTAGCCTCATTTATTGCAATTCCCAGCAAACAAATTAAAAATGTGTTCAATTTCTTACGTAGCAAAAAATGTTGACCTAGCTGGTAGCTTCTACCATGCCTCTCAAAAAAAAAAATGTTGACCATTTCATACAGCTATTTCATGAAATTTTAACCCCCACCCCCTCTCTATTGTCTCATGATCTCAGTGTGCGAGTAGGCAATGAGCTTGGTGCAGGAAATGCAAGATCGGCAGCATTCTCAGCGACAGTTGCAACGATTATATCCACAGTAATTTCATTATGTATTGCTGTGCTGATAATGGTTTTTAGGGATAAAATAAGCTACATTTTTACTGGAGGAGAGGTAGTGGCCAATGCAGTCTCTGAGCTTTGCCCCCTTCTCGCCATCAGCATTGCTGTCAGTGGTGTCCAGCCAGTTTTATCTGGTAATTAAGGAGTTCAATTGTTAATTATTATAAGAAAAATTGGTGTGTGCCATGACTGGTATGGTACTACTATTAACATAAAACATTACCTTAGTACAAGTAAGACTGGTACCTCTATGACTAGCTATTTAGAGCCTCTACAATTTTGTCCATTAATTGTAAGCTACGAAAATTCCACATATAGGGATAAGGAATAAATTTTTAATTAGAGATAAAAGTAACAATAATGTTGAAGCAGTGACTTGAAACTAAATTTTATCAGTAGCATACCAAATAAGAGAGCTGATATTATATTAAACAATTGACTTGTTTGTTGACTGAATATGACATTTCGTGTATTGACTTTTGACATGTATTGTACATATGAAGGTGTGGCTGTGGGAAGTGGATGGCAAGCCCTGGTAGCATACATAAATGTTGGGTGCTATTATTTTGTGGGAATTCCTCTTGGTGCTTTCATGGGCTTTAAACTAGGCTTTGGAGTTAAGGTATTATACATTCTCAGTTTAAGACTATGCTGGTATGACAGTACTTGTACCTTTGAGGATCCTTAAGTGAACCTTAATGCATTGGCAATAAGAAAAATTTATACTGTTCAAATATACATCTGAATTTGAGGGAATATAAATAAAAACCAAATGGATTTTCGGCAAATCCCTCACCAGCAAACTTGAAACCCCAGCTCAGTACTGATATCTATCCATCTTCAGAGTAGCATACCTGAAAACTAAAACACAATCTCAGAAAAAAAAAAAATCAATTTCAATAACAATAAACCAGCAACCAAACCAAATATAGCCTGCCACTAATTGCAAATATTTAGATAAGCCATTATTCGCTATGATAAATTAGATTGAGTTGATTTTACCACCTTTCCAGATACTGGTTCTAATTGGCATATCAGGAATAATTGACATATACACACTTTTTGCAGGGTTTGTGGGGAGGTATGTTATCGGGTACCATCATACAAACTCTTATTCTCATTTGGATCACTCTCCGTACTGATTGGAACAAAGAGGTAGCTGATTATATATCTCAAGCCGTTATATTCTAACAAACTTAATCTCATCAGTATGATTAAACCAAATAAATTCATAATATTTTGGCTTACTAATGCAAAGATTATCTATGAACACATCATTGAAAAAATTAGGTTGAGGAGGCAAGGAAAAGGTTGGAAAAGTGGGACAACATGAAACAACCTCTCCTGGCTGATGCCGAAACATAAAAATGGAGTATACATACAGACTACAAAGCCTTCACTAGATTACTTTTGTAAGATTTAATTTTGAATTGTGTAATCTGCTTGTTAGAACATATGTAAATTGATTCTAGTGGGTTATCATGTTGCACAATACTGATAAATCTCTGTACTGTGAGTCTGTGACAGCGATGCTATTGCTCATATATGATTTTTTAAAAAATGAAAAAAATGATTTAAATTTACCTGAAGATTTCTCTTTAATTCCGTTTCAATTCGAGGGAGAATCACCCGTGGCTGATACCAAGAGAAAAAACCAATTCCAAATGTTAACATTGTTATCGTTCTTATAATTAACTAGCTAGGAACGATGTAAGTGATAGCAAAACTACCATATTTACAGTCTCATGTAAACAAATTGAAACCATTACCAGTTCAACAATTATTGAATTTAAAAATTGGTATATAAATAGTGTATAATTCGAATAATATGAGAAGAATACTAAGTTTATGTTATATAAATATTACATTAATTATATGATTCAGAAAATAACTAGTATGAAGAGCGTTATTTTGTTATTTCTTCAAAATATTATGTTAATGGAATGTACACTACTTTATGCTACTTGGAAAAGAAAAAGAACGTTTGTATTCGCTAAAACAAATTGGGACTTCAGAGACCCGGGAAATCAGTTGCTGATGGTGGGTTGACGGTGGTTGAACGCCATCAATGACCAATTGCTGTAGTGATTGGTCATAAAAGATCTTTAGCGACTGGCAACTACACCAGTCGCTGCCGACCAAAATTGTTGCAGTGATTGCATCTAAATAATTAAGAATAGTATCGTTATTATTCTTGTATTAATTAATTAGTATTATTTTCATACATTGAAATATATTCATATTAGTATTTTGTAAATTAAAATATGATAAAATGTCATGGATAGTAATTCCAGCACTCACTTTGAATGAAGATTGGCAACGAGTGTATGATATACAATGTCACGGATAGTAATTCCAGCCTTCAAAATCGGGTGCCAATCTTTTTTAATTGTTTAATATAATGAAGATTGGCAACGAGTGATGGCAATATGCCCGCACAACTTGTCAAACGCAGTGAATTATCGGACTTGAGGATGTGCCATACAATATAATGAATGGACAAAATAGAAGTCTATGGAAATTCTCACTTGAGGACCTTTCTACTCCCTCGTCAACTGTGATAGGTCATTCGTCAATTACCAAATTTCAGGACCATTAATTTATTTGTAACAAATTAAGATAATTCCTCCTATAAATCCGGCCACATAATCTGTTAAAGCCATAATCACATGAGAGAAGCAATGAATTGTAAGAACTCCTCCCTCACCCTCAAGTTAGTGCCAGTAGTGCTTCTGGTTCTGGTTCTAGTACAGTGGGAGAATGTATGTGTGAGCGGGTCAGACTCAGTACAGTGCAAGGAAGACGAGAGGTCCGCTCTTCTTCAGATCAATACTGTATTGTCCTTTCCTATTGACTCTTTAGGTGGCAGGTGGGAAGGCAAGGAGTGCTGCCGATGGGACAGAGTCACCTGCGATCCAATCACCGGCCACGTCACTAAACTTGATCTTGGTTTACCTCTAGATGTTGAATGGCCCCAGGGTCCGGGTTTTCTACTAAATACCACTTTGTTCTTGCCTCTCTCTCAACTAAGATTTCTGTCTTTGTCTGGACATGGCATATTCAATTCTATGAAAGGCGCTGGTATGCACGTATATTCACGTTTCTTTGTTGTTTAAAACTACAGTTGATATATGAAGACTATAAAACTACTGAACTGTAATTGCTCCAATTTTAGAACAACTTATTATATCGTTGATATCTAACGTGATTCCAGTGGAAGGTCCTAATTATTTAATTTGAACTCATGCACCAAGCCTTTACTATATAGATTACTTCCACTTTCCAATTATATTCTTAGATGCAAATTTCTAATAGAACCAGTGAGATTTAAAAAAAAATCTAAAACAACCTCAAAAATATAAATTTGCCTGAGTTTGTTGTTCTAATTGATTAATTTGAGGCTTTTTCCTCTTAAGAAGAGAAAAAGAAATGAGCAATTCCTATATAATGCAGTCATTCCAGTTTTCATTCGCTGATCCAAATACCTTTTTGTCAGAGTTTGAATCTTGGTCCAATTTGACTAAGCTAGAGACGCTAGACCTTTCATCCAACGTCCTGCCTAAAAGCGTCATTTCCTCCTTGGCCAAAGTATCAACAATTCGAGAACTTTATCTGGATTTTAATTCTATAGGAGGCAATATTGATGTCCCCGTCAAAGGTAATCTCTCATAAATGTACCATTTTATGTTTATGACAACAACAAAGCTTCTTTTATTTTCTTAAATTTGACTGATATTTTAATTGAAAATATGGCAGAGCTTAGTGCATTAAATTTGAAGGCGGTTAGTCTATACGGATGTAACTTTTATGGGAGTTTTCCCGATTTGGGACATTGGTCTTCTCTTCAAGCCCTTTCGTTGGGGGACAATGATCTAAGTGGTACTATAATATCAAAAGGTAATTTACAATGTAATACAAAATTAAACCAAGTTTAGTTCTTGCAATAGGAAAGAAGCTGTATTTTCTGCAGTATCTTTACCCCAGTAGATCATAGATCTTGACATCATAGAATTTGCTCAATTTTTTTTTTTTCAATATTCAGTCCATCATTAAACTAATGTATATTCATGTGAGAGGGGGAATTTTATAAAATGCCCATTCTTTAGAAAAGATCAAACAAAATACTCCCTCACTAAATTTATTGACAAAATAACCTTGTGAGACCCCAAGCTTCCCTTTCCTTACTCTCTTCCTCTCCACATTAACTATTATGTCTTTTAATTTAGATTTTTTTTTTTTTTTGGAAAGTGTCTTCTTCTGAATGAAGAAGGCTTTATTATTGTTAATTTTTCATATCACATTTAATTTCCTAAATATCATTCATTTTTAAATTGAGAAATGAGCAACCTATATATATGCATGGGATTAGAGGTGCTACTTTTACCCGGTTATCCAGATCCGATCCCAAACCGAACCGGATCCGACCCGAAACTGATTAATTTGGATAAGGTATGGTTTAAAAAAATATAACCGATTAAATTATGGATATGGGTACAAAATTAATAATTTAATATCCGAACCGGAACTGATACTGTAATGGGTAGGATATGGGTATCATTTAATTATCCGACTCATAACCGAATCCGACCCGATACTCATATAAATGCCCGATAAAATATATATTAATAACTCTGCATCAAGTTTTTGTGTTAGATAATATATTTCAGCTGAGCTATAGTTTGATAAAACTTAATCAAATTTATGCTACTGTTTTACACTACCCTTTAATTATAGCCTTAACTAGCCCTTTATTACGCCCTTTAATTTCTGTGCTATATTATACATATGTGACACATGACACATGAATGTCAAATTTATTCTTCCATAACCAGCTTATTTTATACTTTTTTTCTTCTATTACATTCAATTCATAGATTATATTACATTCAATTGGGATAATGTACATGCAAATGTTGAATCACTAGGATAATATTTTTTAATTTAAATAGATAACTAATAATTTAGAATTATTATTTTTATTTTGCTATGTAGCATGATATATTTTATTATTTATGAACAGATTAATAGTATAAATTTTATTTTGCAGTAGTTTTTATTTTATATTATAATGATTTATTATATGAGTTGTTTAAGAAATTATAATTATATTTAAATGTAAATAATTTCTCGAATGCTTTGGAGTTGTGACCTATACCCGCTCTAGATCCGGAACCGTTCCGTATCCGAACCGGACCCGATAATCCACAAACAAGTTACGGGTATCTATCTACCTGGAACCGAAAGACTGGACCCGAAATATCTACGGGTAGATAGGTATCCGGATCTGGACTCGACCCGATTTGAAACAAATAAGTATATGGATCGAAATTTGGACCCGAACACTTTTAGGGTACGGGTTCAAATATAATAGTACCTGGACCCGACCTGACCCGATAGCATCTCTACATGGGATATAGATGCATCATAAATATATATATATATATATATAGAGAGAGAGAGAGAGAGAGAGAGAGTAAAGCTAGGGTGTGATGTGCTCACCAAGAAAGTTTGGTGAGCACAACCCCAAAAGTATATCGGATCGACTTCAAACGTTGAATCCAAACCGTTAAAATTCTTGTACTTCATGAGTGATGCATGTACATATAAAATTTTTAAAGTTTCGAATTTATTTGCTACACGGTCAAGCGGTCAAAGAAAGAAACTTTTTATAACTTAATTTATAAGTTGTTTTATATATTCAATTTTTATTATTTCTTTGACTACTTAACCGTGTAGCAAATAAACTCGAAACTTTAAAAATTGTATATATTCATGCATCACTCATGAAGTACAAGGATTTCAATGGTTTGGATTTAGTGTTTGAAGTCGATCCAATATACTTTTGTAGTTGTGCTCACCAAACCCTCTTGGTGAGCACATCACACCCTAGCTTTACTCTCTCTCTCTCTATATATATAGAGGAGGGATCAAGTTACAACATTTTTTGAGTTACAACAAGTTACAACAAGCTTTTTTTTTTTAATTTTGAAAGTCCAAATCGTCAATCCAAACCATTAGATGTGATCTCTACAATAAAATGTGCTTGGAGACCAAATTTTATATTTTTTGAAATTTTTTAACTATTTATTAAGATGGGTACAAAATTCAATGGTCTGAATTTGATTAGTTTTTGTACCCATATTAATAAATAGTAAAAAATTTCCAAAAAATGTAAAATTTGGTCTCCAAGCATATTTTATTGTAGAGATCATATCTAACGGTTTGGATCAACGATTTGGACTTTCAAAATTAAAAAAAAAGCTTGTTGTAACTTGTTGTAACTCAAAAAATGTTGTAACTTGATCCCTCCTCATATATATATATATATATAGACTAATGTGCATTCGAATGTATATGGTCCGAAGTGCTTACGGTCCAAATTTAAAATTTCAAAATCCAAACGGTCGATCCGAACCGTTCATCTTGTTCTTCATATTAATATGTGGTTGGAGGCCAAATTTTATATTTTTATGAATTTTTTTACTATTTATTAAGCCACTTTGAAAATCGCTGATCCAACGGTTTTACTGTTTTGTGCAGCCACTGTTGGATCAACGATTTTGTAAAATACTTAATAAATAGTAAAAAAATTCAGAAAAATGTAAAATTTGGTCTCCAAGCACATATTAATATAGAGAACAAGATGAATTGTTCGGATCGACCGTTTGGATTTTTAAATTTCAAATTTGGACCGTAAGCACTTCGGACCATATACATTCGAATGCATATTAGCCTATCCGTATATATATAAAGAGAGAGAGAGAGAGATGGGCTATGGTGCATTGCAATGCATATGCATCATTGTGCATTGGACCATAAATCACATATTCAAAGTCCAAATGACCGATTTAAACCATTCACCTTGTTCTCCATATTAATATGTACTCGGAGACCAAATTTTACATTTTTTGAATTTTTTTTTACTATTTATTAAGTCAGTTTAAAAATTTGAAAATTTGAGTAAACTGTAAAAAAAAGTAAAAATTTTATATGGTCCAAAATTTTTTTTCTGGACCACCGGAACATATTAGTATCTTTATTTCCGGACTATATATACAGGTTGTTCATTTCTCAATTGCTTAATCATTCTATATACATGGGTAGCATATATCGTTCCTATTTTCAATAATTAAAAGTTTCAAATTCATACTATACGTACTCCATTTCAATCAAATTATTTTAATATTTTTTGTTTGTCATAAATAACGTCTAGATTAATATGAGTATCTTATTATATTTATTTACAAAAATGATATTTGTTCAATAAGTGTTATCTATTTTATTGAAATTCATATTCAAACATTTTGTATATCAATTACCTTCAGTTTTTAATTTCATAATTATATTTGCATAGTATTACAAATGTACAACGAGAAGAAAGATCAATTGATTATTAGAATGATTAATTTTAATTTTTTCTTAATTTCTTTAAAAAAATATACATAATTAGTACAATTTTAATTGTTTTTAGTATGATTTTTTTTTATCAATTTCTTTAAGAAAAATATACATAATTGTACATAATTAGTACAATTTTGATTATTAGAATGATGTGATAAATTTTTTATAGTTGTGTAAGCCACATTATGAATTTTTTGTAATGAATAAACTCCATGTAGAATGTATAAATTTAATATATTAATATGTTAATTCTTTTTGTACTAAATACATATATCTATAATATAAAGATTCATATATTAATCCAAAATATTTTACATAATAAATTAATACTATAGTACAACGATTGTTAAAAGAGGAGGGTTCAAATGTGTCACACCCCAAATCCACCGGGTGCGACAGCCTGCCGCGTGTATTTATTCAAGCGTCACGTATACACGCAAGGCAGTGGATCTTTTATATGCATTACCAGTATCCTCATTTGCTGTCCCCGCGTAATAAACCTGAAAGTAATTGGGAGGGTGGGGGTGAGAATAAATTCTCAGTGCGAATTTGCCACAGTTCAGACTATTGGACTTGCAATCAAACTCTATATTCAACAATGAAACCCAAACAATAATAATGCAAACAGATATATAAGAAATCATAAATAACAGAATGCCACTACTCGACAACAGTTTATCAACCTGAAACACAGTTTACGGAATTTCCAAGATGAATTTCAAACACAACATATATTTTGGCTTAACTAGATTCATAACTCAGTTCATTAGGGCTTGTAGCAATTACAGATGTTCTTTCGAGCTAAACCTTTATCAAACCCACATCTGTAGGGTTACTGACACCTACAGATGGCCAACCGCTGGACCCTTTATCTGACACCCATCTGCAATCGCTTGGCTTACCAATTTATTAAGGTCTGGTTCGAATCATATAAAGAAAATCCACTTTGGAATCATTCCAATAGTCGTAATATTCCATTGACCTTTCCAAATGCATTAACACGTAGGAGAATGCCACCGAGCCACAGACGTTACACAAGTCACCCACGATTTCCAATCCACACATCTCATAACATATCACATATCATCACATAATCACCCTCCCTCGTCCCAACCGGTACTGGGAATATCGAGGGCCGTTCACCTAAGGCCATTTAGGATCCTGGGAATCCAAGTCAGCATACAGCCCGACTTGGCAAATTAATTGGATCCAAGTGCTTAACTTCGTAAATCCATTCACATATATATCCAAATCCAATCGTGGTGACTTTCAATCAAATCAGATCATATCAAATCAGATCATAATAGATCGACACAACCTACAACCATACCAGCATGCAAATCACTCAAGTCACATCAATTCGAGTTTAATTTGATTGGGCTATGCAAATGCTTTACACAATTCGATTATGCAATTAATGATATTCAACATGACAAACGAATACACAGTTTAATTCCTAAAAATAAAGTATCAAACAAGTCCAAGAATCCCGCACCTGATTATGACAAGCGTACCGCTTAGTTGCGAATCGGGCGTCTCGAATTACCTCGCGATATCTTGCTCGACTGAGCCTACACCTATATTATACGTTTACTTGGTTTAGTTCGGTTACATTATCGAAACTTAAATTCCAAAAGCCGTCTTTTAATTCGTCAATTCTTTTATACCTTTCGGCTCATTTATAATCCTTTTAATTCAAGTTCAATTTCACTAAGGCCCAAAACAATCAATCATTTCAATTCGATTCAAGTATATCCCGACCGCAAAGTCACAGTTATCATTCATATAAATTCACATATGGCTCAAATTATAATACTTCACATGTATGGCCGGCCATAGCCTCCAACAATTCACATCTTACAAATTTGTCCCTTATATTTATACAACTCACATAGGCCTTATATTTTATAATTCATACCCCTTATTTTTATAAAAATTCCCAAGGCTTGTATTTTGTACAAAACAACCTTCAATTTAATTTATTTACATTTTTGGTCCCTGTCAAGTCAAGGACTAGTACACACACAAAATCAGCACCATTTACCGAGAAAATCAACAACCCGAGCAAAGGTGTAATTAATTTTAATTCCCTTTAATTCATACACATCACTATGGTTATATATTTTACAATTTCCGACCATTAATAAAATCATTTTGCAATATAACCCCTTATACTTAATTTATTCGAGCAATTCGATCGAGTCGGGAAAATCAACAACCTGTACTCGAAACTTAACAAATTCACATCCTACGACATTAATCAATTTATCAAAACACAAATCAAGAATTTTAGAAATTAACCGAAATAGAAAATATCAAAACAAGTGATCGGTTCCGAGGGTTTCGCCTCGCCTCGCGGCCATCTCACTCGAGCACAAGCAAGCACCATAGCAGCACCAAGCCACCACCAGAACAGCACCAAGCCGAGCACCGAGGCAGCACCACCTCAACCCTAGAAACTAGGGTTTCATGGGAGGGAAGGGGAGGCAGAAACCGAGAGAGAGAGGGGGCGGCTGTGGCTTTTCCGAACCGAGAAAGAGAGAGAGGAGAGCAGTGGGGCGGCAGCGGCTGGCCGTGGCAGCGGCGGAAGGGGAGGGGCGGGGCCCCCCTGTTTTTGGTGTAGAAGAGAAGAGAGGGAGCGGGGGGGGCCGGAGCTGGGGCTCTCACGGCCAGAGAGGACGAGAGGAGAGCAAGGGGGCGTTTTCGGTGGGGTTCGCCGGCGACGGGAGAGGGCAGGGGGCGGAGCCCTCCCTCTGGTTTGGCGTAGAGAGGGGAAGGGGGGGCGGGCTGTGGGGGGGGATTTCTGTCACGGTTTGGGAAAGAGATGAGAGAAAGAGAGAAAGGGGAGGGGTTTAATAGGCTGCATCAAGATTCGTGCTAGATGAGATGAGGGGTTGATATAATTTCAACATTTAAATGACAACATTTAAGATCCATGTTGAGATAAATCTAAGGGTTCACAAAATTCTGAAATTCAAGTATAGTCTAATTTAATTGATTTATAGTCCGTTTCTTTTATAAATTCGAGTCGAATTTTCGTACAACTTTACAATTAAATTCGTATGTATATTTCGGACCTTTATTTGTCAATTTAAAATCTAAATAATTTGTTATCAACCAATATGTATATATATATATATATATATATATATATATATATATATATATATATATATATATATATATATATATATATATATATATATATATATATATATATATATATCAAATCAAATATCTAAAATTCATAATTGAATGAAATTCGTAAGTTTTATATTAATCTTATTGGTACAATAATTTTGTATATTTATTCTCCTAATTAGAACTCAATACAACTATTTATTTTATTTTTTAACCCTCTAAATTTTAATGTACATAATTTTATGATTCATTTATATTTCGAAATTTTAGTTTCGTTTTAGTCGGTCAGAAAATTTCTGAACGATCGTTAAGTTAATTAAACTTTTTATTTAAGTCAAATGATCATTTTATCCATTTAATCATGTTTTAAAATTTCGGAATGTAACAAAATGCCTCCATGTTTTTGTGCCTCCATCATACTTCCATCTCTCTCTATCATTTTCAAAGTTCAAATAGTTGATCTGAACTGCTCAACCTAACCTCCATACTAAAATATGTTTGGAGACCAAATTTTATATTTTTAGGAATTTTTTTACTATTTGTTTAGATATGTAAAAAAATACTGTTTTTAGATAGTTCAGATTTACTGATTTTGTACTTATCTAAGAAAATAGTAAAAAAATTCCTAAAAATATAAAATTTGGTCTTCAAACATATTTTAGTATGGAGGTTAGGTTGAACGGTTTGGATTGACTGTTTGAACTTTGAAAATAATGGAGAGAGATGGAGACATAATGGAGGCACAAAAACATGGAGGCATTTGAACCCTCCTCTTGTTAAAAAGATTAAGATGTTATGAAAATTTTACAAAATAAATTTTATATACACTGAATATGTAAACTTTATAGATATGCACATGAGATATTATATGATATTTGAAATCGCCTAAATTAACTTAATATGTTAATCTAGAATAAATTTTATAACTTCAAAGAGTTATTAGCCAAAGGAAAAAGACAGAAATTCAAATAACTAAAATCTAAACACAACTTAAAAATAAAATGAAACATAATTTACCACGCAAATATTTGAAGTTATTAAAAATGAATTATATCTAGAAAATTAAATGTGATATGAAAAATTAAATAGAGCCTTCTTCATTTGACACTTTCCAAAAAAAAAAAAAAAATTCCAAACTAAAAGGTAATAGTTAACTTGAAGAGAGAGAGTAACATGGAGACGGGGGAGAGTAAGAGAAAGAAAGTTTGGGCATCAAAAGAGCATTTTGTCAATAAATTTAGTGAGAGAGTATATTGTTTGATCTTTTTTAGATAATAGACATTTTGTAAAATTCGCCATGTGTAAATTTACAACAAGATTTTCACTTTTCAATCTAGCTCTTTTAGCTCAATATCACGAGACTAAAAAAGTTGAGGTTGTAGTTAGTTCTATATGTGTTTGAAAAAAATAAAGAAAGAAAGAAATGCAGAAATGCTATCTCATAATTGACCTTATGAATTTTACATGAGTAATATATATTATTAATTTGATGTTTTTCTTTTTTGTCAATATTAGGATTATGCCGACTAAATAATCTCGAAGAGTTAGATCTTTCTGGCAACAATTTTGCTGGAAATCTTCCCCTTTGTATGGGAAATCTTTCTTCACTTAAGCTACTCGACATGTCATATAATCAATTTCAAGTAAAATTTCCCTCCTTCATTTTTGAAAGACTCATGTCCCTAAGATACCTTTCCCTATCCAATAATAAGTTGGAGGGGACTTTGTTCGTAAGGTCATTTGTGAATCATTCTAAACTTGAAGTTCTGAGGCTATCCACAAGGGCTTTGAACTTTCGAGTCAAAGTTGCAAATCTACATTTTCAACTTCAGGACCTTGAACTAGCCAATTGCATTCTTGATGTTGAGCCTACTTTCTTGTACTCTCAGCATAAATTAAGAGTGTTGGACCTCTCTAATACTTGCTCCAAGGGTCCTATTTCTTCTGTGTGGTTATTGTTAGAAAATAATCCAAATATGATTGCATTAGTTTTGCACAAAAACTTATTCACAGGGCCACTTCAACTTCCCTTTTTCACTCATGAAAAGCTCTTGATATTGGATATATCTTACAACCATCTTGGCAGAAAATTACCAGCTAATATTACCGCTAAGCTTCCAAATTTATCGTACCTAAACTTATCAAACAACTATTTTCAAGGCCCTCTACCGTTCATATCTACAATTAATCTCCAAATTCTAGATTTATCTTTTAACAATCTCAGTGATGATATAAAGAACAGTTTTTTGAGGATTTCATTTCCAATTCTATCTTTTATAGATCTATCAAACAATAAGTTGTATGGATCTTTCACTAACAACTTTAGCTTTCCTCAAGCTTCAACATTACTGTTAACTAATAATCATATAAGTGGAGAGATTCCTTATAGCTTTTGTAATATTAGTTTGGAAGTGCTAGACATCAATAACAATGAACTAAATGGCATCTTACCTGATTGCATTGGAAGAGCTAAAATTTCGGCATTGAGGTTAAGTGGAAATCATTTAGAAGGATCCTTACCTAGGGAAATGTGTACTGTGGGAGGCCTTTGGTTACTTGACCTTTCAAGAAACAAGTTTTTTGGATCAATACCTCCTTGTTCTAATCAGTCAACCTTGGAAATTCTAGATCTTAGCCAAAACAATCTCACTGAAAACTTTCCAATAACATGGCTAAATATTTCTCATATATATGAGATGAACATCGAGGAAAACCATTTATTTGGAGAGATTCCAAATACGACTATGAATCTCAAAATGCTCCAGGCAAGTAAAAACCAGTTTGGAGGACCAATACCAGAACTATGTTACTTCAAACATGTACAAGTACTAGATCTATCCCATAATAATCTTTCTGGACAAATACCACCATGCATTTTTGATAAGGGAGATTTCACATTCACTGATTTCTCTTTCTTTCCTGCATCACGTTATGAACATTTACCTTCCTTACATTCATCACATTATTATCTTGGAGTGGGGCATTTGAACTTTAGTGATGCCAATTTTATCTTACATGTTCAATATTATCTCCGGTGGAGTAATGAGGAATCAACGAACTTTGGATTGGAGTTTATGTCAAAAGGAAGGTTAGATTTCTATTGGGAAAGAAATTTACAACTGGAATACGTAATAGATTTGTCTTCCAACAAACTAGTAGGTCACATTCCTGAAGATATCGATAAAATGATTGGGTTGATAACACTAAACTTGTCGAACAATGATTTAAGTGGCGCAATACCGAATTCTCTATCCAATTTGCACCAATTAGAAAGTTTGGACCTCTCTTACAACTCTTTGACAGGAAAAATACCAAGAGAACTAACTAAACTAACCTTACTTGAATGCTTCTCTGTGGCATATAATGATTTGTCCGGTCCGACATTAGGTATCGAAGCACAATTTATTTCATTTGATAATAGCAGCTATGAAGGCAACCCGAATCTCTGTGGGTATCCCATCTTAAAAAGTTGTGTCCCTACTCTTGGCACAACACAACTTTCTCCAAATGAAGACACAGATTTTCTTATATTGTTTGGTTCTTTCTCATTTTTCTTTCTGGTCAGTTTTTGGGGATCAATGGTTGTTCTTTATTTCAAGAGAAATTGGTGTTATGCTTTGTTTACCTTGGTGGATTAGTATGGTGAATTAATATATGTGAATATTGCTCTTTTGGCAAGATATATTGGATTTACTCGAACTCAAAAGAGGTAATTGAAGAATCACTTTTTTTTTTGGTCATTCGAAGAATCACTTATTTCAATTGTAGTTTGGAAGGATATTCTTATTATATGTACTCTAAATAATTTAGTGTCTAATGTTTATGTACGATGTATTGTGCATTTCAGTGAACTTTTTATGTGTGTCTTATATTTATGCATTTATATTTACGAACTTCTCAAGTGCCTTATAATTTTTACTAATAATCTTGAGACCATCATGTGATTATATAAAGTTGGAAACATTATTGCGTTGTTCGGAAGCATCCCAAATAGTGGGATTTTGTTGGATTTTTAATCTTGTTGGAAAATGTTCCCTTAGGTCGTTCAATTTTGCTCGATTTACAGCTTGATTAGTGAGGATTTTAGCCTCAAAATGCTCGAAGCAAGTGAAAATCTACTTGAGGATTTATACCATAACAAATATGTTAATTCAAATATTTACGCATACAAGATCTTCGGCCATTTTTATTAATATCCTTAAAAAAAACTTAATTTTAAAAATAATCCTGCATTGAATTTTTTTTTAAAAATGCCCCAATCGTCAGGCTCACGGCAGCCCAAAACACAAGCGGACCGCCCGTCAAATCTTAGTATTTGGATTTGAGTAATTTTGTGAAAAAAAAAGTTTTCTTATTTAGAGTGTATGCCAAAAAGTAAAATATTTGATATATTTATGAAGTGATGTCGTAACTCTTTATAACTTTAATTTTTATTTTTTTATTTTTTTGGTGAACTTTGATTTTATTTGTCAGTTGGATATCACAAGTCTAAATATAACACTAATTAAGGACTTGGCCTTTATTTAAAAAATTTCAAGCTCTGACAGCTTGTTGATCTTCTTCTCTTTGTTTATGGTACTAAAACAGTAGTTTAGAGCTACTAAAATATGTTCAAACATCAAATTAGATCTCTAGCTATGCACAAAGTATCATAGACTGACCTTTGGTATGGTATCAAGTCCAAGCTCAGCAGCCAATCACTAGGCAAAGGCCACTGGTATAGTGCAATGCACTAAAAATATCAAATTTGACATTTGTTGGTAAATCAGCAAGTCTGAACTGATACAGGGACCAAACTACAAAAGTGATTGCACCAGCATGTAGAGCATTCAAAAATACACATAATTGATATAAATTTCAACTTATTTGGATTTTTCTACAGTTAGTTAAGAATTTTCAAAATTTAATTTTTGAAAAAACTTTAAACAGCCATAACTTTAGCTAGGAAACTCGGATTTATGCGTATGAGCACTTTTTAGAAAGGGGAGAATGAGACGGATCCATTTTGCCCCGGTAAAACATCAGCATCGTCATATCAGAAGCATCAGAATTTCAAAAAAATATTGTTTAGGGACTCAAAAATTTAGTTTAAGTTTTCGTTCAACGGTAGGCATTAAAAAACAACGATTTTCAAACCATCTTAATAAATAGTAAAATATATATATATATATATATATATATATATAATTTGGTTTCCAAGCACATTTTAATATATATTAAACATCTAACAGTTTGGATCAGCTATTTGGACTTCAAAACTAGAGATATTCGCGCGAATTAAAACATCTCATTTAATTCACGAAGTAGCGTAGCCTTACTCTACATGTATATATATGTATATTATATATATACTATATGTAGAGATGGGCTATGGTACATTGCAATGCATGAACCCTTTCATGCATTGCACTATAAATCATGGATTTAAAGTCCAAACGACCGATCCGAACCATTCATCTTGTTCATCATATTAATATGTGCTTGGGGACCAAATTTTATATTTTTTGGAATTTTTTTACTATTTATTAAGGAATTTTTAAAGTCGCTGATCTGATGGTCCAGAAAATTTTACTGTTTTTTACTGTTCACAGCAAAACAGCAATTTTCAAAAATGCTTAATAAATAGTAAAAAAATTCCAAAAAATGTAAAATTTGTTCTCCAAGCACATTTCAATATGGATTAAACATCTAACGGTTCGGATCGGTCATTTGGACTTTAAATCCATGATTTATAGTGCAATGCATAAGGGGGTCCATGCATTGCAATGCACCATAGCCCATCTCCTATATGTATATGTATATATTTATTATATATATATATATACATACATACATACATATATATATATATATATATATATATATATATATATATATATATATATATATATATATACATATATTATAAATAAATGAGTTGATAAAAAAAATTGTATATATGTATATGTATATGTGCATATGTGCATCTGTGTATGTGTATATGTATATGTATATATGTATATATGTATATATGTATATGTTATACATATATTATAAAAATCAGAATAAAGGTCAAGTCCTTAATTAGTATTATATTTAAACTTGTGATATCCAACTGACAAATAAAATCAAAGTTCACCAAAAAAATAAAAATAAAAAAAATCAAAGCTATAAAGATTTACGACATCACTTTGTAAATATATCAAATATTTTATTTTTTGGCATACACTCTAAATAAGAAAACTTTTTTGTTTCACAAAATTATTCAAATCAAAATACTAAGATCTTTAAAAAAAAAAAAATAGAGAACCGCCCGTCCCACTGGCGGTCCGGTTGTGTTTTGGGTCGCCTGTGGGCCTGGCGATTGAGACATTTTAAAAAAAAAATTCAATGTAGGGTTATTTTTAAAATTAAGTTTTTTTAAGGATATTAATAAAAATGGCTGCAAGATCAACATATGACAATACCTCTCACTTACCAATTGAGGATAAATTTATGGATCATGAAAAAAAATATTAAAGCAGGGGAGCTGAATTTCAACGATGCAAATATTCTCTAACACGTTTATAATGATATCTTCTTGTCTTTCATGGGGATAAATAGGATTTAATAACTTTTGGATTGGAACTTATATCGAAGGAAAGTTTGATATCTATTGAAAAAATATTTTACTAATAGAGCATATAGTAAATTTGTCTTCCAACAAACTAGTGGCCAATATTTTCAAAGATCTCGGTTAAATGGATTGGTTGACAATACTGAATTTTTCGAACAATCATTTAAGTGGCATAATACCGAATTCTATATCCAATTTGCACCAATTAGAAATTTCTGACATCCCTCACAACTCTTTGAAAGAAAAAAAAATACCATGAGAACTGACTAAACTAACTTTACTTGCATCCTTTTTTCATTCTTAATGGCATATAACAATTTATCCGGTCATACAATAAGTATAAAAACACAATTTATTTCATTTGATAAGAGAAGTTATGAAGGCAACCTGAATCTCTATGGGCCTCCTCTTTTAAAAAGTTTTATCCCTCTTTTTGATACATCAAATCCTTAATGAAATGAGTGATAACCGAAAGTATGAACGCACCCATTTTCTCATATTTTTTAGTTCTTTCTTCTTTTTCCTTGTGGTCAGCTTATGAGAATTCATGATCGTTCTTTATTTCAATAGAAATTGGTGCTATACTTTGTTTACCTTAATGAATTGGTATGGTGATATGTTATATGTGAAGATCATTCTTTCGGTGAGAAAGACTGAAGTTACTCAAACTCAAAGGATAATTGAAAAAACCACTTGTTCCAATTGTAGTTTGAAAGGATATATTTTATTATAAATATCATGAATAATTAAGTACCTGTAGTATTTATGTACGATGTATTATGAATTTTTATGAACATGCTTAAAATAATATCTTGGTCAACTTCTATATATGTATTTTGTGCTCATCCATTTTCTTACGAGTTTCTCAAGCGTTATATAAACTTGAGACTATTATGTGATTATGTAAATTTGAAAACATTAATATAACTTTATAAACAATTATCGGTTTCACAATAATTCCAGGCTCAAACTAAAAATAAAGAAAGAAAATAAAACATAATATGAACTGGACCGTCCATAGAAGGCCCAAAATTAGAAAGGAGGAAACCAGAAGCGGAATTAATTCTGAAACGTGCTACGTACCATACTTGAAAGATACTTTTACTAGAATGAAGTAGGGATGACAAAGAAACTCGTAGCTTGTAGCTCAATTATGACTAGTATTTGACTCATTTGCCAACTGTTTATTCGTTACTAGATTGAGTTGTTAGTTTATTTGTTACTAGATTGAGTTGTTAGTGAGTCGGTTCGTCACTAGTTCCGTTCAAAACTAACTAGTTAAAGTTGGGGCCTAGCTCGCTTGCCAGTTCGCGAGCTAGCTCGGCTAGGCATCATTTGTGAATTTGTATGAATTTGTGTGCATTTTTATTGTCTAGCTTGGGCTAGCTTGGTTCAACTTGGTCAAAAAAGTTTGTAGAATTTATTTTCTTCTTAAAACAGGATCCAGCCAAATATAGCGAGCCAGTTCGCCAGCTTGTGAGCTAGCTCGATTTAGATCGTAATGATTTCAAGTTGAGATTTTAGCTCGAATTTTTAAAATTAGCTCACTCGTAACTCGAACAAACTAGCTCGTGACAAATTCAAACTGAATCAAACTCACACCAAGCTAGCTCGTTGCCACCGTAAGTTGAAGTGAAGTATTCAAAGTACTTGACTTCAACAAACTAAAAGAGAATTTAAGTCGTTAATTAATTTGTTACACATTTCAAAACTGTTTTACAGGGAATTTTATAATCTTACTTTTTGTATCAATTCTTGTAGTATTTATTAATTTATATATTCTTGAGGTAGCTAGATTATTTAGTCTGGAAGTAGATTATTTATTTAAAAATTCTTCCACTAAATATGAGCAGTAGGATAATTTAGCGAGCATTTGCACCAGTACTCTAATTTGTTCGGCAAATTTAGAAGCTTGGTTTCCAACTCTTTCTTACACTCTTTTTTTTTTTTTCAAGTTTGATTGATTTATCTTAGTCACCGAAATTTTTATATTTGCCATTAAAAAAAAATAAACCAATAACCATGATTTTTTCTGGGAATTCTATATTTACTATGGACACAATTTGTCGTTGCAGCCACTTTTCAATGGTTGCAATTTGCTGTTGTGTCCATCAAAAGATGGAGAAATGTATTGGTTCCTACTTGATTCGACATTGTATTGATTGCAATTTGTTGTTGTGTCCACTTTTTCAATGGTTATAATTTGCTGTTACAATCACTTTTTCAATGATTGCATTTCCTAGATGCGATCTTCATAAAAGTAGTCACACTTAAAGGATGCGGCCGTGTCAAAATTCAAAATTTTAAAAAAATATAGTTATTTTGTTTATTTTATTTGGGTATGGTATATTTAAAAATTTCGACAATTTGCTGTTGCGTTCATTAAAAAATGAAAAAAATGTATTGGTTCTTATTTGATTCGATATTGCATTGGTTTTTTTTTTTTAATTTCTTGTTTGCCGCAACCACTTTTTTGATGGCCGCAACAACATGTCGTGTTCATGTTAAGGATAGAATTCTTAGAAACTTGTGGTTTATTAGTTTTTTTTTAATGGTAAATATAAAATATTTGGTCCCAGTCAAGTGCTCTCTTGTAGTTAATAAATATAACAATTTTGCTCACTAAAGACAGCGTATCTAGGTCCATCCATCAATAAACATGAACCACGGCGTTCACACATGTCAATTCTTCTTGTGCTATTATTAATAATAGTAGTAGTATAATTTACAAATAATTCATTTAAATTTTATTTCCAGTCTTAACGTCTCCACGGATAACTGTGCACTGTGGTATAAATTCACTATAGTGATCCTTTATATGCCGAATTTTTTATTAATAGAAAAAAATAGATAAAAAAATATTGGAAAAGAGAGATGATTTCATGAATTCTCTATCTATATAAAGAACGGAATAATTTATTCCGTTCAGTTAATCGTAGTCTAATTATCAGATCTCTAATTAAAAAAAATTGTGAATGGAATAAACCATTCTGTCTAACACTATAGGGTATGTTTGGATGCAGCGAGAATAGCTACTGTTGAGAATAGTAGATTAAGAATAGCGATAACAGCTACTATTCTTAAATGTTCTTAAATGTAATTACTGCAGATATTTTTTAGTTTTTACGTTCTATCTTTTATATTTTGTGTTGTCACCAGTAGAACGGAATATAAGCAAAGTATTTTTCATTTTGAATTAAAAATAGCTATCCTTTTTTATTCTTTTGTGATATACCACAACCTATTTTATAAGGGGAAGGTGTTGCCAGAATTGGAAAATTTTGATAAGATGGATTTTTTTTTTTGATAAACCCAACATCCAGACCTAAACTAAACTACTAAGATTTGAAATTTAAATTATTGAATCCGAATAAATTTGTTATTTGAGAAAAACTGCTAATAAAAACTATTTAAATAATACGAATCCGATAAAAGCATAATATGACATGTTCGGTTTATCTCTGAGGCTCACACACAAATCACATGTAACTTACTAAATTCAAATTAAAAAAAAATCAATACCTGATTTACCACATATAAAGATTAGTCAGATATATAATAAAATTCAAATTCGCATGATCTAATTCATATAATGATTAAAAATTCAAGAGTATACTGAATTTGAAATTAATTAGTCTGATAAAAAATATAAACTTGATATTTATCTGAATATAAAAATAATTTAAATAACTTAATTATTTACTTTCTCACCACAGAGAAAACCAAAAATAGAACACGTAAATGCATTTATCTCCGATTTCACATTGAGAAGATGTTTTTTTTTCTGAGTATAATTAAAGATCATGTCCATATTTAATTACCAAATAAATGGTTACAAAAAATAAAAGCACAAGGGATAAAAAGTGCTCAAAACAGTTGAGCCATAGTACGACAAAGATATTCAAAATTCAGAAAGAAAAAATGAATAAAAAACAAAGAAAATAGAAATGTCTAAACTAAGAGAATATATAGCGATGCAAATTAATTCTCTCTTCTGAGCAGCCGTGTTATCTTTCAGAAATATAAAATGTAAAAAAGACAGATAGCCAGTGATAACATTTACAATTTTCATGGTTATATTAGAATTTTACATAATTAAAATAGAGCAATAAAAAAATGAATAAACAAAATATTACAGAGCTGGACGGGATGGCCTAGTCCATTCAGGATTTTTTTTATTAGCAATCTGTTTTGATTAGGCTACAAATAATTGTACGGAATAAATCATCACGCTCTTCCTATAAATCGAGATTTCATGAAATTGTACTCGTTTTTCAATATTTATTATTTATTTATTTTCCTATTGATAAAAAATCAGCTTTCTATGCTCTTGAATTTCTTGATAGGCATGCATGATATATATTACCAAATTCATTCAGCAAATTAGATGTCATATATAATTGTCTTATCTGCATCAATTTTCATTTTTGTTTGTGTGCACATGTAGGTAGGTGACCTTTGTTTTGGCTTTTAGATAATTAGAACATTACTTTTTTTATATATGAAAGTGTAATAAATTTTATCAAATTTTCCACTGACATCAACATTTTAGAGATTGCAAACAACAATAGCAGCAACAGCAGCAGCATTCTGACCAGGGGTGTCTAACCCGATTAACCCGACCAATCTAATCCAACAAATTACAGATTTAGAATTTAATTTTGTTAGGTATGATGAGTTTAATTTTAATTTTTTTGAATTATAAATTTTGTGAAACAGGTTTGAGTAAAACCAGACCCAATCATTATATTTATTCTCTTAATTAAAAAAAACGTTTATATATAACTATTATAATAATATTGTTATGGAATATGGAAGCTGTTACCATTTTTTTAACATTCAAATAGAACTCGCCAAATTTTTAAAGTCGACTGCCGTGTAGTGTATATAGGTTTGCAAGCTAGCTTTACTTTTTAGTTTTTACGCACCTGTGATGATCACACATTTATTTTGAGGAAAATGTTCACATGTTTATTATATTGAAATCCATCAACCGATTTTTTTCTTCTATGTTTAAATTTTTCACAAACAATATTCTTTTGACTGGACTTATCTATTCGCAAACTTTAAAATTCTGAAATTTTTACTTTTAGCATTTTTTTTAAAAGAAAAAGAAAAAGTTAAATCAAATAACTAAGAATTGGTCAAAATTTTATTTTTTAACACAACCGCAATCTTAGATTGCAGACACAAATTGAATATCCGCAATCTTAAATGGTGAACAACAACTTTTTTTAAAGGTTTTGACCAAAATTTTAGGGGCTCACAAATATTGTTGCAGCGGCTTTGATTAGAAAAAAAAAGTTGTCCGTCATTTAAAGATATGGACACTCAATTCGAATTAGCAATCTAAGATTGCGACTATATCAAAAATGAAATTCTGATCAAATTGTAATTTTTTGCTTTGTCTTTGCTTTTTAATGGTAAAAATTTCAGTTGAAAAACACACACATCACTTAAATAGTCTCTGCAAAGCATTTATAAAAAAAAGCACACAGGCATGCATGCATCCCTCCGTTAATTTTTGTTAATATCTAACTTTAAATATATTTTACCACTTATAACCAGGTTTTTGAATTTTTTTTTTAAAATACCCAAACCACTATATAATATAGCGGATCAAAAGTTTTAATTCCGCATCCGCTGTATTATATAGTGGATCGTGACTTTTTTCCAAAAAAAAAAAAATCCAATCCGCTATATTATCTAGCAGATTAGAATTTTTTTTAACCTATTAGAATAATTGGAATGTTTTAGATATATATTATTTTATTTTATGGATATTTTTCACCAAAGACTTTGGAAGTTTAATTGCCGATAGCCCTAAATTATTTTTTTATTACAAAGAAGTCCAATTACTTATATTTTATTTTATTTTGTGGTTATTGTTCATTGAATATCCTAAAAGTTTAATCGCCAATAGACCTAAATTAATTTTTATTACAAAGAAGTCCAATTACATATATTTTATTTTATTTTGTCGTTATTTTTCACTGAAGACCTTGCAATTTTAATCGCCAATAACCCTAATTAATTTTTATTATAAAGAAGTCCAATTACATATATTTTATTTTATTTTGTGATTATTTTTCACCAAAGACCCTAAAAGTTTAATCGCTGATAGCCCTAAACCATGCTAATTACGCTAATTACGTTAAATGACGCTAATTATGCTAAAATACGCTAATTATACTAAATTACGCTAAATATACTAAAATACGTTGAATTATGCTAAAATACACTAACTACGCTAATTATGCTAATTACGCTAATTATACAAAATTATACTTAACTACGCTAAATTTTGCTTTACTACCACAAAATAAAATAAAATATATGTAATTGGACTTCTTTGTAATAAAAAATAATTTAGGACCATCGGCAATTAAACTTCTAGGGTCTTCAGTGAAAAATAACCACAAAATAAATGATAATACATGTAATTGAACTTCTTTGTAATAAAAAATAATTTAGGGCTATCGGCGATTAAACTTCCAGGGTCTTTGGTGAGAAATAACCACAAAATAAATTAAAATATATGTAATTTGACTTTTTTGTAATAAAAATTAATTTAGGGCTATCGGCGATTAAACTTTCAAGGTCTTCGGTAAAAAATAACCACAAAATAAATTAAAATTATGTAATTGAACTTCTTTATAATAAAAATTAATTTAGGAATATCGGCGATTAAACTTCTAGGGTCTTCGATGAAAATTAACCACAAAATAAAATAAAATATATGTAATTGAACTTCTTTGTAATAAAAAAATAATTTAGATTCTTCAGCAATTAAACTACCAGATCTTTGATGAAAAATAACTATAAAATAAAATAATATATATCTAAAATATTCTAATTAGTCTAATTGGTTAAATTTTTTTTTCTAATCCACTAGATAATAGAGCGGATTGGAAATTAAAAAAAAATAATAATTTCATATAATATAGCTGATCGAAATTAAATTTCTAATCCGCTATATTATATAGCAGTTTGGGTATTTTTAAAAAAAAAAATCCGAAAACCTAGTTATAATGATAAAATATACTTGAAGTTGGATATTAATAAAAATCACGGCGCATCCGCGCTCACATATGAGCAAGTCGATTTAGGACAATTGGTACTAGATTCAATAGTGTAATTTCAATATTCAAGGTGGTATTCATATAGCAAAATTTCATTGGTGTAGTATTCTTATGTAATATATGTAGATAGGAATCTAAAAACGTAACCGGCCATTTTTATTAATATCCCTAAAACAAATAAAAATTTTACAAATGTCCCTGTCCTCAATTTTTTTTTAAATATGCTCTGACCGCCTGGACTTGGGGCGGCCCAAATAACCTGTGAGGCGCCCCAGGATGGGGCGCCTCATTTTTTTTTTTTTTTTTTTTTTTAAAGAAGAGAAATCTTAGTATTTTGATTTGAATAATTTTGTGAAAAAAGAAAGTTTTCTTATTTAGAGTGTATGCCAAAAAATAAAATATTTGATATATTTAGGAAGTGATGTCGTAAATTTTTATAACTTTAATTTTTTTTTTTGGTGAATTTTGATTTTATTTGTCATTTGGATATCACAAGTCTAAATATAACACTAATTAAGGACTTGAGCTTTATTATGATTTTTATAATATATGCATAATATATACATATACACATATACATCTACATCTACATCTACATATACATACACATCTACATCTACATATACATACACATCTGCATACACATACACATGCACATACACACATACACACATACACACATACACATACACACATATACACATATACATATACATATACTAGTATTTTGATTTAAATAATTTTGTGAAGAAAATGTTTTCTTGTTTAAAGTGTATGCCAAAAAATAAAACATTTGGATATATTTATGAAGTGATGTCATAAATTCATATAATATGTAATAATTTTATTTTTACGAAATTGATTTTCAGTGGTTCGTATAACAGTTATACAGATTCAATTAATTTTATGTATAAATATTTTCTTATAATTTTGAACGAAAATGATGCACAAACACTCAATTTGGTTCTAAGATCACACAGATTTTCAATTCTTTGATAAAACTGATACATCAAAAACTAACTTCCGCCAAAAGACATGACGTATGTTTAAATACAAACCCTAAAAACATAAAATACATAAACGATACATAAAAGACCCTAAAAACTCTAAAATTCTAAAGAAAGGTCCAAAAGTCCATGAAGGAAAACTCGGATCGCGAATTTGAGCCCACGAATGGTGAAACCAATCATATTGCATCAGAAATTTCAGCTGTAGAGTTCCTGTCAAAATTTCAGCCCGATCCGACAGACGGATCAAAAGTTATGCCCCTTTTAGTGAAGCATGCGCAGGACCATATTGCATCAGAAAATTTTAGCTGAGAATTTTTATTTTTTATTATGTATATGTGTATGTGTATGTGTATATGTGTATATTATACATATATTATAAAAACCATAATAAATGCCAAGTCCTTAATTAGTGTTATATTTAGACTTGTGATATCCAAATGACAAATAAAATCAAAATTCACCAAAAAAAATAAAAAAATTAAAGTTATAAAAATTTACGACATCACTTCCTAAATATATCAAATATTTTATTTTTTGGCATACACTCTAAATAAGAAAACTTTCTTTTTTCACAAAATTATTCAAATCAAAATACTAAGATTTCTCTTCTTTAAAAAAAATAAAATAAAATAAAATGAGGTGCCCCACCCTGGGGCGCCTCACTTGGCTTGTGGGCCGCCCCAGTCTGGGGCGCCTCACAGGTTATTTGGGCCGCCGCAGGTCCAGGCGGTCAGGACATATTTAAAAAAAAATTGGGGACAGGGGCATTTATAAAATTTTCATTTGTTTTAGGGATATTAATAAAAATGGCCGAAACGTAACACTTGCAATTTATAACAGCACCGTCCGTCCCTGCATCTGCATGCATAAAAGAGGAGTGATTCGGTTTTTTTTGCCAAATTGTGTTTCATTTATTATTTTGTATTAAAATGACCTACCAGAATTTGAAAAAATTTCAATGATGATGTTTATATAAAAATGGAGTTGACCAAAAGAATGAAACATCCAGTGGAGGCTAGATTCTCGTCGTCTCGGCTCTTTTCAAATTCTTCAGTTCTTCAATAATGGACGACAAAATACCCTTAAAGTATATCATCCAGACATGTCTTTGTCAGTACGTAATTGTAAGGGACTTGATCAATATTTATTTGACAGTAGTATTGAAAATAATTCAATCATGCATGCACCAAATTAAATGTCAATAGTATTCTTCTAAGTTCTTTTTGAAAAAAAAGAAAAGAAAAGAGATTATCACTTTGGAAGAGAAAAGAGAGACAATGGTGGTTAGTGCATTTTAACACTCCGGCCACTTCAAATTTAGTAGAAGTGTAGGACTAAACTCATGATCGGACTAGTGGGGTTACCAAAACACATTCATTTTGACAATATTCGCTTTACATTTCTTCTCTCCTTTACCCTTCAAGGTCTCCACTCGCTTAAAGCTTTTCCGACCAAGTGCAAAAAGTAACCGAGAGACCCAAACCCACATTACAACTCACACTCCGATCTGAATTGTTGCGAATAAAAAGCTCCGCTAGAGAAGCGAAGGAGAAGCTCAGAAATGACCTCTTCTCCTCATCCTTCGCCTCACCATTGTCTCTCTTATATACCTTTTATTTGCTTTAATTAAAGGAGATGAAATAAATAAAGGGTATAATCGGAAATATTAAAATTAAAGTGTGTTGATTAAATGTAAAGAATAAATAAAAAAAGAATGAGAAAAGTTAAGAGGTAAATATAATATATTGAAGTTTTGAAGGGTAAATAAGAAAATAAGAAAGAATTCAAGGATACACAAGAAATTAACCCATAAATAAAAATCACGGTGCAAGTCGATTTAGGACAATTGGTACTAAATTTCCTTTATTAGTGTAATTTCAATATTCAAGGTGGTATTCATATAGCAAAATTTCATTGGTTTAGTATTCTGATGTAATATATGTAGATAGGAATCTAAAAACGTAACACTTGCAATTTATAATAGCACTGTCTGCTCCTGCATCTGCATGCATGAAAGAGGAGTGATTCGTTTTTTTGCCAAATTGTGTTTCATTTATTATTTTGTATTAAAATGACGTGCCAGAATTTGAAAAAATTTCAATGATGATGTTTATATAAAAATGGAGTTGACCAACAAAGAACGAAACATCCAGTGGAGGCTAGACTCTCGTCGTCTCGGCTTTTCAAATTCTTTATTTCTTCAATAATGGACGACAAAATACCCTTAAAATATAACATCCATGTCTTTGTCAGTATGTAATTGTAAGGGACTTAATCAATATTGATCTGAGAATAGTATTGAAAATAATTCAATCATGCATGCACCAAATTAAACGTCAATTGCATTCTTCTAAGTTCTTTTTTTTCAAAGAAAAAATAAAAGAGGTCAACATTTTGGTATAAAATTGCAAGTTATGAATGGGCCATATGCCAATTCCCAGACTCTGCATACCTTTTTAAGCTCATGAATATATGCACAACAGACGTCACTAATTAGTGATTAATATTATAAATGGCAAGTTGAGAACTGTTTGGAAAACATACGGAACATCTTTTTAATCTTCTGTTGTCATTTAAATTCAGTGTGCCCACTAATTTGTAATGCAGCTTAATTACGTGCTGCAACGTCTTGTCGACTTGCTCAATAGTGTGTGTGTGTATAGATATGTACAGAGATTCATGCAAAGTTTTATGTACATTTTTTTTTTTTTGAATAAAGGTTGGGGGCCAATTGACAATGACCTCCTATATCAAATTAGTGGGCACATGATCTATATTATTACAACAAAAGATTTGTTGAATTCCATAACCTCTTACATCATAGATAGGATTGTACAAAATTGTTCAAACTCGTAACTCATTCATAACTCATTCGCTAACTACTCACTTTAACTAGCTCATTTACAACTCAAGTCAGTTCCAATTTGAGTTGGCTAACTCGTTTAATAAATTAGCCGAGTTTGAGCATATCCCAACTCGCTCATTAACAATTCGAGTTACAAAAAAAAATTGTCACAATAAATCCCATGCCATTCTAAATGACTCCTAAGTTGTTGTTTAGATTATTTGTTTTGTTAGTTGTCTTGTTAATTATGTTTGAATTATCTATGTTTATATAAACTCTTACTAAGTTATTTGAATTGTTTGTGTTTAGATAATATCTTACTAGTATATAACTATAACCAAGGAAATTGATTGGTCAAATTTATTATAAACGAGTTGTGAGTCAACTCAAGTTGATAATGAGCTGAACTCGAGTTGGCTTTACAGCTCGTTATTACCATCTTTGTTGGCTTTTGGAGCCCTCAACTTGTCTGTTTAACTAGATTTGCAAAGCATACATAAATTGTATTTTACAGTTTTCCTTCTTGAGAATTTGTACAGGTCCATGGCAACTGAAGATTCAATAAATACACATCAAGGATGAATTAATGAATTGCAATATGACATCAATGATATAGTCATGAAGCACAATATATTTGATAGCAAAAAAATGAACTCAAGATTAAAGACAATCAATATCTAAAATTGGTAAAATAAACTTGAGACAATCAAGTTTATTTTGCCATAAATACAATAATGGGTGCAGTACATGAGTCAATATGGATTGTGTTTTCAAATGCTAAAAATGCAAAAGAGATGTGGGAATCTCTTAATCAAATACGAGGGTAATGACCAAATCAAGCGAACTAAACTAGCCAGTCCGGAAACAAAGTTTGAAACCTTTTGTGTAGAAAGTGGTGAAACAGTAAAAGATACTTATAACAGACTTCTACAAATGCAAAATGAATTTATTGAACTTGGACAACTACTATCTAACAATAAGATTGTAGGAAAGATTTTACGATTTATGGTTAAGAAACTTGGATGGGAGTCAATGGTGAGTGTATTGTCGGGAGTACAAGTCTTCACACCAGAGGAATTGTTCGCACATCTCAGAAGCTGTGAAGAGAAACTCCGACAAACTGAGGATCAGAAACCCAAGGCTAAACATACATCCCTGTATGTCCAAACTCCACAAACTACAAAGCCAAAAGATTTTAACTCACCATCCTCAAGCTCACCACACTGCTAGAGCCCTCAAAATCATAAAACCACAACCAAAGACGAATTCCTAAGCAAGTTTTTCCAAGGAGAGCTTGAATTCAAAAGGAAGTATAACAAACGGCGCATGGAGAAAAATAAAAAGATAGTGTGCATTGTCTGTAGCAAGGAAGGTCATTCCATTGAATCATGCTATACAATCTTTCCCAACATGAAAGGAGGTGGTGGATTTCAAAGTCATCCTCTCCAACAAAGAAAAAAAGGCACTAAAATAGACAAAGGAGAAAAAACAATGTTGGTTGAGAGCAACCTCCAAGCAAACTATTGTAGTGGTGAAGATGAAGACAACACTGAGTTTGAGAATGAGAAGGTAGTCAATCTGGCCTTAGTAGCGGTACATGATGGCGAAATATCATCCAACACCAAATCTAAGGTAACTCAACAAGTTGATTTAAATATGATAGAATATGATAGCGATATAGAAAATGGGTGTGACTCTGCTAGTGAATCAATTACGGAATACCTATCAAATGAATCCACACACAAATTAACATCATTGATAGAGGAAATACATGATAAATTACTTAGAGAAAATAACAAGATCAACTCCTTGTATTCAAATATTCTGAATTTAGAAACAAAAGTGAAGCGATTTGGAGCCCTCTAGTATGTTGGTCCCAAAGGCACCTAGAGGGGGGGTGAATAGGCATTTTTATATTTTTGGTTTAAGTAGTAATAATCTAGCGTGTCTATAAGTTATTCTTGGCGGAAACTAGAATAACTTTGTCCTAAACTAAATGTAAAGTAAATAATAGAGTTTAGAGACACTTGACACAAGAGTTGTTTACGGAGTTCGACACTAACGCCTACATCTCCGGGGCTCGCGACCTTCTAGATGGTGCGCCTTTCTTTACCCAATGAGAAAAGAGTACAAGGTGGAACCGGTGAGCCCTTGCAATTCTTTTGGGAAGTCACACAGCCCTAACAACACAATCCGAGTTGCAAGGACTTTAGGGATTACAAGGTGAGCACAAAGCTCGAAGTAGTAAATGATTCGATCACACATGATCACTCTAGGAGTTGGTTAATTGATTAAATAAGCTTGAGATTGATTGTGTATATTGAAGTTGTAGTGCACAAGCAACAACGGCTTTCTCTAGATCTGTAAATACGAAATATTGAAGTTGGAGGCGGCTAGAGTGATACTCCAAACCTTGGTATAGCTTCTATTTATATAGAGCTGATAAAAATGAAGTAAGTGGTGCTGGCCGTTGTAACGGTACAGGGAACTGTCACAATGGTAGGTCAATTGGAGTGGTTTGGAGCAGTGTAACAAAATGCGGTCTATGCGGCCGCATATGCGTATGCGGTTCCAAACCGCATAGAAAATTAATATGCAGTCTAATATGTGGTTCCGCATATGCGGCCGCATACTGCATATGAACCGCATATGATGCGCATATGAACCGCATATACTGCATATGAGTTCGTATGATCTGCATATGAACCGCATATAATCCGCATTTGAACCACATATACTGCATATGAACCGCATGTGATCTTGTTATTGTGTATTCTTATATATGTATGTTACTTTTATATTAGAGAATAATGGATATAAAATAGTTCTGCAAACATGTGTATTCTTATTCTTGTTGTGAGATTATGCTTCCAAATATATATTAATTTTTATTTTAAAATCCGCATAAAAATCCACATATGCGGCCGTAGACTGTATATACAATATGTGGTGACCTTCCGGATACTGCATAGAAACCGCATTTTATAACACTGGTTTGGAGTGTAACGGTAGTCACTATTGATCACGGTAGATGACTATGACAATGGTTCCCACCATGGAAATCCTTTGGAAGAGTTAGCGTTCGGTGACACTAAAACTATTTTAAGCGTCACGGGATTTTACAGGATTTATTTATTCTGTAATCACGGTCACTGGACCGTGACAACGATAGGCCTCACTTAGGTCAATCTCAAGCTTATTTTACCAATCTTATATATACGTTATCCTTAATCTTGAGTTAATGCTTTAGCTATCCAGTGTCTTGTGCCTTCATGACACATCCATGATGTTGTATTGGAGTGTATTAATTCATCTATGATTAGTAATTACTAGTCATGAACTTGTCATGAACTTGCACAGATACTTAAGAGGAAAACTGTAAAATGCAACTATGTATGTTTTGCAAATCTAGTCAAACAGATAAGTCGAGGGCTCCCAAAAGCCAACATAGTATTGTTTCTAGATTGCAAGATAATAGGGCATTTGCAATCCTAATAAAACACTCAAATTGAAGGTGTTTGGAGCACTCTAGTAGTCTCTCGAGATGGCAAGATAATAGGGCATTTACAACCCTAACACAACACTCCAATTAAAAGGTATTTGGAGTACTCTAGCAGTGACTCTATATTGCAAGATAATAGGGCATTTAAAACCCTAATACAACACTCCAATTGGTATTTGTAGCACTTTAGTTGTGTCTCTAGATGACAAGACAAGAGGGCAGTTGCAACCTTAACACAACACTCCAATTGAAGGTGTTTGGAGCACCCTAGTAATGTCTCCAGATGGAAAAATAATAAAGCATTTACAACTCTAATACAACACTCCAATTGAAGGTATTTGAAGCACTCTAGTAGTGTCTCCAGATAACAAGATAATAGGGCATTTACAGCCCTAATACAATAATCCAATTGAAGGTGTTTAGAGCACTCTAGTAGTTTCTCCATATGACAAGATAATAGGGCATCTACAACGCTAATACAACACTCCAATTGATGGTGTTTGGAGCACTCTAGTAATGTCTCCATATGACATGATAATAAGGCATTTGCAACCATAATACAACAAACCAATTGAAGGTGTTTGGAGCACTCTAGTAACGTCTCCAGATGACAAGAGAAAACAACGGATGCAACCAAAATATAACACTCCAATTGACGGTGTTCGGAGCCCTCTTGTAGTGTCTTAAGATGACACGATAATAGGACATTTACAACTCTAATAAAACACCCCAATAGAATGTGTTTGGAGCACTCTAGTAGTGACTCTATATACCAAGATAATATGGCATTTACAACCCTAATACAACATTCCAATTGAAGGTGTTTGGAGCACTCTAGTAGTGTCACCAGATGACATTAACAACCATAATACAACACTCCGATTAGAGGTATTTGGAGCACTCTAGTAGTGTATTAGGATGGCAAGATAATAGGGCATTTACAACCGTAATACAACACTCCAATTCAAGGTGTTTGGAGCACTCTAGTTTTGACTTTATAAAGCAAGATAATATGACATTTACAACCCTAATACAATACTCTAATTGATGGTGTTTGGAGCATTCTAGAAGTGACTCTATATAGCAAGATAATAGGGCATTTACAACTCTAATACAACACTCCAATTGAAGGGATTTTGAGCACTCTAATAATGTCACCAGATGGCAAGATAATAAGGCATTTACAACCCTAGTACAACACTCTAATTGAATGTATTTGGAGCACTCTAGTAATGTCACCGGATGACAAGATAATAGGGCATTTAAAACCCTAATAAAACACTCAAATTCAAGGTGTTTGTAACACTCGAGTCGTGACTTTATATAGCAAGATAATAGGGCATTTACAACTCTAATATAACACACCAATTGAAGATGTTTTGAGCACTCTAGTAATGTCACCGGATGACAAGATAATAAGGCATTTACAACCCTATTACAACACTCCAATTGAAGGTGTTTTTGGAGCACTCTCATAGTGACTTTATATAACAAGACAATAAGGCATTTCTAACCCTAATACAACACTCCAATTGAAGGTGTTTGGAGCACACTTGTAGTGTCTCCAGATGGCAAGATAATATGGCATTTACAACCCTAACACAACACCCAAATTGAAGGTGTTTTGAGCATTCTAGAAGTGTCTCCAGATGGCAAGATAATAGGGCATTTACAACCCTAATATAAGACTCCAATTGAAGGTGTTTGTAACACCCTAGTAGTGACTCTATATAACAAGATAATTCGGCATTTACAACCCTAATACAACACTCCAATTGAAGGTAATTGGAGCACCCTAATAGTGTCTCAAGATGACAGCACAATAGGGCATTTACAACCCTAATAAAACACTCCAATTGAAGTTGTTTAGAGCACTCTAGTAGTGTCTCCAGATGACAAGATAATAGAACATTTACAATCCCAATACAAAGCTCCAATTGAATGTGTTTGTCGCACTCTAGTAGTGACTCTATATAGCAAGATAATAGGGCATTTACAACCCTAATATAAGACTCCAATTCAAGGTGTTTGGAGCACTCTAGTAATGTCACCAGATGCCAAGAAAATACGGCATTTACAACCCTATTACAACACCCCAATTGAAGGTGTTTGAAGCACTCTAGTAGTCACTCTATATAGCAAGATAACAGGGCATTCACAACGCTAATATAACACTCTGATTGAAGGTGTTTGGAGCACTCTAGTAGTGACTCTATATAGCAAGATAATAGGCCATTTATAACCCTAATACAACACTTTAATTGAAGGTGTTTCAAGCACTTTAGTAACGTCTCCAAATGTCAAGAGGAAAGGGTGGTTGCAACCAAAATACAACACTCCAATTGACGGTGTTTGGAGCCCTCTCATAGTGTCTTTAGATGGCAAGATAATAGGACATTTACAACACTAATAAAACACTCCAATAGAAAAGTGTTTGGAGCACTCTAGTAGTGAATTTATATACCAAGATAATATGCCATTTTAAAACCCTAATACAACACTCCAATTGAAGTTGTTTGGAGCATTCACAACCATAATACAACACTCCAATTGAAGGTATTTGGAGCACTCTAGTAGTGTATCAGGATGGCAAGATAATAGGGTATTTACAACCGTAATACAACACTCCAATTCAAGGTGTTTGGAACACTCTAGTTTTGACTTTATAAAGCAAGATAATATGGCATTTACAACCCTAATACAATACTCCAATTGATGGTGTTTGGAGCACTCTAGAAGTGACTCTATATAGCAAGATAATAGTGCATTTACAACTCTAATACAACACTCCAATTGAAGGGGTTTTGAGCACTCTAATAATGTCACCAAATGGCAAGATAATAAGGCATTTCCAACCCTAGTACAACACTCCAAATGAATGTATTTGGAGCACTCTAATAGTGTCTCAAGATTATGAGATAGTAGGGCATTTAAAACCCTCATACAACACTCCAATTGAAGGTGTTTGGAGCACTCTAGTTATGTCTGCCGATGAAAAGATAATAGGGCATTTACAATCCTATAGCAACATTCCATTTGAAGGTGTTTGTAACACTCGAGTCATGATTCTATATAGCAAGATAATAGGGCATTTACAACCCTAATATAACACTCCAATTAAAAGGAGTTTGGAGCACTCTAGTAATGTCACCTGACGGCAAGATAATATGGCATTTACAACCCTATTACAACACTCCAATTAAATGTGTTTGCAGCACTCGGATAGTGACTCTATATAACAAGACAATAGGGCATTTACAACCCTAATTCAACACTCCAATTGAAGGTGTTTGAAGCACTCTTGTAGTGTCTCCAGATAGCAAGATAATATGACATTTACAACCCTAACACAAAACCCAAATTGAAGGTGTTTTGAGCATTCTAGAAGTGTCTCCAGATGGCAAGATAACTGGGCATTTACAGTCCAAATACAACCGTCCAATTGAAGGTGTTTGGAGCACCCAAGTAGTGACTCTACATAACAAGATAATTCAGCATTTACAACCCTAATACAACACTCCAATTGAAAGTGTTTGGAGCACTCCAGTAATGTCACTAGTTGGCAAGATAAAAAGGCATTTACAACCCTAATACAACGCTCCAATTGAAGGTGTTTGTAGCACTCTAGTACTGACGCTAAATAGCAAGATAATAGGGCATTTGCAACCCGAATATAAGACTCCAATTGAGGGTGTTTGGAGCACTCTAGTAGTGACTCTATAGCAAGATAGTAGCGCATTTACAACCCTAAAAAAATACTCAAATTGAAGGTATTTGGAACACTCTAGTTGTGTCTCTAGATGGCAAGAGAAGAGGGCAGTTGCAGCTCTAATACAACACTCCAATTGAATGTGTTTGGAGCACTCTAGTAGTGCCTCCAAATGGTAAGATAGCTGGGCATTTACAACCGAAATACAACCGTCCAATTGAAGGTGTTTGGAGCACCCTAGTAGTGACTATATATAACAAGATAATTTGGCATTTACAACCCTAATACAACACTCCAATTGAAAGTGTTTGGAGCACTCCAGTAATGTCACTAGTTGGCAAGATAAAAAGACATTTACAACCCTAATACAACACTCCAATTGAAGGTAATTAGACCACCCTAATAGTGTCTCAAGATGACAACACAATAGGGCAATTACAACCCTAATACAACACTCCAATTGAAGGTGTTTGGAGCACTCTAGTAGTGTCTTCGGATGGAAAGATAATAGAGCATTTACAACCCTAACTGGATTTGAGCTTGAACCTTGTCAAATTGGAGCTTAAATGAAAAGGATTAAGGAAATAATAAAAACTAAAATTATAAAGTAGTTGATTTAATGAATAAAGAACAATGAAATAAATAAGGGAAATTTTTTTATTTGCTACTTCAAAACTTGGAAATTAGTTATTTGCCACCCTAAAACTTGCAATTAGATATTTGCCACCCCAAACTCATTAAATTAAGCTAATTGCCACCCTTATACACTACATTCAGATTTTTGATTTAAAATATTCTGAAAATTAGTGTATAAAAACCTGTATTTTAGTATTTCCAATGTTACCCTTCAATTTCAATTGAACAGATCTAATTTTGATCCGAAGCTAAACAGATCCCTTATTCACCGCTATTCTTCTTCAACAATCGAACATACCCCTTCTTCTCCAAAACTCTTTGCCTCTCTTCTTTGATCGGAAGATAAATAGATCCCCCACTTTTTTGAACAGAAGCTAAACTAGCAAGAACTGCTCTCGGCGCCCACAGAGCTAGCAAGAACTGCTCCTCTCCATCGACAGCAAGACCCCCTTCACCTTCCGCCGAGCCAATCCGCTACTGTAGAGTGTATGAATCTCGAGTTCAATTTAGAATTTGTTTTTGCTTCCTCTTTTTCTTGTGAAATTGTCTGACGGAATACTTTCCTTCCCTTTTTTTGTTGTTTTATAATTGTTGTTCGTGTGTATGATGAAACTCTACATGATTGCAATATAGCATGGAAATTTAATTTCTATAAACTTGAGCAATGTTCATATAAATTTCACTGTAGGTAGCTTAATTTTATATTAATTTTGACATTAGATTTATTTTTTTCTTGGTAGATATGGGTGAAAATACCTTGGAGTTTTAGCCCGTGATCAGCTTTTAGGGTCATTTACTGTAAGATTATCTATCTCTTCCTAAAATTATCAATTTACTGTTGTCCTTAAATTTAGCCTTAGTTATTACTTAATAATGGAAATTGGGAAGTGATATGTTAAGAACCAGCTTTGTTTGACAACCATGTTACCTGATAAAGGGAATCGGCACTATGGTTCAAGCATACAGCTGTCCTTGGGTACCTTGTGGACATCTCAGAATTTTGGTAGGATATTAGGGACATTTTAGACATTTATTTTCTGGTTTGAACTTGTTTTCCTGTATTGGTCATTTTGTCAGACATTTATTTACTGTTTCCTATCCCTTCCATCGAGCCATCTTCCACCATGCATCACCATCAGCCACTTGTGGAGAATAGCGCAACCTCCTCGAATATCTTCATGACTTCTGCTCAGCCAAGTCGCTCCTCTTTGTTGCCAATGGTGCCGTGCCCCAACTGTGGCCATAAATTGAATAAGTTTCTGAGTTTAACTCCATCGAATCCAAACAAAGTGTTTTACAAGTGCCCAAAAAATACTCCGATATGTGTTCTTTTTCTGCTATTGTTTTCTAGGTTAGGGTACCAAATTGGTACCATTTATGCATATAAATTTGAGTCCATGCTACATTTTGGTTGTGAATTTGGGATGATAGTTTCTGTGAATTTGTGATGATAATTTATGTGTTTGAGGTTGAATGTAATAGGGTAGAATTAGGGTAGCTTTCTAGACAATTGTGATGTAATGCTGGTATTTGATTGTTTGGGTATGGTACCAATATCCATTGTGCTTGGTTTGATGTGTTCAATTTGCCTTTTTTTTTCCCTTATGGTTGACATATATACTAATAGTTGCAACTTCTTCATGTGGGAGGACGAGTACGAGGAATATCTTCGCGAATTAGGAATTGTGACACAGTGAAGTGTTGTCAAGCATGTGGTATCGGACGTTCGTAGAAATGAAGCTCGATATGATATGGAGATGGGAGAATAGAAGAAACACAACTCTCGCCTTATTAAGTTAGCGGAGAAGATTAAATTTCTCATTGTTTTAAATGTCTTTGTGATGACTGTTATCTTAATTGTAATGATATGCAAGTAGTGTTGATATTTGGATGCTAGATTTTTAATATTGATGATGATCTTTAGGGTTAGGTTATAATTTAGGGTTATGTTTTAATTTGTAAGAATGATGATGTTTGAAAGCTAATTTGATGCTAATTTTAGCTATCTTGTTGATGCTAATTTGATGCTAAGCTTGAGAATATGGAGCCCTGTTGTAGTGTAAAAGATAGGTAATAGAATTTTTGCTCTAGCATCGTTTTCTCTGTAAAAGATAGGAAATGAATTTTAATTACTAAACTCTAATGTGTAAAGTTAGAAATAAACAAGAATAGTGTAAATCATACTATATCCTATCTTGAAACAGAACAAGAAGTACAACATCAAACGAAAGAATGTTATCAGTAGATTAAATGCTAAAGAATGGATTAAATCAAACTAAAGAAACTGGTCTCATCTGCCATACAGCTGCAAGGAAAAAATTCACACAAGGCAGAGGCAAAATTAACGATAGCATTGTAACAATAGCATTCTAACAATAATAATAACATTCAAGGTTATAAAATCAAGGTTCTAATCAAGGCAGAAGCAAAAATAACAAAAGCATTCTAACAATAGCAATCCAACAATAATAATAGCATTCATCAAACAATAACAACATTATCAAAATAACAAATAGAAACACAACAATAGAACTCTCAACCCTAGTTCAGCCTACTCTTGGTATTTCTAAGTCTTCCTTGTTCTCTTCCTGCACACAAGAAAATACAATTTATTATTCACTTGAAAATTAGAATGGCAAAATAATAACAAAAAGACCAAAAACAATGCAATAATACCTCTTATTGGTGCTTGGTCCAGAAATTGAGGCGCCTTCTGTATCACCGGGAAGTGGTGCTTTGCATGTTCTTTCTTGGTGACCATACTGCTTGCATCTCTTGCATTGATGTTGTTTTTTGGATTTGTTCTCAAGACAACTACGAATTCTTTCTTTTCTAGGCCTACCGGGCGGTCTCTTAGTCTTAGGTGGATAAACCTTGAATCCCGAATCATGCTTGATCCAAAGTGATTTGTCGGTCATGGATCTGATCACACTGACATATGCGACTCTAAATCTGTGAAGCAAATAGTAGTCGTGCACATAATTCTCAAAATGGGCTCCTCTAAGTGAGCAAATAAATGCAATGGCATGAATATGCATGGCTGTCCACTAATTTGCCACTCTCTATATTTGCACTCTTGTCTATCCAACTCCACCGCATGCCTCCAAGCACTGCCATCAGAGCCCATTCCACTCACTTCTGCACACTTATATCCCCACCTCTACTTATGCTCACCTTCCCGACATTCCTACTTTTTGCATTCAATTACTTGATCACGTTTGGAAGGATCACACCTTGGAGTTTGGCACCAACACTCCTTTTATCAAATGTCACCATTAATCGTCGCCTGATCTGATCAACGAGATCAACAATATGCAAATCTTTCAAGTCTTTTATCCAACTATTGAAGCTCTCTGATATGTTATTATTAACATATTCACTCTTTGATTGCTCCGAAAACTTACTTCTACACCATAGTTGCTTGTGATTCTTCTCGAGATATGTAAAGCCTCGGGTGATACTTTCTTAATCTCGCTCAAATGGTATTGGCACTTTTCTGTGGTGTATGCCATCGCTACAAGCCACATGTGACTAGTAAAGACATCACCAAGGTACTTTTTTTGAAAGTTCTCCATCATATGCCTCATGCATTCCCTATACTCAGAATAAGAAAATACGCTTGCAATAGCAGCTGCTAGTCCCTTGCATGCATCTAAAGAGATAGCCAACCCTGGTGGAGTTCCTATTGCATTCCTCAATTGACTCATAAACCACGTCTAATTATTTGTTGTTTCTGTATCAAAAACTCCATATGCAACTGGAAATAACCAATTATGCCCATCAATACCGACAGCAGTCGCTAGTTGTCCCTTCCACTTGCCCGTCAAATGGGTCGAATCAATCCCTAAATACGGTCTACAACCATTTACAAAGCTGTCTATGCAAGGTTTCAGTGCCACAAAGATCTTGCTAAATAACACCTTGTTGCCATCACTTTTGCAATCTATCTCAACAATGCTACCGGGACATATGTTCTCCAACTTCGCCTTAAAATTGTACAGCAATTGAAAGCTCTCCTCCCACGACCTGTGGATCTGATCAAGAGCAACTTGCCTTCTCGACCAAGCTTTGTTATATGTCACCTTGACATGGAACTCATCCTCTAAGTTGTCCTTTATTTCCTTTGCTCCAAACAAGGGATGCTTTCGTAACCAATCTCCAACTCTGTCGGAAACCCAATACTTAGAAGCCATCTTTCCATCAACCATGGTAGTGGATAGGCATGTATGTTCAGCTAGTAATAACTTCACCTGTAGTTACAAAACTTCGAAATTATCATTAAATAGTACATTTCATATTTGAATTACAAATAAATATACCTAAATTTGGCAAGCATACCATAAATGTTTTGTTATCTTGGAGTATGGAAGCACTAATTCTTCAAGGACAACTAGGATGTTTGCATTCTCCATTAAACATTTTCTTGTCCGACTTCACTGTATGTACTTCAAACTCATTTTTAATGGCAAAATGCTGTAATGCCTTCCTAAAGGCATCGACATCAGGAAATAATGCATTAACCTCAATTTTGGGATTTTCATGATCAAATGCAATGATAAGTGCATTATTCTCAACATCATCTACCGTTGGCTCCTCATACACATTATCTGCCTCCGGATCAATGTGTGCCTCCTCAATATCAAGACCCACATCAACATTAGAACTATACATACCCTCCTCATTGAATCCAACATATTCGTCAGGGTTGTCAAATTGCTCAAGTTGCCCTGACATGTTACATCCTTGGGAACTCCCCATTTGACTCTGACTACTAAATGCAACGGTTGGTGTTGGTTGGGATAGAGTGCATAGATAAGTAGAATTGGTACCCACTTTGAACTTCCATCCGAATCACAAACTACAACAAAAAGTGAGATTTTTCTTTTATTTTTGTACATCCTAAACAACTCTGGAATTTGTAACTCAGACACTAGTTCTACTTCTATGTCCTCATTTTTGTCAAACATCCATATTTTTTGTGTTTGACAACTCCCCCAACATAGCTCGTCGAACAAGTCACTTCTCAACCCACACAAAGAGAATCTATGGGAATCAACGACCTATTTTAATGTCTTTTCCTTTACATAATCCTTGTCACCATCATCTTTCTTTCTGTGAAATGCTTCAATCTTAACCTCGATCCTAAACGCAATTTTAGGGTCAAACCTATATGAAATTGTAGAATTAATGTTAGTTGACGCACTACTCTTTCACTTACTTCATGCAACAACTATTTAAATTGAAATAAAAATCTTATCCACTAGGAATCCATGACTTGTCCATCAATATTCACACCTCCAAACCCGTTCCTAAAGCATCAAAAAGGGATCAGCAAATTTATAAGAAGGATGAGAATGTATAGATAGTTGAGAGCCTCTTTCTCTTTGTCATAACAATCTCGTGCCTTGAGTGAAGGTATTGCTGTGACAATTAAAATTTACAATCTGATCAGAGTTAACTCACCAAAAACATGTTGAATTTTCTTTAAGAATCTAGGTTGAAAACACAAAGATGTGGAAAAAAAATACTCTTCATGAAATTTACGACCCAGAACTGTAGCAACTTTGGAGCTTTGAGAGTGAACATAACTTGAAAATATAAATAAATTTTGACATTAATTCCTCCATATGGCTTTACTCAATTGGACTAGAAACTTTTACATAATTTATTATAACTGCTCACAAGTAACTTTGTAGGCTGATAAGAAATTTGTACAAGTAGTGTTGGTAGTGTCAAAAACCTTATAATCGACCTCAATTCTTCCAGGAGCAAATTTGATTATTTTAAATTGTCGTAGGGTCTGGCTGATAAAGGATTGACAAAATTTGTACTCAGTTCGTAATTTTAAAAGTGAAAAAAAACAAAGATAAAGGATTGAAAAAATTGTTTACCGAAAGTGATGATCAGAGAGAGAGGCGGGCGAAGGAGAGAGTCGTCTAGTGCTTAGGTTTGAGAACTGACGGAGGAGAGAGGCAGGCGGAGTAGAGAAGCGGGCGGAGGAGAGAGGGGGGTGTGAAGGAGAGAGTTGTCTGGTGCCTAGGTTTAGGAACTGATTGAGCAACTAGTTATTTCACAAAATCTTCAACAGGGGTATTTTGGTCAATAATATTATTTGTTAAATTTTCAGAATATTTTAAATTTGAAATCTGAATTGTATAAGGGTGGCAAATAACTAATTTCAAGTTTTAGGGTGGCAAATAAAAAAATCTCCCAATAAATAACAAATGATGGGATTGACCAATAATAAATACAAAACGCATATGAGTCAATTACTATTATGTGTAAATTATTTTATAATGATTATTTTGTAAGTAATAGTAAAGTAACTATTATTTTGCTATAGGCATTGATAATGTGAAGCAAAACTTGGACTATCAAGAATAATTAATATGCAATGATTGATCGCCTCCATTTGCCCTACATTATCTAGTGCGAGGTTATTGGATTAGTATGAGATTCATGACTAGGAATTAAATCATACCTCACTGTGCATTTTGAATATTGGATTGAATGCATTGATTGAACTGTTGCATCATATGCATAGCCTAATACAATTGAAACTGAACTACAGGTAAGTTTGTTGACTGTCATGTTTATATTGTTTATCGGTTAGTTGATTCTTATTATAAATGATTGATTGACACCACAGTGATTGAATTGATATAATATTGAATATTGTAATCCTTGAACCTCCATATAGTGGAGAAAAAGTATTAATATATATTGTAAAGTCTAGCTAGCTACTAGGCTTTACTCCAGGACCCTTATGCGCATATGGTGAATGGCCCCGACTAAATCCAATACTGGTTGGATAGGGGATATTGAATAAATATTTATTATGTAAGACTAATGAACTATAGTAACTGCCTTAACATTTATTTTCTTTCCGATAATGACAGTATTGTGATATTGATTTTGTATTGTTTCCATTAACAAGTTGTCAAGATAGTTAGAACGATATAAGACCTGACACAACAGATACATGTTATGGTATCTATCAGTGTTACCAGACTAGTGTTGCTCGAGTAATAATCATTTTCGTCTATTTGACTAATTTGTGAAAACATATAATTATTGAATTTTATGATTTCTTCTATTTAAGAGTTATGCAGGTTCAAGACAATTGGAAATTGCAATGAAGATTGCTTGAAGTGAATAAATCATGAAGACTTATGAAGAATTTAAATTGTAGAATCGAAAACTTGGTAAAGTGCTTTTGATATTGTTTCAATAGGGAACAAACATTGGTAACGTTTGTAAAACGTTATAACGATTTCAGCCTGTTAGAAATGCTAAAGTACAGCTTGATCAAACTTAGAATTTAATCACAAATGTTGGTAATGTTTGTCAATTGTTACAATGATTTAATTAAATCAGCGTTGTAACATTTTAATTAAATTTAACCTTCAAAAATTCATGTTTTTGATCAAGGTTTACAGTGCAAATTGTTACATAACGTTTTTACAATCATTGGTAACGATTTACTAAGCTGTCAGAAAATCAAAACCCTAAATCGCATTTTAAACTAAAACGCTATAACATTTTATGTCAAAACAGCTCATTTTGAGTTGTCTCTATAAATAAGGCTTTGGGCTTTCTTCCCAAAGCATCTCAGCCAATCCTAATCTTCTAAAATGCGATTTTCTAAGAGCTTTAGTTACTCTATTGTTGTGAGAGCTTAAAACTTCAAAATCCCTCAAACAACCTCAAACTCACTTTACTAATCTTGAGTTAGATTAGGTTAGAGTGGTTTATTGAGTGTTTTTCTTGAGTTTCTAAACTTTGAGACCTTGTTCTCATCTCTAGTTGGTCGATTGACTTTCCGCTTGAATTGTAAGGGCTCAACGATTTACAAGTCATAATCATTTCGTATTGGCTAATAGAAAGGCGCATCTAGAAGAGGTTGCGAAGCCCCGGAGATATAGGCATGTGTTTTGCTAAACTCCATTAACATCACGCGTGTCAAATCTCTAAACTCATATATTTACTTTCTATTGCATTTATTTTCAGTTTTTGAGCAATTTAGAGGTGCACTTAGCATAACAACTAGAAATTATAAAGTTAAGAAACCAAATGCCACCATACTTAGTGGTTGTAAAGATTTGGTCCAAATGTTATCAAACTTAAAGGTTTAAAAGATTTTGATCCAAACTATTCATTCTAATAAGTTTCTTAGAATTCTGAATTTTTTTTATAAATTTTTTGTTGTTCGATTGGATACTATTATTGAGCATTTACATTCATCATTATGAAATTAACTGTTTGTTTCTCGTGTGGTGATTTCATTCTAAATTTAGATTTCCTTCGAATCCAATAATCTGAGTGGTAATCAACACTGAAAAATAATAAATTATTTCTCACTCATTTTCTCTTGTGGGTTACAGGTTCATTATGCAAAGTTAGAGAAATATTTTCGTGTTATAATTGATAGCAGGGCTACCTAAAGGTATGGGATTTTTGTTTATTATATCTGACAGGGTGCAGAGTATATTTCTAGCATCATCTACTATAAAATATCAAATAATTATTGTAAATAAATTGGGAAGTGACAAAAATAATGAATGCCTTATGTTATGTATATTGAATGATAAATAGACGTGGTAGTTTGTCGCACCTCCAATAATATTGAGAATGTATAAAGATGGCTATCTTTTATTCATATGCTTTTGTTGTATGTCATACATTGATGCAAAGTTTCTATTTATATGCTTGAAAATATAAATTACAAGCCATCTGAAATTAACTCTATTGATAAATGTAAGAGATGAAACATACTTCTTTATAAAGAAAATTTTAAGTAATTAGTGAAGAGTTACAATATAGACACCTATAAATATTTTATTCATAACACTCTTTGCAATTCTTTCTTTTTTTAAAAGAGAATAAAAAATAAAATGAAGACGAGAGATTTTGGAGACGAAGCAAATTAATGCCATGTGTCTTCAGCTTTAAATGCACTAACATCGATCACTCCTCTCTTTTTGAATTTGTTTGTTGTATTTGAATTAAAAATTCACTAGAAGAAGAAGAAGAAAAAAAGTCTGTCGATTCTTTTTTTCGAAATTATTTGTTATTTTCTAAAAAAAATATTTATTTTAGTTAAAAAAAAAAAAACTATGTTTCTACAGGGCTGAACCAAATTAATTCGATTATGACTATACTACTTAATTTATAAATTAAAACAAAAATCACAAAATGGCTCTTAGCAGAATTGTGGCTTGGACGATTAAGTTTATATAGAGGCCATAATTGTATTTGTCAAATTTTAACAATCGTGGAGAGTTTAATGTCTATAAAATCTATAATGATATAAGAGTAGAACTAGGGTGTTCTTAAGTTCACTAAGTTTCTTTATGAACTCAATTTTAAAATCTATCAAATTGGTTTTAAATGAAGAATTTGAAACATTGAAACGCTTTTACTTTACAAGTGATGAGTCTACATGCAAAAATTTTTAACTTTCAAATCAATTTAGTATAAAGTCGAGTGGTCAAAATTAGAATATTTATAAATTAATTTTAATGCATTCATTTTTTGAATGCTTTTTACCATTTGACTCTATAAAAAAATAAATCCAAAATTTAAAATTCTCACATGTGCATCACTCATCAGGTAAAAGAGTTTCAACGGTTCGGATTTATCATTTGAAGTCAATTCAATATGTTTTGAAGTTGAGTTCACAAAGAGACTTGGTGAACTTAAGAACACCTTAGTTCTACTCATGATATAATATATTTTTTGAACTCATATAATGATATAAGAGGAGGGTTCAAATGCCTTCATTTTTTGTGTCTCTATTATGCCTCCATTTTTAAAAACTCTAATAACTCAAAATCTAAAACTGAAGAGTCAAAATAAAATCATTAAATATGATCTACATTATTTTATCTATGCATGTGTAAAAAATTATGACATTCTCATTTCCTACTTTAGAGACATTGATTTTTCAACTTATTAATTCACATAAAAATAAAATTGAAATGTGATATTTTTTATGAGCACAGAGAAAATAACATAGATCACATCCAACGATTTTATTTTGACTTTTAAGTTTTAGATTTTGAACTATTAAAGTATAGAGATATGATGGAGCCAAAAAAAATAAAGACATTTAAACCTCTCATGATATAATATATAGCTGACTATATTAAACTATGATTGACACGCATTGTAATATAATATATAGCTGATTATATTAAACTATGATTGATACGCATTGTATTCAAAAAAATTAATAAAAAATAGAGATAATTAGTTGGAAGTATAACGTAACTCTATAGACTACTAACAATTAATTCATTGATAAAAAAAATATTTAAATCGAGTAGAATAATCTTTAATTTCTAAATTTAAACACTTTTATTTTCATAAATTCATTTAAATTAATATAATTATCTAATTCTACCTATTTACACTCTTAAACACCCTATCTTATAATCGTATCCGTTTATTATACATCTGAAAATCTTGTCCCGGTTCTTATGTGGCAAAGGTCTGATTTCTAACGGTACAACAAGCTTTTAATGAGTAATTAAGTTGTATACAATATTTCGGTGTTATTCACGTTATGACGTACACTAACAAGCAACTTAATTACAAACCTAAATGAGTTGCATGTCACTTATCATAAATAATTGTGATCATGAGCTATTTGTCTAAATCATTTAACCAAAAATATAACGCTAGCTAGCTATTAATCTGATACGAATGAGGAGGAATATTACTTGAATTTATTATTGACAATGCTGTCTTAATTGACATCTGACAAACCTACGTATCAGTAATGAAAGAAAATATTTTTTTGTTATTGCCCTCTTCTAATCAAGGACAACGAATAAAAATAAACAGAGCATATCTTCCACATTTAATAAAGGTACATAGCTTTTCTTTATCTTTTTCATTTATATTTTCTGAGAGAAATTCTATTAAATAATTGGTTACTTATGTACCTTAAAACAAATTATTTTTGAAAATATTTTCCTTTGTTGACCTATTCAACGAGGTAAATCTAGTAATTACTTACTATAACGTTTAATTTGAAAAGGAGCAATGAATTAAGAAATGGAGCCCGGCTAATGTCATAATGTTATAATTTCAGTCTAAATTATGACGAGTCAATTTTTGAGATTTCAAAGTCCAAATAGTCAATTCGAACCGCCAACACAATCTCCAATATGTGCTTGGAGACCAAATTTTATATTTTGTGAATTTTTTTTTACTATTTTTTAAGATAGATACAAAATCATCGTTTTCAGATCACTCGACCATCAATAATAGTGATTTTGTACATATGTTAACAAATAGTAAAAACATCTCAAAAAATATAAAATTTGGTCTCCAAGCACATTTTAATATGGAGATTGTGTTGAGAAGTTCAGATCGACTATTCGGACTTTGAAATCTCAAAAATTGACTCGTTATAACTTAGACTAAAATTATAACGTTATAGCATTAGCTGGACTCTAAGAAATAAAAAAAAAAAAATTTAGTTATAGTCTGTTTTGATTAGGTAATTAAGAAGGACACGACTCTTTCCCCATCAAATTTTTAATTGTAATCAGAGATGATGTTTCCCATGAATAATATATGGCTCCTCACAACACAAATGATTACATAGTAAACTAATAATTTACTGCATGCTCGACGTATAGAGATCAAACAGGATTTGTCGAGCTAGCAAAGTAAACATTTTTTAGAAGATTCTGTCAGGCTGGACAACTGTCTTTCAAAATATAGAGCCACCTGACCTAGCTAACCTGTACTTTCCCAAAAAAAAATCATATATAAACAATTCCAAGCTCATTCGTCATTAATAAAATGAAAAAAATATATATAATTAGGTTACATGTCTTTTTAACGAGGCATATATATATGTCCCTTGAATGCGCTCAGGTACAACACATCCAGCCTGGCAAAAACTGCTGGAAATTAAATTCAGTTCGATTTTCTCGTGTGTATTATAAAAAATAATTTGTATGAGACAATGTTGGATCTGCTAAATATACATTGTGGAATGATATATTGTCTCTTCTCATTACTCAACAGTCGCAATACGCTTCTGAGCCATTTGGTTTAACATTATTAGGGGAGGGTTTTTGTCTGATCTAATTAAAAATCTTGCATGCATGAAGAAATATTTTTTGTTGTCTAATTAGTAGTTTATAAAAAACGGAAATAATATACTTGGTTGTGAGAAACTTGCAAAATAATGCTTCAAAATGAAAGTAATACTGCTTTAGAAGTATTGGCTGATATGCATTTTATAGCTATATATATATATATATGAGTTAATCTAATATACACTTAACTCTAGAACTCTAGGATTAGCTTTGAGATTCGCGCTGCACGACTTTTTAAAAAATCGTACAGTTCTAGAGTTAAGTGTACGGTACACTTAAGTGTATATTAGTTTTACTATATATATATATATATAGACGCAAACGTCAAATTTTTATATTCTTTGAAATTAAACATGCCGGTGCAGGCGTTTAGATCTCAAAATATAATTCTATAGAAGCAATAATATTATTGTCACTTTTTCAAAAATATTTATATATGCGGACTAGGAAGACAAATAATTCATAGATAAATAAATAATTTAGAAACATCCACCGTTACATTTTCTTCCCTTCGTTGAAGAAAAACATTCTGTGGCAATATATAATGAGTTAATGACAACTATATATATTATGAATTCTTCAATTCATGTAGGAAATCGTGCTTGTGGGCCCAGTATCAGTTTTCATTTCTTTGTTTCCCTTCGATTCTTTAATTGAGATTTAATTATAAAATATATCAATACATATTACAAAAATATACATCACGTACGCGCGATAATCTTTTTATATAAAAGCTAAAATCTCTGTAACAGTGTCATGCCAGCCTCATGCATTGAAATACAAATAATATATAAAATACCAATAAAAAGCTTCTATGTATCTGAATATACCCAGCTATACCTATATAATACCTACTCTGCTGGCTTAAATACATCTAAAACTTTCAAGAAAAAATTGCTAAATCTCTCTTTTCCTCCACCCCTCTCCCCTCAAAACCTCTTCTCTGTAGCAATGATGATAACCAAGAAACAGTCATTTTCTTACTCTAGGGTTGACAAGTTGGATTCCGAGGAAGAGCAGCACCAGAAGGCACAAATCTTAATAGAGAAAATCTTAAAGGAAATCGACAATATGACGAAGAGGCCGACTCCCTTGCGGCTAAAAGCAGCTAAGGTTTCAGCAAAGGTGGGGTTGCGTCTGAAGAGAATAAGGGTTGCTGCGAGAAAGATGCGGTTGTGGTTGCGTCGTAGAATCGAGCAATACTTGAGGCCTTCAACTATTCAGTTTGGATAATAAGTGTTATTATCAGGGGCAATTTAATTATATATCGTACCGACACAATAGAGAGTACGAGATGTAGATTGAAGCACCAATTGTGCTGGAGTTTTGTTCGGTTTTCCTTCTCGTCTTTCTTTTTTCTTTTTCCCTTTTGTGTGAATGTTGTGGGGGGAAGGGGTGTGTGTGTGTGCGCGCGCACTGCTATTTTCTGTACTTGGATATGCAAAATAATTTAAGGAAGCAGCAGCATGTAAAACAAGGTTTTATGTAAGAATATATATATGTAAGAAAAAGTTTTTTTTGAGATCAATTGTTGTGCCGAAAAGGCAGAGCTAGATGGCAGCATGTAAAATAAGTAAACAAAATGTATTGCATATTTGCATGTATGTACATCTGAAGGCTATTCCACAGGACTCGGTGGAAATGGAATTTTTCATACTTAACATATTTCTTGTTTGGTCGATGAGGCCTAAAGTTAAGTCATGTTTATTGAAACTTTATTTTTTTAATAACCCTTTGGAAGCTGAACCTGTCCCAGTATAATAAACCATTGGTACCGACTGGTACTAGTTCACAGAGACTAAGAACATTTATGAAAGAAAACACCCAAGAGTAAGATTATATTTAAGAACATTTTTATATTTTTCAATATATGGCTTGACAGTTGCTGTCAGCATTAAAGAGAGAGAGCGCGAGAGAGTGGCAGATCGAAGAGGCATTGTGCACCATAGAGATGCAAAGAGGAGAGAGCGCAATTGGAAGTCTCCTCTCGATCAGTTTCGGCTACAGTCGTCGGATGATGTGGCTGCTGAATTCAGAGATAAAATGCATATGATGATTATACTAGTAAATGATGCTGGTATCGAAGTGCATCGGTGGGTTAGATTTTGTTAGCAAAGTGGGGATAGGAGATCATGTGTGGTCTTTCACCAACCGAATTCGGTGTTTTGCATAAATGAATAAAATGTAATATGAGACAGATAGATATTTAGCTAGGTTGTAATTAGATATATAAAATAATCGTAGTGAATTATTGTAAGTAATTTTTTTATCAATGAAATTGTAAGTTGGCAGTTGCCATTTTACCCTCAAAAAAAAATTATATTTAAGAACATCATCATTTATATAGCACAGTCAACTCCTGCATATAGTTATAATTACCTATTACCCAAAAAAAAAAAACACAAGCAAAAATTCACTCTGACTCCTCACCTACCATTTAAATACATTTTTTGAAAAAATTAAATTAAAATTACTCAATAACGACACATCAAAATGGGTTGGGACTTGGGAGTAGGTCCGATGATCTTTGGACCGATCTTGTGTCGAAATGGTCTTTTGTATCGTTATATTTAGTGAGCAGGTGGATGTGGAAAGAAATACAAATTTACAATTCTGTGTATAAGAGGCAAACTTTTGGTTTTGATTTATTGCACTCCAGTTCTTAAAAACTGAATAAGTACAGTATTATTCAAAGGAAGTTTCAATTTTGTTGAAAATATTTAATCGTTTGTGTTCTAATTGGTCATTCAATTTCTAATAAGATATCAATTTGTTTCTGAAATTATAAGAGTATTTACATTTATGATATTATGAGATTTTCTAATCTGATGTGGCAATTTCTAATTCAGTTTCAGAGATGTTAGAAAGTTTCTTATTTATAAACTATGTGATGGAAAGTTTACTATTAAGAAATTTTTTATAAACTCCATACTAGCCAAATGATTGGCTCAAATTTTAATTTATTACTGACGTGTCTTAATAGAAACTCTAAATTTAATTTTAGAGATGTAAGAGTTAAAAACTTTAGAGACCTTAATTTATAAAAAATGATTAACAGTTATTTAGAAACTCATATGAGTTGCTGGAATGTAGATGCTCTAAGTTTCATTTTTCTGAAAATATTTTTTCTATCAAGCTTATATGTATCTATAAACATATTGAATTACTAAATTATTTAAATGTCTTGATTAATCAATGACACAAGTTAGATTTTTATGTTTATATTTTTGTTTATTTATTTAAAAAAATGCCACATATTAACATATATTATGTAACTAAAAAAGAGAATTTAACACTCTGTTTGGATGGAGAGTAGAGAAAGGAATGGGAGGTAAATAATAGAAGGAAATGAAATGGAATAGTAAGGAAGATTAATATATTTAATTTCTTCGTGTTTGGATGACTAATGAGAGAAAATAAATTTAATTTTCATTTTCATCTTATTTCTTGTTTGATTGATTAAAATTTACGAGGTTAATGAGAAATTTAATAACTGTTGTAGGTTTGACAAAAAAAATTTGTTTGAGAATTATATATGTAAAATATAGAATTGGACATTTGTGTCATTTGTGTCATTTTTTCTAAAAATATTTGTAATAAAATTTATTTCAATCTGTTACATCCCAATTTGGGAAGGAAATCTATTCTATTAATTATAATGATACAAAGTTAAATATTTCACCTCCTGAACCCTTCACCTCCAACATAACTTTATCAATCAAACATAATTCAACGGAAAGTTTTTGTTCCTTTCCATTCCCTCCTTCCCTCTACTCTCCATCCAAACAAGATGTAAGAGGTAATGGAAATCTCCATTTGTTTATTGTTCATCTTAGTGTTCAAACAAGAAATAAATATTTTCCTTGTTTGATTCAGACGGACATAAAAGAATAATTTTCTATTATTATACTCAATCACTCAATCCAACAAATAACAAGCCCTTTGGACGAAATCTTGTCCAAAGGGCGTCGGACCTACTCCTGAACCCATCATAATATTTGAGTTCTATATCCACCAATTAGCCCAATATAGAAAATAACATTACTAAAAAAACAAAACAATATTTGGATTCTGTATCCAACAATTACTAAATATACTAACAATACCAAAAATGAAACAATATTTGGATTCTACTCATATCTTTTTTTATTTTATTTTTTTTGCAGAAAGCAGAAAGCAGAAATACTAACATTAATCGGATTCTAGTCATAAATAAAATGTACAGAAAAAGTTACATGAATCTCTGTGTATATATACAGTACTATAGAGCAAGGAAGAAAAAATTTCTCCAAAAAACTACTGATAGATATATTTTTTTCGTTTCTAGGAGTGTGTGCATACCAATTTCTAATTCAAATTTCGGAACAACGTTTACATATTGAATTAAATAAAAGGAAAGCATTCTTAAATGATTTTACAATTACTAATTAGTGAGCACGCAAGTCTATACATCACTGAATTTAAATGACAACATAAGATAAATATATATATATATGTGTGTGTGTGTGTGTGTGTGTGTGTGTGTGTTTCATATATATGTTGCAAAGAGTTCCTCAAATTGCCATATTTATATGATATCTGCGTGTCTTCTTTTGGTAGTTCTTCTGGTTTTGTTATTGTATAGGCATGTGTGCCTCTTTTGGACCTAATGTTCTTTGCCTTTTTTTTTTATTTCTTCTTTTAGTCTGGTATTTTGTATGTAAAAACTTTGAAAAGTTTCATGGTAATGAAGTGGGCCTTTTGCCTTTTTTTTAAAATATATATATATTTATATGATATTACTGAGGTCGACTGTGCATATCAGCTTAACACTAAGCTACATAGTCTGGGAATTGGCATATTGCCCTTTTATAACTTAAAATTTGTGATCTGAGTGATTTGGCCATTTTTCAATTTCTTTTCTTTTGTTTGAAGGTTGAATTGAATAGGGGTCAATTGACCCCATTTAATCTATGTTAAGCCTGAAAAAGAAGCCAGATTTATCCGCTCGAATTCCCAAGATAATTCTTCTAATGAGAAAACAGATTGTATATACGGATACATTTGGAACCGAAACCGTTCACAATTCTTGACACCCTCTCCTCTCTCCTCTCTCCTCTCTCCTCTCTCCTCTCCTCTCTCTAGCTAATTTATTTTCTTTTTGTTTAAAGGGAAAAAGAAACCGATCAATCTACCAGCAAAAAGAAGTTTAATTAGTATCAGAGAACTAATTAGAAGCAATTGACATTGGTGTTAGCTTAAGCCCCTTACAATTAGTGATCATCACAAAGACGTGTGAATGTTTTATTTGCAGGGTATATTTGCAAAACACATAATTAATATATTTTGGCGTCCATTATTGCAGAACTCACTAATTTAAAAGGCTGAGACGACGAGAGTAGACCAGTCGAGCCTCCACCTCCACTGGATGTTTCATTCTTTGAGTCAACTCGCTTGCTCACTAATTTAAAAGACTGAGACGACGAGAGTAGTCACTAGTCGAGCCTCCACCTCCACTGAATGTTTCATTCTTTGAGTCAACTCCTTTCTTTAACTAAAGTCTAAACCTCATCATTTTTTTGCTTCGTCTTAATTAGTAGATTTTATATAAAAAAAATAGTATTAATAAAAATACTTGTAAAAAATTTGCAAAATAATGCATGAAAACTGGGGTAATAGTGCTTTACAAGTATTGGCTGAATATATATATGCATTTTAGAGCTAGCTGTAGCGCAATTAAATGTTCATATTTTTAATTTATTCTTTGAAATTTAACGTCCCGATGCATGTGTTTAGATGTCACATAATTATATAGAAGCAAAAATATTATTGTCACTCATTTTGTTTATAAAATTGCGGATTAGATAGAAAAAATAATTAATTCATATATAAATAAAAATTTGGAAACATCACACCGTGACATTTTGTTTTCTTCCTGCTACGTCCTAACTCTCCGGAGATATTAAGTCACGGTTTATCACGACACGTTCTAATTTGGGAGAGATTAGTCTGTCTGGATGATACGACCTAACTTCTCGCGGTTTATCACAACACGTTCTAATTCGGAAGAGGTTAGTCCATGCGAGTTCAGTCAGTCTTAAATGCGTATCTCAGTAAAATAGAGTGCGGATCCAATAGGTACGTAACTCTATCCTCTATATACCTCGTATTCCTGGATCGTGGACCTCGAGCTCAGTGAACTCAGAGGTATTTATAGACCTATAGGTCGGTTGTAATCTCGTATGGACATCCCAAATGGGCTTGTCACGTAGGCCGATAAGTCAGTTATGACTCTGTATGGCAATCTCGAGCGAACTAGCTGAATGGGCTTATAAATCGGAATTAGTTTGTGTGGATGATACGGCCTAACTTCGGAGAGATTAAGTCATGGTTTATCACGACACGTCCTAACTCGGAGAGGTTAGTCCGTGCCAGTTCGGTCTGTCTTAAATGCATATCTCAGTAAAATAGAGTGCGGATCCAGTAGGTACGTAACTCTATCCTCTATATACCTCGTATTCCTGGATCGTGGACCTCGAGCTCAGTGAACTCAGAGGTATTTATAGACCTATAGGTCGGTTGTAATCTCGTATGGACATCCCAAATGGGCTTGTCACGCAGGCTGGTAAGTCATTTATGACTTTGTACAGCAATCTCGAGCGGACTAGCTGAATGGGCCTATAAATTGGAATTAGTCTGTGTGGATGATACGGCCTAACTTCGAAGAGATTAAGTCGCGGTTTATCACGACACATCCCAACTCGGAGAGGTTAGTCCATGCGAGTTCAGTCAATCTTAAATGCGTATCTCGGTAAAACAGAGTGCGGATCCAGTAGGTACGTAACTCTATCCTCTAAATACCTCGTATTGCTGGATAGTGGACCCCGAATAGATCTATAAGTCAGTTGTAATCTCGTATGGATGTCCCAGATGAGCTTGTCACGTAAGCCAGTAAGTCAGTTATGACTCTGTACGGCAGTCCCGAGCGGACTAGCTGAATGGACCTATAAATCCGTTGTGACTCCGTACGACAGTCCCAAATGGACTTACTAAAAAGGCTCGCTAACTGGGCTTGGTACAAAGCCCATAATGGTTTTATGGAGTTTTTAATACATGGCTCTATGCCTCTAACACTTTCCTTGGTTAAATAAAACAATAATTCTGTGGCAATAATGTGTTGATGACAACGACTATGAATTCTTCAATTCATATAGAAATATATAGTTGATCGTGGACCCAGTATGAGTTCTATATTACCAGCCTTTACCGCTTTTTTTTTTCTTTTTCTTCCTTTGATCCTTTGAGATTTAATTATTAAATTGACCAATGCCCATTATATTAATATACATCACGAGAATCCTTTTATATAGAAGCTAATTAACTGTAAAATACCAAACAAAAAGTTTCTATATATGTGAGATCCTACCTATATGCCTATATAATGACCTCCTTTTCTAGCTTAAATACACCTAAAACTTTTGCAGAAAGAATTTCTAAATCTCTCTCTATCTCTTCCTCCAACCCACCCCCTTCAAAACCACTTCTCCTGTAGCAATGATCATAATTAGAAAACAGCCATTTTCTTACTCTAGGGTTGACAAGTTGGATGCTGAGGAAGAGAAACACCAAAAAGCGCAAATATTGATAGAGAAAATCTTACATGATATCGACTCTCTGACGAAGAGGCCGACTCCCTTGCGGTTAAAAGTAGCCAAGGTTTCGAGAAAGGTCGGGGTGTGTCTGAAAAGAATCAGGGTTTGTACAAGAAAGATGCGAATCTGGTTGCGTCTTCGAATCGAGCAATACTTGAGGCCTTCAACTATTCGGTTTGGATATTAAGAGTTATTATTAGTTGAAAAAAAAATTAAATCCAATCCAAAACAATGTATCGAACTAACGCAGTAGAGAGAGTAGACGCAGATTGTAGCACCAATTGTGCTGGAGAGCTTAATTTGTTCGGTTTTCCTTCTTTTTTTTTTCTGTTCTTTTCCCTTTGACCTTTTGTGTGAATCCTCTGTGTGTGTGTGTGTGTGTGTGGACACACTGCTATTTTCTATACTTGGATGTGCAAAATAATTTGAGGAAGCAGCAGCATGTAAAACAAGGTTTTATGTAAGAAAATTTGTTTTTGAGAGATCAATTATTGTGCTGAAGAAGTAGAGCTAGATGGCAACATGTAAAAATAATTAAATAAGCAAACAAAGTGTATTGTATGCTATGTTACTCGGATACTTTAGATTGACCTTCGTATCCGGCGTATCTCTTACGTGGTGTATCTTTATTCAATCGATACGGTCGCTGATACTCTGTTGAAACGAGCGATACGGTCGATCGAACTAATTAGGTAAACTGCGCCCGCAAACCGCTACCACGAACCATGAGCCGGGTCTGTGGACCACTTCCGCACTCCCGCACCCAGAACCGCAATACACCAGCGCACAAATGTAATTTTTTTTGCCGTCCACGTGAAAGTCTCCAGCCATTTTTATTAATACCCTTAAGAAAAAAGTTAATTTTAAAAATAACCATCAGTTCCATTTTTTTTTTCAAAACTAACCTAACCACCAGGCCCACGGGTAGCCCAATAAATAAGCAAACAGCCTGGCCCACAAGCGATCTGCTAGGGAGGAAACACCCCCCCCCCCCCCCTTCCACGGGTGGTCTGCTATAGGTTTAGAGTTTTTGAATCAAAAAAATATTATTTGGTAATTGGTTATAATTAAAATTCGATTAATATTCATATGTTAGGGTTATTAGTTAGGATATATATTTTCTAAGTGTGGTGAGATGAATGGTGAGATTATCTTTTTTTTTATGGAGATAATTAGTTACAACATAATTATAGTGAGTAACCTAATCTAATATTTAAACTAATATTATATTACATTTAATATCTAAACTAATATTTTATTTCATTTAATATTTAGACTAATATTATATTACATTTGAACTAATATTTTTTAATACTAATCGAATATTTTATTTAATACTAATCTATTTAAATATGATATTATATTTATTTAATGCTAATTTAATATTTTATTTTAATAATAATCTAATATTTAAACTAATATTATATTACATTTAACATTTAAATTACTATTATATTATATTTAATCTAATATTTTATTTAATAATAAACTAAAACTAGTTACAACTTATTAGTTACAACATAATTATAACAAATCGAATTAAAACATATCAGATTATAACTAAGCAAGTTTTAAAACTAAGCAATTCCATAGACTAGCAAATTATAACTAATTAGTTACAACATAATTATAACAAACGACTAGTTCTACTGGTACCAACTACAGGTGCGGCATTACTTGTAAAGCCTTGGCAACTAGATGATTGGCTCGGAGGAGTGGGGGGGCGGTTTCCTCCGTAGCAGACCGCCTGTGGGCCGTCCGTGGGCCTGGCGGTTAGGTTAGTTTTGAAAAGAAAAACAGAACTGCTAGTTATTTTTTAAATTAACTTTTTTCTTAAGAGTATTAATAAAAATGGCCGAAAAGTCTCAGTTGGAACTCAAAATCTTAAACCACTCCACCAAAATTTACTTTGTAATATATTCCACTTACTTTAATATTTAATCTATACTTAAGGTAAGCCTTTAATGTTTTATAGCTTGATTCGATAAATTAGACTTTTGTGATATATTCATATTTTTAATTAAACTTTTTATGATTAATTAAATATAATATATAATATATAAAATAATACACGTATTATATCTTAGATTTTTGAAAATTACCATATTACCATATCCGTATCGTATCCGATACGAAACCCGTACCCGTATCCATGCAACATAGATTGTATGTATGGACATCTCAAAACTATTTCACATAGCTATGTATAATATAATTTTTCGGGTAAAACTAGTGTGTTTTTGGGCGAAATTCAATTTACCAGTTACTCGGCCATTTTTATTAATATCCCTGAAACAAATGTAAATTTTAAAAATGCCCCTGCCCTCAATTTTTTTTTATAAATGTCCTGACCGCCTGGACCCAGGGCGGCCTAAAATACCCTGTGAGGCGCCACACCCTGGGGCGCCTCATATGTGTATTTTTTTTTTTTTTTTTTAGGAGAAATCTTAGTATTTTGATTTGAATAATTTTGTGAAAAAAGTTTAGGGTTTATGTATATGTGTATGTGTATGTCAAAAAATAAAATATTATGTGTATGGCTACCGGAAGCACTTCGGCCGAGGTGCTTCCGGGGTTATTTCAATCTATTATAAAATCTGCTTGGAGACCAGTTGTTACGCTTTTAATTATATTGTTGAACTTTAATTGAATTATTAAACTGTGTTGTAATAAAGAAATGTAAAGTGCAAACAACATAATACCAACATGAACATGAAATAATAAAACATAATGTCAACATAATGCGCGCCAATGTAATACAGCAATCCCATAGTCAAAATACTACAGTCAGAAATATATTACAATAAACAAAAAAGTTCACACAAGCAAAATAGCAAGTTTATCTGCCCCTACCACGACATCTCAATAAACCTAACAAACGACTAGTTGTACTGGTATGAGCTGCAGGTGCGGCATTACTTGTAGAGACTTGGCTACTAGATGATTGACTTACAGGAGGAGGGGGTTGTGTTCTACCGGTTGCTTCAGCAACAACTCTGGCATTTTCTCTTTCATTGTGTTCGTTTATTGCATCTGAATATAACAATGCAATTCAGTTAGTAATATAATTAAAGCATAAATAAATTTTGTACAATTCTACGTACCTGCCCTGCGCTTGTCGGAAATAGAACAGCGAGCCCGATTTCCCGATGGTCGCCCACCACCCATCTTGTCCATGGTCATTACAATACGCTTGTGTCTCCTCCTTCCCTTTCTTATCCATCCTTCTGAAGGGAGTATTCTATCACCAACATATGCAGGCCACTCATGCTGATCAGGATAAGAATGGAAAGATCCACCCCAAGTGGAAGCAAGGTAATCGGTACGGTACATGTCAGCAACATAGTGATCCTCACAGTAATTCCTCACTCGGCATACCGCCATCACGTGACTGCAGGGTATGTGACTTAGCTGGGGTCCTTGGCATGTACAGGTTACCGCCCTGGCATCTTCGAATTTAACAACGTACTTGCAAGCCCTCTTGACAAACGCCATAGTGCCGTCTGGTTTACGACTGGTTGGAGCGTACTCATTTGGATTTTGCACTTCGAATTCTGTTCCATCATTACCCATCAGGATCACGGTCATAGTTGCACCTTTGTCCCTGTGTCGTCTTAGTTTCTTCTCCACCCTTGTTGAAAATGACTGGTTCATCCTTATTAATTTTGCGGCCTTAGCACGCCGTTCCTGAAACCAGGCATTTAACTTGTAGAATGTGTCCTCCACAACTGCAGCCACAAGCAACATCTGGCTCTCCTTGAATACTGCATTCAGCGACTCAAACTCGTTGGTTGTCATAATTCCCCAACGCCAACCTCCATCACGAGTTTGATATATTTTCTCGTATGCTGGATCTTCGTTGACATCTCTGGGATTATTTTTGCCCACCTTCATTAAGTAGAGATTTGCCTTTGGCATGTACTACACAAAAAATAAGGAAATAGAATAATGTACGTAAACAATTATACTAAAAAATCATTTCCTTAAAGTACAGTAGTATATGTAAACAATTGAAATACATGTACCTTTGCAAAACTGCTAGTCATCTCTACCACCCTTCTCGGTTTTTTCTTTCTGCAATTCCATCTAAATGTATTAGTAACCCACTTGTCGCCCCCGGTTGCCTTGGAAAGGTTCTCCGCAACGTGTTTCATGCACAACCTGTGCACACACTGGTCAGTACGGGTTGACCAACCGTAATCTTCACAATCAAAAACATATTTTATTCCTTTGTGCTGGTCTGATATCACACAGAAAAACTTTCCTTCCCCGATCACCCGTCTTCTTAAAAACTGCATAAAGAATCCCCAGTTCTCGCCGTCCTCTTTATGAACAATTGCAAACGCCAAAGGCAACAGCTGGTTCTCAGCATCATATGCACATGCTATGAGTAGCCTCCCCTCGTAACGGCCAGACATGAAGCATGCATCAATGCTGATAACGGGTCTGATGTATGGCACATCTTGGATACAAGCACCAAAAGCCCATGCTATGACCTTGAATTGTTGAGCTCCCTCTATTAGTACTCCGTCTTTATCAAAAAAAGGGCCGTGCCATCGCTCATATACGGTGCCGACATTTGTACTTGCCATGGCCTGGAGCAATGGTGCCAGATAGCCATATGAATCATTCCAACTACTGAATATTCTGCAAACCGCAAGTTCACGACCTCTCCACAGCCTGTTGTATTTTGGGATTACATATTTGTATTTGTGTCTGACGGTCATAGCCACCGCCTTGATACTCATCGATAGATCCAACTTAATGTCCTCCTCAATTGCATCGGCAATTAGTGATGCTGTCAGCTGTGCATGGTCTGTCCTTGTGGACGCAGACTTGCATGTATGAGGTGGTTCACACTTCTTAATCATCCATGCTTCCCCTGAACCCACAGGGGTTGCAAAAAGGCGGAACTCGCAGCGCGTGTGAGTTCTACACAGCACAACTAACCTTGTTCGGTCCCTTTTGTGTATTATACATTCCCAATTGCCGTGAACATGAGTCTCATTTATTTTCTTTACAAGTTCGTCTATGTTGGTATAAACTTGCCCTGCAGCAAGTTCTTTATTGTATTCAACACGAGGACTAAAGAAACTAATGTCTGCCTCTTCGAAAGCTGTGGTGTCGTTGAATGTGGTGACTGGATGCTTACTTCCCCGACCTGTAATCGGGAATTTTTCTGCCCTGGATAAACCTGGTACATTTGCATCACCATCTGATAAGTCATCAGCTTCCCAAACCCCTTGGTATTCATCTCCCGTTTCCATTTCCCTTTCTGGTATGACATCAATAGCATCAACATCAATATCAATATCATTTCGATTAACGGGTACCGGTCCTGACTCTGGCATAGTTGGAAATCTAGGGATTATGGGTGTCTGTCTGGGTGGTGGTGGTAACTCTTCAGTATTGTGGTACCCCTGGTTGTCATAACCGGGGCTGTGGTACATCTGGCTGTCATAAAGGGAGTGCTGGTGATATCCCTGGTTATCATAAAGGGAGTGCTGGTGGTACCCCTGGTTGTCATAAGGGGAGTGCTGATGGTACCCCTGGTTGTCACAAGGGGAGTGCTGGTGGTACTCCTGGTTGTCATAACCCGAATTGTCATAACCTGAAGGTCCAACCCCAGCCAAACTTGAAGGTCCAGCCCTCGTTTGGGGAACCCTCTTCGAATATATGTCCATTACCGGGACCCCACAAGCTACAAATTGAGTATACACAACTCTCCACAAATTGGCATCTATTATTGGAAACTTAACAAAGTAAGGTCTACCCCCCCCCCCCACGTGAGTTGTCAATCCGTGTAGCCAATTCTATTTCATACATGTTGGGGTTTACAGATGTCTTTTCGTATATTAGCTGCTTCAATTCCTCAAATGTGGTATTTTCATTAATATTGAAGCCAAATGCGACTTCTTTCGTGTAATGCACGTCATCTTCATCCCTTTCTAGCTTGCCGCCGACATACAGTGCAACTAACATCTCTTCTTTAACAAACTACATTTAAAAAAAAAATTACAAGTATTACATGACATAATAATGGGTACAGTAATAAATGACTAATTGAAAAATAATTAAAAAAAAGTTAAAAAAAAATTACAATTTTTCTACAGTAGGTGTACAGTAAATGTACAGTACGGTACAGTGCGTGCAACAGTAAATGTATAGTACGGTACAGTGCGTGCAATAGTAAATTTCTACAGTAAATGTACGGTACGCTACAGTGCGTGCAACACTAAATTTCTACAGTTAATGTACAGTACGCTACAGTACTTGCAACAGTAATGACTAATTATTATAATTAAAAAAAATACCTATTCACTCAGCTTCTCGCCTCGAGAGAAGTTCTCAAATCGGGAAGTGACAGAGGCAGAAAACGAATGGGTTTAATCATACTACATATGAAGCGCCCTGGGGTGTGGTGCCTCACTTGGCTTATGGGGCGTCCCAAGGTGTGGCGCCTCACTTAGCTTGTGGGCCGCCCCAGGGGGTGGCGCCTCACAGGGTATTTTGGGCCACCCTGGGTCCAAGCGGTCAGGGTATTTATAAAAAAAAATTGAGGGCACGGGCATTTTTAAAATTTACATTTGTTTCAGGGATATTAATAAAAATGGCCGCCAGTTACTTTTGTTTATGAGGAATTGAATTTGTGGAACTTGGATGTAACTTTACTTTGTTTCACTTCAGGCAGCAGCAGCTGAATCAATTAAACTAAATTGTAATTTTGTTATCTGGATGATTTTTTTTCCTTGAAGCTAGAATTGTATATCTTCATTTTTATATTATGCACGTAAGTGTCTTGATCCATCAAAGGTTATGATTGAAAGATGAAAATTTTGATTTAATATCAGCCCTCCAATCAAATAATTTGTCTTATTTTGATTAAATACATATTTTTTTACGTGTAGAATTCTAAATTTAATTAAAAACATACACACCACATATACTGCTAGACGATATGTTACAATTAAAATTGAATAGATAACAAAATTGAAAAGAAAATCAATTTATTCATTTTCTTATTTCTCCTTTCCAGCTATCTCACATTCCTTATTTTCTTATTTATGAATCATGATGATGATCGATTTATTTTTAAAAATATCAAATGTTGACATCTTTTAAAAATATTTTATCAACATTTGATATCTCCAAATTTAATATATACTCAATTTAAGCTATAGTGAATCATTTTACAATTTTACTTCTTCAATTTTGATAAGAAAAAATATTTTTTTATTAATATGTTCAGGTTCGTTCTTAGTTTCATTTGTTAATTGTATGAAGAACATATATTGAGGAGATATTTTAATAACATTAACTATAATTAGTGTCACAAAATGAAGTAACTAATTTATTAATATGAATTCACTTTTAATAAATATTTTTTGTTCTTTTGGCTTTTGCCTATGAGATGTATATATTTCTACAAGCTATATATATATTTTTTTTTATCAAATCTATTTATCAAAGTTTGAAATTCAATTTGTAAATCAAATTCTTGATCTTCTTCATTTATAATATGTTTCCGTTGCAACGCACAGATACAATACTAGTTATTATCATTATGTGACTTTTCTTTTCTTTTTTCTTTTATTGTTTTTAAGTTTTTCAGAGAAAATTTTTATTTTTTTTTAGTTTTTCAGAAATTTTCTCTGATGCTGAGAATGAAGATTTTCAGTATTCAGTGAACTATGGAGTCTAGAGAAGTGAATCTGATAAATTAAAGTTCATTATTATGATGAGAGTAACAGCTCAATAGCACTGTTACTAACATATTCACGTAATGCTAATATACAATCAATTGTTTTTAGCCTCCCATACAATTAAGTCGTTTTCCGATTTTTAAAGTTCAAATGATTAATCCAAATCGTTAGATGTGATCTCCATATTAAAATGTGCTAGGAGACCAAATTTTACATTTTTTTTTTTTTTTTTACTATTTATTAAACCACTTTGAAAATCGTTGATCCAACGGTGGCTTAACCAAACAGTAAAATCAGTATTCACCGTTAAATCAATAATTTTGTAAAATACTTAATAAATAGTAAATAAATTCAGAGAAATGTAAAATTTGGTCTCCAAGCACATATTAATATGGAGAACAAGATGAACGGTTCGAATCGACCGTTTGAATTTTGAAAAATCAAATTTGAACTGTATGTATTTCTTTCTTTTTTTTTCTTTTTTTTGGAGTGTAATGGCGGTTCGGATCATATATATCGGAGTTTCCCGTTCCGGCCGTGATACTCAAATGGGACCTGGTCCGCCCGATCCAAAATGGAGGGTCCAGATCTATCTGGAACTGTAAGGCAAATAGGCAATCTCTCGTTAATGAATGAAGGCTGAAGAGGACCGAAAGTCCAAACCCAAAATTTTGGACCTATTATTAAAAGTTAGCCGTGCACCAAAACCCTCGTCTCTCCGCCGTTAACCCCTCTCCTCTAAAACCCTAGCTCCGCCATGCCCCGACCTAAGCTCCACCAGACCTCGTCGCGCAAGCAGAGGCGTCTCCATGAGTCCGAAGAGATCAAGCTACTCGACGAATGGATCGACGCCATGAAGCCCTCGTCAGGGACCAACCCTCTCGCGGTCCCGCCTCCGCCGCCATCCGCACCTGTCGGAAGCCTCCCCGGAGGCGCGGGTTTCAGTCCTTATGCCGGGTGTAAGCTGTTCTCGCAATTGCCTATCTCGGTAAAGACCAAGAATGGGCTGAAGGGGAAGTATGTGGAGATGAGCGACATTCAGAGAGCCTCGTTGCCACATTCTATGTGTGGAAGGGATATCTTGGGAGCTGCAAAGACCGGATCGGGAAAGACATTGGCTTTTATTATACCGGTAAATAAGCGGATTTCTAAATTTTTGGTTAGCTGAATATGTTTTGAATGCTTTCAATTGGAAATATATCATGTGAGGGAGGAGAAAGTCTCTCAACGGTGAAAACAAGGTTATTATGGCACCAGTACAAAACTGGAATGCCACAAGTGTCAGGTGGTAAAATGTATATATATCAGACCTGGCATTTTGCAGCAGTAGTGTGGTCTGAAAACACATGTACAATATGTCGGCAACTCAACCTGGCAAAATACAGTGTTGTTACAGAAGCCAGGACACCGGGAGGCATTACCAGTCCAACAACTGGGGTTGGTTATATGTATGGTACCATCAATGGTGGAACTTGAGCCAGTCAATTCTTATTACTTGTAGAAACAAAAATACTAAAATAATATGATCAGACTAATAAAAATTGACACCTAATGTTAAAATCACAATTTTAAATTGGACTGGCAAGGTAGCAATTATGTGTGTTATGAGCTATTATTTAATGCAATGTAATGAGATGTAAAAGGGAGATCAGAGATGAATGTGCTTTAAAAAATATATATATATATTCTTAATTCAAGGAGCCATCCAATGTGAAGAGTGCCTAGTAATGAAAATGGGTAATAACCCACAAAATGGTCTCTTAAGAGCTCTGCCACTGGGTACCATTGCAGATGATTGTTTTTTTTGGTGTCATGCAATTATTATTAATACCAAAAGAGATAATAATATAAAAAGGGAAAATAATGACAAAAAAAGCTCAATTGTTGGTTAATTAATTACAGGTAATAGAAAAGTTGTACCGACTGAGGTGGGGCCCAGAGGATGGTGTGGGAGCCCTTATCATCTCTCCAACAATGGATTTGGCTGCACAACTATTTGAAGAGCTCAAGAGGGTTGGAAAGTACCATACACTAAGTGCTGGTCTATTGGTTGCTGGCAGAGATGTAAAATCAGAGAAAGAGAGGGTCAATTTTCTAAATATTATTATCTGCACTCCTGGGCGGTTGCTTCAGCACATGAACGAGACCCCCAATTTTGACTGCTCTCAGCTTCAGGTTTCTTTAATGATGTTTATGACAACATCACTTCTTTTTTTCTCTCTCTCTTTTGAGTCTATAACGGTGTTTGATGATAAGCTGAGGCTGACTCCAGGTGGAAATTGCACAAATGAGAGTAATTTGAGCAAAATTGGATATTAGCTAGCACTATTTAGTCAAATGCACGCTTAAGTTGTCTCAGTTCTCGGATTCAGTAGCAATGGATAGCTTCCTTTTTGTAATTCTTTTGTTTGTTCTTTTGTGGCCTTTTTTATATTAGTTGCATAGGCTAATTTAGGCTTAATTTTAGCTTACATGAAATAGATTGCACAACTTGGGAATTAAAGAAAACTCATGTTAAACAGAGCATTTAATTTCATGATTCAAAATTTGGTCCCCTGTTTGTGGTGTAGCTGTGCTTACAATACATGGCTGCTCTTGTTCTGGTTTCTTTTTAATATTTTTTTTCCTATTTTTCCTTTGGAATGTGTTAACCTGGTGTTATTTCTAAAACAGATTTTGGTTTTAGATGAGGCAGATCGAATACTAGACCACGGGTTCCGTGCGGAGGTTGATGCCATTTTAGGCGAACTACCCCGAGTGAGACAAACCCTACTCTTCTCAGCTACACAGACAAAATCAGTAAAAGACCTAGCAAGGGTTAGTTTGAGCAATCCAGAATACATAAGCGTGCATGCTGAAGCTGTGACAGCCACACCAGAGCGACTGAAGCAATTGGCCATGGTGGTGCCAATTGATCAGAAATTGGATATGTTATGGAGCTTCATTCGGAAGCATCTCAATTGTAAGATACTTGTTTTTCTGACGACCTGTAAACAGGTGAGGAACTTTATGCTTTTATTTTATTTCCTCCTAGTGTTTGACAAATATTATGGAAGGACCCCATTAAAAGAATGAATGTATTGCATACACACTAAAAAAAAAATTCTTTGGTATGGGGTAATCTACAACCCATGCTTCCTCTATTTGTTCAAATGGGGCCTTAAATATAACTTCTTTCCTCACTTTATTTACACAAGTACTGTCTCTATGTCTAAAGTTTGCTTCACCATTTTCATTGCAAAAAGCTTGAAGTACCGCTTCCTTTTTCATGGTTTATATTTGTACAATTAGAGATGCGTGCTTTGTCCGCAAGTTGGTTGGCAAGAACAAAAGTGTAATTAATATTTTCATGTATTAGGTTTCTCATTTGTGTGTGTTATACATGATTTGTTGAGGGTTTGTAAGTCCCGTGATGAACAGTTTTTTTACCAAACAATTTAGACATGTAATATCTATGCTGGTTCTAATTTTATTTTGTATACCTTTTTAGGTCAAGTTTGTCTTTGAGACATTCAGCAAACTACGACCGGGTGTCCCTCTAAAGCATTTGCATGGTGGGATGAGTCAGACTCGTCGTATTATAACTTGCTCAATGTTTGCTGAAGAGACACCCTCGGTTCTCTTCTGCACTGATGTGGCATCCAGAGGGCTTGACTTCCCTGCCATTGATTGGGTTGTACAGGTACATATTACGTTTTGGGTTACGATAGATACTATACATACTAGGTCATTACCGGTATCGAACTGCTATGTAGTTGTTTGGTTGCTTTGTTGTAGTATTCTTAGCTAGTAAGGTTTTCTGCTGTAATTGATATGGTGCCAATATATACAAAACATACCTCACTGCTGCTGGTTGTATTCGTGTTCTTAAAATTACATCAAGTGTTCCAGCTGCTTCTGCTGCTGTTTGCTTTAGCATTTAGAAATTTAGGTTGATATACTATGCAATATTTATACTATAATTGCTTGCCACAAACTTAGCTTCTACTTCAAATGGGATTACCTTGTGAAAAGTCACTTGTTGTAATTGGGGCCAAATTAATTTTGGGCGGTTGTAGGTGGATTGCCCAGAAGATATAGAGACGTACATACATAGAGTTGGGCGCACAGCACGTTTCACAAATGAGGGCAGATCTGTCCTTTTCCTCTCACCGTCTGAATTTAAAATGCTGGAAAAGCTACAAGGGGCTGAACCAAAAATTCCCATTAAGTCAATTAAGGTAACTTCAAATTGGAATTTTGGTTTTGCAGAAAAAAAAAAAGGGATTTCTTACTACAAACATTTTTGTTGCATTTGTACATAGGAATTAACTTTTCTCTTTGATACAGCTATCACCAAACATTTCTACTATTTTGCTTTAACTTTTTACAACCAAACTTCGTTCAACTTAAGAAGTTATTTATGTCCACCTAAGCTTTCGCACAACCTTGCCTCTTCAACTTAGAAGCCATACTTTTTCTCAATGCTTTTGTACATTTTATATCCTTTTGAAGAAGAATCAATTAAAGGTTGTCAGATGAATTATAGTCTTGAATATAAAATCCTTTTTTTTTCACAAATATAGATTTAACAGAACATTTTGCTTTACGTTGGAAGTCTATGCCCAGCTTAATTAAATTCATTCGAAAAATTGGTTTGAATTTGTTGATTTTTCAATTGGCCTAGTCCTTGTTGGGTTTTTGTTTATTCAGACTGGGATTTAAATATTAAAATGTGTGGTACAATTTTCAAAAATACTAGCAATTAAGTGAATATGATCTTGTGTACAATGTGCTGTGCATTACTTAAATACAAAAAAAAAAAAATCTGTTTTTTCAGCCCAATAATGACAAATTGGAACAAGTATCGCACCGTCTAGCTTCTGTGTTAGTTGAGCATCCTGAAATGCAGCATACTGCAAAGAGGGCATTTGTGACCTATATCAAGTCCATCAAGGTTCAGAAAGACAAAGAAGTTTTTGATGTGACCAAGTTGCCCTTGGAGGACTTTGCCAAGTCTCTGGGGTTACCAGTGACACCAAAACTTCGGTTCCTAAATCGGAATGGCAAGGTGGGGTCTTTCTCAGAATCAATCGATGATGACATGGGAGAAGATGGCAATGGCCAAAATAGCTCAGATGAAGAGTTAGAAGATGATGTTATTGTGGCCAAAGAGTGAGTAATTGTTTGTAACTGTAGTTACTATCTTTACCAGTATTATACTGAGTTTGATCCCCTCATTGCACCCCACTTAAAGAACTCCAGAAATGTTCATAACAAGCTGCAATAAAATGAAGCCAGGGTAACATTTTTAATATTTAACATGTGTGATCATTATAATTGAAATGTTGGTTTAGTTGTGAATATTGTAGTCTTTAGTTTTCTTCCCCATGAAGGAACAATTGAAAAGAACTGAGAAGTACCATGTGTAATTTTTTGCTTTTATAGGTTGGATTCAACAAAGAAAAAGAAGCAAGAACTTAACCTCACGGAGGATTCTGAAGATGACGTCCTCGTTCCAAAAGAATCCAATAAAGAATTGCCTGAGAAAAAAATTACCGAGTACGTCTCTTCTCGTACAGTTTTGTAAGAGCTTCAATTTTCTATGTGACAGACGTGTCAGTCTAGCCATGACCCATATATTAGTTTGTTTATGACTTTATAATTTTTGTTAAATGGTTCGAGCTCTGTATTAAGGAGTGCAGTTTGTTTTAATTATTAAATTGATAATGTTACCTAACCTTAGGATTTATCCAAGCTAAAAAGAAAACAACAACAACAAATTCGGATTGGGTTCATTTCCATAACCCATGCATTGCTGATGACCAAAACCCTGTTTTATAAAGCAAAACAGCCCAGTTGTGATCAATGACCCATTGGTAGGTTGGGTTAGGCATTAACTGTGAAACAATTACTTTGTTGGACCAACTGGATCCATGTCCAGCCTGAACAGCAGTGCAGAGGGAAACTTTTTCATCTTCCAGTAGCTTCCTATTTTCTTTGTTTCAGAAATGTTCATACTCAAACCATAATTTTAGTACCACTGCAATTATACTTGTTTCCTTGCTTTAGAGATCTTATAACTGTCCTGTAGTTACATCATAAAGTCCATTCAGTAGTATCATAAAATTATAAGGAAAAGTTTGTTCATATTTGTATGTATTTGGTGAATTCATATTAGCATGGAAATGTTAGCTATATCTTAGTTGCTGTTCCCATCTGTATTCAGGAAAAAGGAAAAATGGATACAGAAAAACTTCATTAACCAATGCAATTCTCAGTTCTGTTCTTGTACCTAGTGCCGGCAGTAAAGCACAACCCTATTTTGTAATATTTTTATGGATCAATGTAACATGTCAATGCTTTTGATCTGATTTTTCCTCATCTTTTCTGCTGCCTTTTTACTGAACTATGCATCAATGCAGACATATGAACCTAATTGAAATGCAAGTTGATGGAAAAAGGTAAAAAAAAAATACTGCGAAGTAACCCAACTTTTGGGTTTTGGACCGGAACCGTCCGATTCGAATATGTCGCTCGAAATCACTTCAGGATTTGAATTCGTTACTTGAGATGTGTGCGCTCCATTTCGGATGGATTATTACAGATTCAAATCGGACAGTCTCAATCCAAAACCCAAAAGTTGGGTTACTTCACTGGATCTGAATTCATAAATCAACCCTGACTCTAGTTCAATGTGACATCTTCTAGGTTACCCACTAGGATTTCGAAAAAGAAGAAGCTGAAGATAAACCCACTGAGGCCAGCTGGTACAAGGGTCAAGTTTGATGATGACCTTAACATTCTCCCTCCTCTTGCTGCCATTGCTGATATTGATACTGGGGAAAGTGTGGTTGACCGAACTAAATGTTAGTCTTTTTCTACCTTGCTTTTGTCTGTGCCCATGATACTAACAGGAACTGTCTATTATTGATTGTTGTTATTTTTTTTCTACTAAATGTCTGCTCCCCTGGAACTAAATCACAGCTGAAGCTGAACTTGTAGAACAAAAATGTAATGCTGCTCCTGATACCAAATTTGGGCAATTTAATAACTGATTGCCATGAAAGCATAGTTCTGTACAATACCTTGTTCCAGTCGTGAAATGTGATATCCAAGTCTTAGCCGTCAGTAGCAGCTCAGGTGGAAGGTACCACTTGCGCCAACTGGTACCTCACTGGTCCAGTAGTAATCAAATTTGATATTTTGAAAGGTTAGCTAATAGTGATAGCTTTATTGTTATGATTTTAACAGTGGAGGAGAGGTACACGAAGCTAAGAGAGGAAATGAAAGAGCATGACAAAGAGGACAAGAAGCTACAACGGAAGATGTTACGTGAGAAGAGAAAGAAGCAGAAGATGAAGCTCAAGAAATGGAGAGGAGATACCGAAGAGGTGGCGGTCGGGTCAGACGAAGACGAAGACCTATCAGATCTTGATGAGGCTGAGAAACCCAGGTCGAAAAAGTCAAAGATGTATTTCAATAGTGACAGCGAAGACGAAGGTAAGAAGGCTAAGAAGAGAATCGGTGATGCTGCTGATAGAATTAGGTTAGCTGAGCAAGAGGCATTGGCTCTTAAATTATTGAGCTCCATGCACTAGTAGATTCTGTACTTGCGAGTATAGGGATCAAAATTTTGTTAGGTACTAGTAAAATTTGTAATTTTGTTCTCTTTTATTTTTCGGCTTTTATGTGTGAAATAGATATATTTGAGTATTACACATTAAGTTATTGTTCTTAATATATATCGAAAATATGGTTCTTAGACTTAGTACATAACTAAAATATCTAGAACGCTGTGACCAGTGACGACAGCTTCGATGTGTTGTCATACATAAAAACAACTCCAAAGGTTTCGGGCCATTATACCATCAATATAAAATTAGAATGGATACAAGTTGGAGATGAGGTTTAGTCTTGAACCAGATGGACTCATAATGACATGATGATTCGGTATATAAAGCTATATATTCTAATTCCAAAGACGGTTCAAATGTTTTTTTTATAACTACTTTGTGTGTTTATTTTTAAAATATTAACAACTTAAATATTAAAATAAAACTATTACATGTGATCATCTTTTCTCTATACATATTTAATAGATTATGATATTTCATTTTTATTTTAATCGGTATCAAGAACTTATATAAAAGATTATGGCAAGTTTGAAACTTGGATGAGAGAATTTCAACTTTATATTTTAATCGATATCAAGAATGGACAAAAATACAATATGAATAAATTCTAGGTGTTGATTTTTTTTTTAAACCCACTCATTCATATAAAAATAAATTTGAAAAATAATAATCAAATGTAAAAATAAAAATAAAACTGGAAAAATGATATTTTTATGTGAATGTAAAAAAATATATATATCAACATTTAATAATTCTTTTAAAATATTAAAAAATTAAAAATGTTTCAAATTATTATTAAAAATTAAAAATATATAAATTTTATTATTAAAAATTAAAGAGAAATTTAGATATATGCCCATTATAACTTCATCAATTTGATATTTATATATCAAAACTTTAAATTTAATTATTTCCCCATTCAAAAATCATTCAATTTATTTGTATCTCCATTTTATGATTTAATCAATTAAAAACATTAATTACTAGTGATTAAAAATAAAATGACATTTTTACGCTCATCCCTTCCTTCTCTTTACTAATTACCAATTTTCTTCCATTTTCATTTCATTTCTCTGCTGACTGGTTGCTTAAAATCAATCTGCCTTGGTGCCCTGATAAGCATAAATTATATACACAATTGATCTAAATTTTATCCTAAAACAACCTTAAATATCTTGTATTTTTAATATAAAGTGATTTAAATACCTAGAATCAAGTTACTTCGGTTGTTTAGCTTTTCATTACAGGAAATGATGAAAAATGGCGAAAATATCCCTCAGTGCGGATCAATCTACCCGCAGTGCGGATTAGTCAAGCCGCACTGAGTACTTAGCCGCATTTCCAACATCCAAGCATTGCACAGGAAAAAGTCCGAGCGTAGTGCGGATTAGTCAAGCCGCACTCAACACTTAGCCGATTTCAGAGACTTCAGAGAAGTAGTTTTAACCCGCAGTGCGGGTCAGCAATCCGCATTCAACTAATTCACAGGAGCTAAATAAGGAAACTTAGAGCCAGTGCGTATCAAACAACCCGCACTGCGGATTGGGTAAGCCGCACTGGACTCGCAGAAAGCCAAAAATTGCACGGTTTTGACAGTTTTTCTATTTTTGGCACCTCATGGACGTGTATTGCAGTTAAATGTGGACAGGGAATCCTGGGAAACAATCCAAATATAGCGCCCACTAACTCCACTTTCTAGGCTCTGAATTGGACATGATCCTTGGCTATAAAAGACGGGGTTCACTCTCCATTCATCATCCCGGATTCTTTCATTCTCTCTCTACACACACACACAATTCTTAGCGATAAATTCTGGAGAAAATGAAAGCTTTCAGCCAAGGAGAAGAAGGGTTTCCTGAGCAAGAAGTCGGTAAGATAGAGGTTTTTGATTTGTCAAAGGGTGTAATTACTTCTTTTATTTCATTTCTTCTTACTTTGCCAATTTTTATAATGGATCTCTCAATGAGGGAGTAGTTCTCTCTCTAGGGGTTTAGGTCAATGCATGAACTTGTTTAATTCTATTTTATTCGGTTATTTGTTTTTATTATGATTGTTTTATGAGATTCGATTGTTAATTTCTGTGATTTAATAATTTGTGTTAATTACATAGTTAGTACTTGAATTGTAGTATCCCGTTTTGGATTCGAAAGAACCAAAATTGACTGTGATCAATAGGATAGTACCAAACTATGAATACAAATACCCTAGGTTTAAATTAAGATTGTAACCAATTTAATCTAAGCCAGAACTATAGAAATTAAGGTTAGGAATTTGGTGAAGAACCTAATCGAGAAACCAAACCCTAATTAGGACATCTCACTTTGAATCGGATATTGGTATGATGGACTTAATTGAGAAGTACCAATATTTGAGGAGAAGAGAGACTACAAGCGCTCAATGGGTCTAGGTAGCTAGGGTGAGGAACCTAATCGAGAAGTCCGAATTACCTAGGCACGTTGTTAATTTACGAAAGTAACCCTTAATAACATATTAGGTTAGAAACCTCGTCAAATCATACATGAATTCAAACAAATACCGAATTAATAGAGTTAGCAAGGGATTGTAGACCGAATACCCCTAGATCTTCTCATCATAAAAGCAAACCAATTCCTTTCTTTTACTTTCATTTACTTCTATTGTTTTAAACTCTCTATTCGGGTATTGAATCCAAATCTATGAATTGTTAGAACAAACCCCCCAATTTACTTTTATTGCACTTTACTTTATTTTATTTTTCTGAAATTTATTATTAAAGTTTAAACTAAGTTTTTATCATACTCCCTGTGGATCGATACCTCAAATACTACTTTGATAGAATTGTGCACTTACAATTCATTTCAAACGTGTGTTAAAGGTTTAAAAAGTACATCATTGTACTGAAACTTTGCACCATACCCTTTGGATGCATCATGCCCTGCTTGCTTGTCCACCTAACCTCTCTCCTTGAGCTCTTTCTCTTCTTAGTTCCTTCTCAATCCAAATGGACACACACTCAAACGGCAATTTCAGATTCGGATTCTGATTCAAAAACCCTTAAATTGTTCTCTTTTCTGCTTAGATTCAATCTCTTAGCATAAGGGTCAGAGAGGTGTCATGGATATTGATAGAGCGATAAGGGAGAGCGCTGATAGGCGCCTCTAGAGTCTAGACCAAGTACTAAACTGCGGGACAATTAAGACGTAGAGAGCTGCAATGGAGATGAATTAAATTGCATACAGAACTGGCATCTAACTTTTGTGCCAGTAAAGTGTTCACAAAGGCTATAACATAATGTTATGCTTTAATTTTTGCTCAATCGCTGCAGATTAACAAATTAACCCAATAACGAAGATAGATGGGTGTACCGGTTATGACAGTGTACCCGGTATTAGCTTCCTCTAGTTTTTCAGTGCCAGTACCTACGGTTCCTTCGGGAAAAACATAATGCAAGGTACCGGTGGCAACTTTAAATTTGAGTCGGAGTATGGAATTACTGGATTCCATGGATCCTGTCACTCTGGCCGTCTCCACTCATTGGGTGTTTACATCAGCTGCTCTGCTAACAAGCATCGACAAATTCCTCCAAATAATTAAATGCATGGATCTTATCACTGGATAATCTTTTTGAAGTTATATCATCTCTTGTGATGCTTTATATTATATATTTTCAAGGAAACTTTGTATTATATATTTATGCATCGATTCGTTCATTTGAGTTTTTGATTATTCATTTACTGGTCTTTTCTCCAATGACCTTTAATACGTGATATTCTAATTATGCGCAATATGTCTTTTTATAATTATTGATCCACAAGAAAAAATAATGTTTCTTTAATTTTCTTGTAAATTAATAATTTTGAAAAGTCTAGAGGAGACATTTAGCCATGCTCCACGAAGAAAATGTAAAGAGAGAGGACCGGGAAAAGAATGGAAGGATAGAGGAGATGAAATTCTCTCCTTTTCCTTCTTGTTAATTTTATATAACAAACAAAATTAATTTGTACCCTCCTCTGCAATCTTTTCTCATCGTCACATCTTATGGAGCATAACTTCAGGATTCTGAAATCAGCCAACCAAAAATTGAAAAAAGAAAAGGTGAGAGGAACTGAGAGAAGGGGCAAGGAGAGAGAGGTCAGGTGGACAAGCAAACGGGGCACCAAGAGAGTGATTTTAAGGAACCAGTCAGCAAAGAAATGAAATGAAAATGAAAGAATAATTGGTAATTAGCAAAGAGAATGAAAGGATAAGGGTAAAAATGTCATTTTATTTTTTAATCACTAGTGATTAATGTTTTTAATTGATTAAATCATAAAATGGGGATATAAATAAAATGAATGATTTTGATTGGGGAAATAACTAAATTTAAAATTTTGATGGGTAAATATCTAATTAATGAAGTTATGATGGGCATATATCCAAATTTCTCAAAATTAAAATGTGGAGACTGACAAAGATTGAAGACATTTGATTTTACCTCAAGCATCCTTACTGTTAACAGTCACGTTTCGATTGGATTTTGAAAAAATAAACATAGTAAGATGTCATACGAAAATCATGAAAAAACTATTCAATAGAGAAATCAACTGGATATTTATCCAAAGATCGGCAACATTCCCAGAAAACGACGCACTACTGCTTGTACGCGATTCTGCCAGGCTATGATGCACGACCGGGCTATTCTTAAACCGCATTTACGGTGGTTCCTTGGCAATGGATTAACTTGTGAGGTTGCACCTTCGGCTCAACAGATCGCCTCTGAGCTGTCAACTGTAAGTTTGTCTCTCTCTCTATGATAAGCCCATGTTCACTTGACCTCGTAATGGGGACTTATCAGCTCTTAAACATTCTACATCCAAACCTCCAACCTGTATCTCTGATTCCTCGCACAATCTGTGGTCCACTGTTTGGCACACCTTAGGCATCATCGATCATCACGAGGGTGAAGTTTTTCCTATGGAAGTTCCTCCGGGATGCTATTCCAGTCGGTGCTATACTACATCAATGTCTCTGGGACATGCGGGCAGTTTGTTGGGTTTGTGACGCCCCATCTGACACAATTGAACACACTGTTTCACTGTTCCATGGCTAGAGCCACGTGGTTTCAATCGCCTCTGGGAATTCAAAAGCACAATTTCAATTATATGTCCCTTGCTGATATACTTCTCAACCTGTGGGAGCACTTGGATGAAAATCAGATTGCCTTGTCTGTCTCTGTCAGTCTGTTGTGGCATATTTGGAAGGCACGCTGTGCCAGAATCCATGGCAACAAGGACAGCAAAACTGTGCACAATTTGTGCCGCTTGCACTACGATTCAGTGTCAATACTCAATACCACTGGCTACGATCTACACATGCTCAATTTCCTGTTACAACTAACTGGTGTCCCCCAGACACCTCTCATTGTAACACAATCGCTATGCAGGGTGGATGGCTCTTTCCAGCAACCTAATGTGGAGGTAGCAGCCTATGCTCAATGTTGAATACAATGCCTACGGGCTTCCAACCAACAAAAAAAAAGACATTCCTAGAAAACCATGATAATAATAATTTTACATAATTCAAAGACACATAAACTGCATCCAAAAATTTAAGAAATACCAAGAAATCTGACAAACAAATTCTCCGTTCGCTATATCTATAGGATAGGAGAGTAACAAGAAATCTCAATACAAAGAAAACTCCCAAATTATCTGCTAAGACGGTAACAACAAACCAGTAGAAAACAAAATCCCAATAACACATAGGTATACAACTTTATTAGAACATAATAATACTATGATAATTTGATGAAATGCATCTCTTTCTCTCTTGCAAAACTGGGACGGAATCAATTAATAAGCTTTCACCTCCTAAATTTAGCTTGTAGCCTCCAAGAAAAGAGAGCATAAGCTCCATCACATTGTCGGCTCAAAATTGAATATTACTGCAAAGAGAATCAATAATTACTTAACAAATTCAAACTGCCAAAGCTATAGATAGTTATAACTATCTATTGTATTCCCCTCTTTTTAATTCCATAAAGGGGTTCATTACGCCTGTTGTTCATTGTGAAAGATTTTTTGTCTGAAAAAAAAGTATTAAACCTGTTGTTGCGGCTGCTGCTGGGGTTGCTGGTAATTCCCATATCCAGGATAACCCCCATAAGCAAACATATTTGCATTTTGTTGGGCTTGAGGTGCATATCCATAGTTTTCATATCCCTGTCCATACCCGTAATATCCAGCAGCATTCCATTGGTTGGGATCTTGTTGTTGCTGCAAAACACATACAAAAGCAACAAATTGAGCAAACCTAAGCGTAATAGATGTGAAATGAAAAACACTTCCATATACCAAGCTTGTGATCATGAAACCAGAACCATATAAAATCTTACTTGCTTGTTGGAAGGGGAACGACCCCAAGAAAGCCTAATACTTTGTCCAGCCACCGAGGTACCATTCAGGCCACTCAATGCTGCCTCCGCTGAAGGCCTGTACCATATGCAAAAAAATTATTAAACATGTCTTATCATGGTACATTGGTACTTGTTCAAATGCAGAGGAACAACTAACACTAGAATATGCTAATAAGGTTTTCCAGGAGAAATCAAACCAAAAAGCAAATCGTCAAAGATATTAGGAGAAGGAACCTGGATGAAAATTGGACAAAAGCACAACGCTTGCCAACAGGGATCTTGACATAGATGATCTCACCATAGGGACCAAATACTTGCCTCAAGCTCTCCTCAGACACACTCGACCCATCTATTCCTCCTACGAATATCTGCACCAAGGCATAAAAAGGGATTTATATAAAACTCCCAACATTTGTAATATCCTAGGTAATCATATCTTGTCAAGTGTTTTTGCATAAATGTTCTTTTCATTATATATGAGCAACTTTTATTTTCTCCAACGAGGCATTAACTGATCCTCATGTAGTACCAGGAAATTCTTCAACAAAAACCAATGAAAGCAGCTTTCATTTATAAATAAATAAACAAAAAATATATATATGACTTACTGTAGTATTGTTAGGGTCATTGTCAGATTCTTGTGCGCCCTGATAACCACCACCACCACCACCACCACCACCACCTATCATTACAAAAAAAATTAATAATAAAAAACTTAGCTCTGTGGAGATGTTAACACCACTGACCATTAATAGATTGTGATAGAATACAATACATACTATTAGCATACTGCTGAGACCCGAAACCCTTTTTGTTAGCTGCAGCCCCAATCCGCATTGGCCTGGTGGAGCAATATTCACCATTCATCTCTGTCATGGCACGCTGCTGTTCATTTGAGTCACCAAATTTAACGAACCCATACCCTTTAGACCGCCCAGTTAGCTTGTCCATCACAACCTTTGCCCCTCTAATTGAGGTGTACCGATCCTTAAATGTATCCTACATTGACACAAGCCACAACAAATAAATTCCTTAAAAGGGTTGAAGATTACAATTGAATCCTACTACTTATCAACAATCAATCAATTTTTTCTTAAACTAACCTTGATTTCACCCAATTTTCCCTTAAGAAATTAAGAAAAAAAATTAGGACGTTAAAGCACCGAGGCTCCTACATGGTAATACATAATAATAAATATCTAAATAGTCCCGTAAAAAATAATGAATGTATAGCAAAAAGTAAGCACCTCAAGCATAGAATCAGTGACCTCAGCACCAAGGTCCCCCACAAAAATGGTGTGGTCATCACCACCACTGGCGCTGTCACCAGCACCAGAATGGCCACGGCGCTCACCAGATCCAGAAGAGGCCCAATTAAGACGGTACACCTGGGTCGCATTTGGCATTGTCTGGCCTGTGTATGTCTGCAGGACCCTCTCTGCAGTGCCACGTGTGGCAAACTCCACAAAGCCATAACCCTCTGACTGACCCGTCTGCTTGTTTTTTATAATTTTAATACTCTTAACCTGAACAATGATAAACAAAAAGGAGATGAAATTATATATGAAAATTAGACAGAGAAAATACAACTCGTAACAAGTCAACAAATTGTGCAAATGGGATCCTAATCTACAACAACGCAATATGCTCAACGAATTCATTGAAACTATAAAATTAGACAGACAGACTAAACATTTCCTGCCAAAACTTCTTCAGTTCAAGCTGGGAGTGCAAGAATACCTCTCCAGTACTGGCGAAGCAGCCAAACAAGTAGTTCTCGTCCATCCAATACTGTAGATCTCCGATCCAGAGCGATCGGATCTCACCCGGAGAACCACCGAGTTGGCCACCCTGTGGCTGGCTGTAGAGCTGCTGCTGCTGTTGAGCTTGAGCGGGTTGTTGACCCCAGGCGGCGGCTTGAGGCTGGTAGTAAGGAGCCATAGGCGGTTGCATCATGTTACGATTATTCGAAAACGAAACCTAACTTTAGAATTGGTAGAGGTAAAGAAAGAAAGAAACCCTAACTAAAGGGATTATGCTAAGCACGGGAACTAGGAGGTAAACCCTAGCCCCAAAATAAGACCCAAAATGTGAGAGAGAGAGATTTGGATGGATGGAGAAGATATTTTTAGTAGTATGAACGGAGTATACTTTGCGTATTTGCCCTTCCAAAATAATATTACTTTCTAATATCATGCATCTATGCCCATTTTAAGTTGAGTGGGGTTAAAATGCACCCTCCTTTTTGTGCTCCAAACGTGCACCCTCTTCTCGTTTCTTCATTTTTAAAATTCAAATAGTTGATTTGAATCTACCAACGTGTTCTACATATTAAAATGTTCTTGGAGACCAAATTTTACATTTTTTGAAAATTTTTTACTATTTTTTCAGAATTTTTGAAAATTATCACTGTGCTGAATTTTTTATTATTGTTTAGTTTAATAAAAAATTCTGAAAAAATAGTAAAAAATTTCCAAAAAATGTAAAATTTGGTCTCCAAGCACATTTTAATATGTAGAACATGTTGGTAGATTCAAATCAACTATTTGAACTTTAAAAAGAAAGAAACAAAAGAAGAATGCACGTTTGGAGCACAAAAAGAAGGGTGCATTTTAACCCCACTCTTTTAAGTTAGTACTTGTATCCGATGCCCCCATGGCCCCATGTTTATCTTCCAATAGTAGAAATTGGACTTTTTTTTTCTTTTCTTTTTTCGTGAAGCCCTTAGCAATTAATCATTAATAAAAATAAGTAATACATCTACATGACATGTAAGCAGTAAATTACAACTAGGAAAACAGTAAAAGACAGTATGTGAATGACTTAAAATAAATCTATCTAAGCCTATTTAAAAGAGGAATTGGACTTGTTCATTACAAATGAATTGTGATAAAATAGAGGAAGAGTGAGGAACTATGACGAAATAGTAACTGAACGTGAATAAAATTAAATAGAATAGAGAAAATTATAAAAGTGAAATTATGATAAAAATATGCAGTCAAATTCTTCTCTTTTACACTTTAGTCATTCTCTATTTCATTCCACTATTCCATAATAGATGTGAAATTGAGGAAGAGTGACATTTTCACATGTGAGAATTAACTCAATTTCACTCTTTCACTATTTCAAATATGTCGAACATGATTGGAATTGTATGAAATAGAAACTTCTTTCTTTTTTCACTATTCCACTATTTCATACATTTGCTGAACGACCCAAAGGGATTTGTAATTCTCCTTCTCGCTTTCTTAAAAAAAATAATTAACGGAGGAACTTACAAGAAAACTGGTTCAAAATGAATAAAGTATAAATTATGTGCTCTAGTATAGTATGAGATAATTTTTAAGTACTGAATTCTCTAAATGTATATATAAAATTTCCCTCTTAATTAAATTACTAAGAAATATTAGTATCATAAATGATAAGAATATTATAGTTTTAAATTAGAAGTACAACTACGGTATACATGATTTTTATGGTCTAAATTTGTTGAAAAAATAATGTTTTTCAATAAATCTAAAAGAATAGTAAAAAAATTTCAAAAACTGTAAAATTTGGTCTCCAAACACATATTAATATGGAGAACAAGATGAACGGTTTGGATCGGTTATTTGGATTTTGAATCTGATGATTTATAGTTTAATGTACAAAAATACATATGCGTTGCAATGTATGGTAGTCTTACTTAGAGTGGAAAAAACACGCCGTGATTTTGGTCTCGTGTCATACCGTGCCATGACCAAGTGAACAGTGACCAAAATATCAAGGGGTGATCACGGCACGCGAGTCACGCCACGAGACCAAGTGAGCCGTGACTCGCGTGCCATGTCCAAACGTAACTGGTCATATTTCTCACGTTTAACTATTTTTTTCATAATTTAAGTTAGTTTGTTCATGATTCACCATTTGATTAAGACCTAACGATTCTAATTGCAAGTGACTCGCGTGATTATGTGTTCTGTCGTGACCAAAATGTCAAGGAGTGGTCACGGCACGCGACATGTGAGTCACGATACGGAACCGTAACATATGCCGTGCCGTAACCGTGTTGTTCCATGACGGAGCCGGTTCCGCCATGCCATTTTTCCCACACTAGTCTTACTCTCTCTCTCTATATATATAGAGAGAGAGAGAGAGAGAGTAAGGCTACTATGCCTTGCAAATTAAAGTATGTGTTTTAATTTGCGCTCATATTTCTAGTTTCAAAGTTTAAAACGTCGATCCGAACCATTCAAGTTGATATCCATGTTAAATTGTGTTTGGAGACCAAATTTTATATTTTTTTAGAATTTTTCAAAATCAGTGTTTTTTCAAAAAATTATAGACCATCAAAAATAGTGATTTTGAAAAATTCTAAAAATTTTCTAAAAAATATAAAATTTGATCTCCAAGCACAATTAAATATGGATATCAATTTGAACGGTTCAAATCGACGTTTTGAACTTTAAAACTAGAGATATAAGTGCAAATTAAAATATCCAATTTAATTTGCAAAGCATGGTAGCCTTACTCCATATATATATAAATCACAAAAGTAAATTGTAACCGGTGTATATGTAATCCACATGATGTTAGACATTAATAAAAACTACGCACAAATGAAGCACACAAAATTAGTATAAAAGAATAAATATGTATATAATTATGCACTTTAATTATGAGAGGATAATACATATATGGAGTCTTAAAATTAATTAAAAATACGGATCATGTAAATACATTATAGTAAAATTTTACACATAAATGCTCGTTGTATCTAGTTGATTTTACACGTATAAATTTTATGAACGTGTAAATGACGTATGTTGTAAAGATGGTTTAGGATGATGAACGTGACATGAATTGATTACAAACATGAACAAAAACACTCATGCATTGTAATTGTTTTTTAAGATGATTTTAAGCTCAAAATCCAGTGTATTTGTTTTATTTTACAAAAAAAAAAAGCATTTATAAACAGATAAACAGCATAAGTAAGATATTACCTGTAAGTCTTTGCGATTTGACGATCATAAATGTGACAGAGACTGATTAAAAACATGAAAAAACACACATGAATTGTAAATGCACTCTAGCAGAATTCTATGTATAATATTCGATCTATCTATTAGATTTTGCACGAGTAAATTAACGAACAAGTAAAGGCACAAGTTAGATATTGCATGTAAGTTTTGGTGATTTTAGGATGATAAATGTGGCCGAAATTAACGAAAAACATTGAAATACACATGCATCATACTGTAAATTAATTTTATTAGAAATTTCATGCCGAATTTTTTATTAATATCCAAATTTAATATTAAATTTCAAAAAATAACCGGATCAGTAACGTTTTTCGAAATCTACCCTTTCCGGAAATAGCCTCTGTTTCCGGAAAAAAAATTCCGGAAATGGTAGCTACTTCCGGAAAAAAAATTTCCGGAAATAGGATTTTTTTTTTTTAGGAAATTTTTTTTCCGAAAATTTTTTTTATAGGAATTTTTTTTTCATTTTTCAGTTTTTATTTATAATTTATTTATTTTTTGTATTTAAGTATTACAAATATTTAATATAGTTTTTTAAAAAATAGATAGAATACTATATAATTTGATTTATTCGAAAGACTGCTACAAATAATCCGGATCAACATTTTTCATGCCGGATTTTTTACGGCCGTAAAAAAGATAATATAATATAATATATGCATATGTATATGTATATATAATATAATATATGTATATGTATATATAATATAATATATGTATATATATGTATATATAATATAATATATATGAAAATGAAGATATAAAATATGAGGTATGATGAGATATAAAAAATATGAGGTATTGGAACCCTCGTTTAGTGCCTCAAAAATTTAGTTGAAGTTTTCGTTCAACGGTAGGCATTCAACGATTGGCATTTTCAAAGTTTTCAAAATCCAAACAGTCGATCCAAACTGTTCAACATGATGGATATTTTAAAATGTGCTTGCAGATCAAATTTTACAGTTTTCTAATTTTTTTTACTATTTATTAAGATGGGTACAAAAATTCAATGGTCTGAATATAGATAGCGATTTTGTTAAATACTTAATAAATAGTAAAAAATTCAAAAAAATATAAAATTTGATATGCAAGCACATTTTAACATATATATTATATTATATATACATATACATATATTATATTATATATACCTATACATATACATATACATATATTATATTATATTAATTTTTCTTACGGTTATAAAAAATCCAGCATGAAAAATGTTGATCCGGATTATTTGTAGCAGTCTTTTGAATAAATCAAATTATATAGTATTCTATCTATTTTTTTAAAAACTATATTAAATATTTGTAATACTTAAATACAAAAAATAAATAAATTATAAATAAAAACTGAAAAATGAAAAAAAAATTCCTATAAAAAAAATTTTCGGAAAAAAAAATTTCCTAAAAAAAAAAATCCTATTTCCGGAAAAAAATTTTCCGGAAGTAGCTACCGTTTCCGGAAACAGAGGTTATTTCCGGAAAAAAATTTTCCGGAAAGGGTAGATTTTGAAAAACGTTACTGATCCGGTTATTTTTTGAAATTTAATATTAAATTTGGATATTAATAAAAAATTCGGAATTTCATGCATAATTTATTGATGTATCTCTTTAATTTCTCATGAATAAATTAATGACCATGTAATAGACATAAGTCTCGCTGCTTTTAGAATAATAAATGTGGCATATAATTAAATAAAAAAACATTAACATTTATGTACAAAAAGCAATACACATGCTTCTAGCATAATTTTAGGAAAAAAAAATACTTGATGTATCTGTTTGATTTTCCACGAGTAAATTTATGAACAAGCAAACGACACAAGTCAGATATTGTTTTGTGATTTTAGGATCACAGATGTTTGCATAAATTAATTATAGACATGAACAAACACACACAAATGCAATCAATATATATAAATGATTTTAGCCGAATTTCATGCATAATATTCTACGAGTCTGTTTAATTTTGCACGGAAAAAATCTCGAACATGTAATGACTTGAAGATTATACGTAAATTTGGTTGATTTTTTAATCATAAATGTGGTCTAAATTGATAAAAAAATACAAGAAAGAAACCCAACACAGATGCACTTTAATATTCAATCTTGTTGAATTTTATGCATAATATATACTCAGTTCATCTATTAAAATTTGCACGAATAAATTTATGAATATGTAAACGAGCGTAAGTTTTAGTTATTTTAGAAACATTAATGTGACATAAATTGATGAACTTATATAAGTTTTAGTTATTTTGAAACATGAATGTGACATAAATTGTTTAAAAATATTGACAGACACACTTAAGCCCACCGCAAAATGCATTTCAGCAGAATTTTATGCATAATATTCAAATTTTTTTTGAACTAAATTAGAGATTATTTGTGAGTTTTGTGATTTTTTAGGACCACAAATGTGCCATGAATTAATCATAAACATTAGAAAAATTATTCAAGTATTGTAAATGTATTTTAGTAGAATTTTATGCATAATATTCCATGCATTTGCTTGATTTAATTTGAATAAATTTTATGAAATATAAATGACATTAGTTAGAGATTACCTATAAGTTTTGGTAAATTTAGAACCATAGATGTGGTTAAATGGATTAAAAATATGGACAAACACACAAATGCATTGTAAATAAATTACTGCAGAAATTTATGAATGATATTACATATGTATATTTTTTTTTCATGAATAAATTTATGAGCATATAAACCACATAAATTTAAACTTGTAAGTTTATCTAATTTTATGATTATAAATATGGTCTCGACTGATCAAATTTATTAAGTACCATGCTATAGTTATAATCATGACCATATCTTATATGTAATTCAAACTAAGATGAAGACACCAAAATAACAGTACTGAAATGGTAGCAAATTAATATTTTACTAATCTTGTGCCCTTAACATAACATATTACAAAGAAGACAAACAAACAATATCCCATCGTAAACTCCACACGGCGATTTGAAAAAGAGATTTTGAGAGTCGGCAGTCTAATAGCGCATATAACAGAATTAGTTACATGTATAGGATTACAGTTACAGTAGAACATTCTAGTGACAGCTGTATTAGTTAGATAATTGTATAGGCTACATATACAGCATACCCTGTACTAAGATTAATAATTTCACATTTCGCTTCCTCTCTATCTTCTTTATACACTTGTTCATGGTATCAGAGCCTTAGAGCTCTCTTTTCTCTTCTCTTCTCTTCTAAATCTTGAAATCAAGAAAATACAAAACTTTCTTCTCTCTTCTTCTTTCTTACAAGAACATGGCAGCAAACTCTGATGTTACCAGCGCCTCTACTTGGACTGGTACCGATCCAGTAGTTCAGATCAATACCCCGGTTTCAACAAAACTGGATCGTCAGAATTTTCTAACTTGGAGATCTGACAAGGTAACTGATTTGGGATTTAGGATTTAGAGTTTAGGATGGAATGGAATGGAATAGAAAGGAAGATGAATATATTTAACCTCTTTGTATTTGGATGATTAATGAGAAAAAATAAATTTAACTTTCCTTTCTGTCTTATTTCTTATTTGATTAATTAAAATTATAGAAGGTTAATCAAGTGGTTTTAGTGCATTTGACTATTATACCCTTTACAATTTTAAAATACAATTAAATAATTTAAACAAAAAATAAATATCATTTACCAGCAAAAATTCAAAACTTCTTCACTCATAAAGTACTAGGATTAAATACAATTATCTGATGGTTGAAATACTGCTTGAAATAATGCTGAGAGATAAATCTTGTGGCTCATTGCTGCAGCAACTTCAGGTACTTGTAGTTGAAATTTCTTTATACAAGTAATAAGTTATACTAAAATATCGATCTGCAAAAATTTACTAAAATTCTGCACTATCCAAACAACAAATCTAAACCGTTAGATGTTTAATCTATATTATAATCTACTTGGAGACCAAATTTTACATTTTTTGGAATTTTTTACTATTTATTAAGCTAGTTTGAAAACCGCTGTTTTCAGTAAATTTCTGCAGCATTGAAATCAGCAGTTTTCAAACCAGCTTAATAAATAGTAAAAAAATTCCAAAAAATGTAAAATTTGGTCAATAAGTAGATTATAATATAGATTAAACATCTAACGGTTTGGATTTGTTGTTTGGACATCACAAAATAAAAAAAAGGACGGCAGTACCTTGGACAGAAATGCTGCCAGCAGCAAATTAACCAGAACCTATATATATATAAATTGATGCTTGATTTTAGTTGTTTCGTTATAAAGTTTGGTATGCTCCAAAGCGTCAAGTTTGATGTTTATAAAATAAACAAGGTTGATATCAAATAAATAAAAAAATAAATAAAAACTTAACATGTTCAATGAAAAACGTGGTGGCTACAGTTTAGATTTGTGGGAAAGAAAGTTTGATGAGAATTATATAATAAGATATATAGAGTTGGACAATTGTGTCTTTTTTTCTCATAATATTTGCATCAAAATTTCTTTCTATCCATTACACTCCAAATTAAAAGAGAAATCGATTCTATTAATTTCAATTATACAAGGTTTCAATGCTTTAGATTTATCTAGTATATGTACAAGTGATATATGTACATGCAAAATTTTAAAAATTTCTAATTCATTTAGTACAAAGTCAAGCGGTCAAAAATTAATGAAAAATAAATGCATTAAAATAACTTGTAAAACTTCATTTTTTTTTCTATGTACAAAGTCATACTTTTAACCGCTTGTCTTTATACTAGATAAATTTAATTGAAGCACTTGTTGTAGATCGGTTTCAACGCTGTAGATTTATTTAATTGAAATCAATCCGATAGATTTTAAAGTTATGCTCATCAAAACTCTTTGGTAAACACAACACATTCTAACTTTGCTCCCAATTATAAATTGTCGTGCTAATAATCATCATGTGAAAAATATAAAAAAAAAAAACCCTATAAACTATGTTTAAATTTTCTATTTTTTTATACGAAGTTTGAAAACGGACAGGCATTAATTCAATAGAATGGAATAAATAACCAAACTCGGACCCATTTGAAGCCCAGTAGCAAGCCCAATTTTTCTATAATCGGGCCTCAGCTTCTTTTGTGCATAGTCACGAGCCAGGATATTAAAACTATTTTAGCAAATACTAAACAAAGATGTTTATTCACTTATGTGATGACCCAGACCAAAGTACGTATTATTTAACAATGACATGCCTTATTTATGTACAAGAGCACTCAACTTTTAAATCTGAGCTTAAATTCATTTCTAACAATGAGATTGAACAACAATCTAAACATTTCTCTTGAATAACCTCCTCCAACGCAAGATTCACCCATGGCTAATGATGAAGTGTGAGATATTATTGGCCTAGCTATCTCCTTTATTTGGATTTATTTATTATTATTTTTTTTATCATTTTAAAGTCTAGAAGCCCATTCCATTGCCGAAACTCGGCTTGGCTCAATAAGAGAAGCAAAATAATTCGGCTCTAACTCGGTTCGCTTTTGAAAGAAAAAAACTCAGTTCATGTAAACACTTGATTCGACTCGGCTCTGCTCATGTAAACACTTGGTTCATCTCGACTCGGCTCACAAGCTGGTGAACCAGCTCATATTTTTAACTATCCATTCATATACATGATCACTTAGCAAATTTAAATATCTCAAATTTATATGGTTTCTTACACGTCAACAAGCGCTTTAACTATCTAGAAATATAATAATTTCATCATGACATGCCACGTTAGACTATATATATATATTCAAGTGCGAAGCCCTCTGGGGTTGATTGTTTTTCTGGAATGACTTCTCTGGGGTTGTAAAACAAACAGAAAATTTTGTAATTCTTTACTTTTCACCAATCATATAAATTCGAAAATAATTTAAAGAGATGCTGAAATAAAATAATACAAATGTTATTCAGAAATCTTATAATACAAATGTAATAATACAATTTTTTTTCAAATTTGGAAAAAATTGAAATTTGAATTTTTTTTTTTTTTTTGTAATTTGAAACAATCTTTAATGATTTGATAAAAAATTGTTTCTCAACTTATAAATTCTGGATTGATCTCAATTCAAAAGCTCAGCCTAGCATTTTAATTAAATTTCTCTTTTATTTTATTTTTGGACGGGGACCAAATCTATTTTCATGTTATTTGATTGATAGCTAAGCCTGACAAGAAAAACCCAATCAATTCGAAGCCCTCTTAACAAGGAGTTATTACAAGATTTATAGAAATTAATAAGTAAAAATATGAGCTCACGAGCTTGCGAGCCGAGTTGAATAGAACCAAGTGTTTACATGAGCCGAGCCGAGTCAAATTTTTTCTTTCAAAAACGAGTTGAGTTGAGTTCGGGCTTTTTTTCAATTTCGAGTCTGATTCATTATGAAATATTAAGCCGCTCAACTCATTGATTCGCGAGCCGGCTCGACTCATTAGCAGCCCTAGGGCCGGTACCAAAATGCTGCTGAAAGCGACAAAAGAGATCTTTGAGATGCACCTCCATAGTGTTCGATGAACTCAACAAATCCAAATTTCACTTATTTTCACTTTCCAGTGGATATTGGTTCTTACCAACTTAAGTTGGAGGAAAAATAATAGCAATTTTGAATCACAGATCGTAGTGAAAGGAAAATGAGAAACATAAAATGTACAAAAAGGGGAAGTAGATCTGGAGCAGAGAGTAGTGAAGGAAGAGGAAATATTCATAAATGAAAAAAATGAGGAGACATATAGATGGGAAGAAGAGTGGAATTACAAGTAAAAACTGAAAAACGCATTAAATGTGTTCAAGGGAGATAGGGAAGGAGAAGAGACGGAGCTAATTATCATTTAGGAACTTTTATGGGCTTATAAGATACAAATAAGCTCAAAATTTGTCTCTATTTGATTGAACTCGGCCTACACTTTTTATTTCTAATTTTCTATATTGTCAGTCCTCTAAGAGGATCTTTACCAGATATTGGATAATGGGTATCCAGTACAAGAAGTGTTATCGGATAATTGGATTATAGATTAGTAATCCGAAATCATGGAACTGGATTGCTGATATGAATTTAGTTTCAAATCTAACTGATTTACTGCTGCAGCATATGTGCACTTGAAACATTAAATCTGGTATTTTTATTGTTAGGGTATCTTTGGCGATATTGGTTTCCACAAACAAGGTTCAACAAACATTTTCAATAAACCTGCCTCATGTACTCTCTACAATTTAGCCATCAAGATAAATCTTAGGCCAACAGCATTATCATCTCATAGGTTGCAAAAAAGAACTGCTAACATGCCATAAATTTTGTTTTATTCAACACACTAATGTTTCTAGCTACTCTCTTATATCTCTACTAATATTTCTTAAAAATTTTCATTATTCCTTGCGTTTTGTGGAATTTAAACTCGTTTTTTATGGTACCATACTACCATTGACCATCTATACTATAAATCTAGAACCTCTTATTCTAGAGAACATATCTATGATTTAACAGCTTTATAATTGTTAAAAATGTTGTTGTCACATAACCAGTCTCACCAGCTAGATAATTGAACAAGATTTATCAATTCGTTGCCCATTATAAAATAATACATGGAGCCATAGTCAGACTAATTGCCGAAATCTAACAGGGACTCTTGCCTACGTTTCATGAAAGAAAAACGAGCACTTATAATTTATAACAGATCGATTAAAATGTATTTCCATAGTCTATACTGATTCAGAGATAAATAATTTTATTTAAAATGTACCACTCATCAATAAATGAGGAGGGATTTGTTCGTGATTATTGGTGTCACACTTTGTCGATTTTTATTCGTACTTAAATTAATCGGTATTGTAAATAACAGTATGCGCTCGTCAAACGGATGGGGTACCGTCAAGCGATTAATTAAAATGTCGCCAATTAATCTGAATTTTGCAGACAATATTGTGTTTCATTAAAATTATGTGCATACTCACAAGTTTTTAAAAATGATTAATTAAATTTATTTTAACTTAATATTTTTGTTAATTAATAAACTGACAGAGTATATAATGTATAACTGCAGGAAAAAAAAGAATAACAACAATAACTGACTAATTGGCCGTATAAATATTAGTTTTCTAAAAATTAATCGGATCGTTAAAATAGAACAACCAATTAATCAAACAAATCGGCCGGTTAGTCAAGTTAAACGGCCGTTTTTTACCACGCTGCAAGCCTTCAATACACAAGTATAGACCAAAACATAACAAATTCTCAATAACAAATTAATTAATATAGTCCTACGGCCACATGGGCTGTTTCCCGCAAAAAAAATGTCTTGGGTTGATCTCTACGTGCCAACTCCCAGAACAAAGCAAGTTGTCTCAAGATATTTTGGACACAAACCATCAATAGTTCAGAACCATTAGTTCCCTACCAAAGATTCTCCTTCTCTCTTCCAGTATTGCCAAAGAAGAAAGATTCTCTCCCTCTCTAATGGAGATGCATCCCATTTTGCTCAGATACTCTCCATGGCCTTTCTTCTTCTTCCATCTCCAACGCTCCCCTTCTGCACCTCCTAATTATGTTCATTGGACAGAGACCCCCGCCTCTCACCTCTATGCCGCCAACCTTCCTGGTCATCTCTCTCTCTCTCTCTCTCTCTCTCTCTCTCTCTCTCTCTAAATCATGATTATGTGTTTCCAATTTGTTATTGTTTTTCAATTTGGTCAAATAATTTGAGCACTAAATCTGTGTAACGCAAAAGGATATGAATTTTTTAATTAGGTCTGAGGAAAGAAGAGATAAGAGTAGAGGTGGAGGATTCCTTGTACATGGTGATACGTACTGAACTTTGCAATACCGGTATTGGTACAGAAGAAGAACAAGAAGAAGAAAAAGAAGAGAGAATGAGGCAGAGAAGCTTCAACAGGAAATTCCGATTGCCGGTACGAGTCGATCTGGAGGGAATCACGGCCCGATACGAGGACGGGGTTCTGACGGTGACCGTACCAAGATTAATTCGTCGGCCTCAGATTGAGTGCTCCGGTTTGGATCAGGGGGTTAAATCAGTTGCTCGTGCTGCTTGAGCTGATTTGTGCAATTCATTAATTGGATTTTATTTCTGTGGGTCAGTGGGTTTGATATAAAATATCTATCTATTAAGTTCAAATTCATGATAATTGAGTGATAAGATTTGTACATGTAACTTTCGTGCTAATACACACACACACTGTAGTCTGATGCCTCCATCGTTTGGGCACCTCGTTACTTTGAAAAATAGCTTCGACTTGTTAGTTTTGTTTCATTGATACTCTTCTGTTTTTTTGGGCCTAAATTTACAAGCATCACCATTCACACGGATTAATAGTCAAAATTGACTAGTGGGCTAATAATAATTGAACACTTCAGATATAAGCCCATGGGCTTCCATAAAAGCCCGGTTGAGTCTATGTAAATAGCCCAACAAAGATAACATTAGTACTATTATTTCGCAAAGACCCAACATAGCAAACATTATTATTTCACATCCTGGACAATTTCATCGAATAATTCAGACTAAGAAACAGTGACCTTCAGTGATGCAAAAAAGAAATACTCATACTTGAATTTTTGTATCTGTTATCAGGGCAAATTCAAAATTTTCGTTAGGGGTCATTAGGGGGGAGGAGGAGGAAAAAATATAGTTAATCGGGTTCAAATCCATAATTATAAACTAATTGGATACTATATAAAAAAAATATATTTAACTTATAATTTTATTTATCAATCATAATTTTAAAAAATATATTTTAATTTTAGTCCTAAATTTAACCCGAAACACAAATCCGAATTTCAGAGGGGGTAAAGTCTGTCAGAACCGATAGATTACCATTAAAATTCAAAATCTAGGGGGTGACCCCCCCCCCCCCCCCCCTCGCGGTATATGTGAGGTCCCCTGTCTGTTATGTACCTAGCATAATAATAAAACAGTTTGATGGCGACTTGGATTGTTTCAAAGAAGTATAAAATAGACATTTCATTCTAATTATGTTTGGTTGAGAAGAAGTGAAATAAACTACTTACTTCACACTTTAATAGTTAAATTGGAAGTTGAATGAAAAAAAATAAGATGGAGTGGTGAATTAGACAGATTAACTCACTCCACTTATAAAATCCATTGTCATAGATAAAAGTTTATTTCTCAATATCTTACTCCTCATACGGTTCAATTTAATCCATAAATTTAACTACTAATAAACGAGGTGTAAAATATGAGAAGTAAGATAAAATAAACAATTTAATATTTATTATCTCTTTAGCTTCTTACTGATGCAAAAGCAGGATTGATAATTCATTTTGAGTGAGTCTATGGTACTATGCATATTACAATTTGGTCTGTAATACGGTTTAATATTTGACTTTTTAAAATTCTAACGGTTGATCCGAACCGTTCATCTTGTTCTCCATATTAATATGTGTCTGAAGACCAAATTTTGCATTTTTTGAAATTTTTTTACTATTTTTTTACTATTTTTTTAGATTTATTAAAAATCACTGTTTTTGGATGGTCCAGAATTTTCAGATCAAGTGATTTTCTAAATATTTAAAAAAATAGTAAAAAAAATTTTAAAAATATAAAATTTGGTCTCCAAACACATATTAATATGGAGAACAAGATGAACGGTTCGGATCGACCAATAGGGTATTTAAAACTTAAATATTGAGTCATAGCACGGACCAACCCGTGATATGCATAGTACCATAGACTCACTCATTCATTTTTTAAACTAACATTATTTTTGCCTCTTGATGTTGGTCCTTTGCATCCGTCGGATACCATCATAGAGATATCAGAATTTGATACCTTCGAACATGCAAATTTCTTGGGATTGGATTACTTACTTGAATTAGAAGGGTCTGATTTAGAGGACTATTTAGCTGACTAGGCTGACTGGGCTGCTTCCTCCATCTACGGTCTCTCCGACTCTAACTCTCCTGTCTCTAGTTCTCCTTCTGATGATGCATTGGGTAGTAGTCATATCGACAGTAATACTGTATTGTAATAGCTTTAGGTGCTTTCTACTACTATATGTTGTATGTTTTTGCTAACCGATATTAAATTTACTCTTTGTTAGATGATGGAGTAGTGAACTCTCTGTTATTGCTTGCATGAGACATCGATTTTGTAATCAAATTATTATTGTTTCGTAATGAAACATGTGGACTTTCCACTGTTGTCAATAAATAAATAAATAAAAACTTCATTAATTTCACTCAACCGAACACGGCCTAATAAATACTAGTCATAAATTGCTACCACCTCATTATTAACTTTACTACACAACCAAATAAAACTTCAATTTTCCTTTACAATAACTCTTGGCTCACTATTAGAGTGTGCTCTATAAACAATGTGAATAGAAGAAGGGGACAGAAGCAGAAGGATTTGGTTCACTCTCTCTACATCTCGAATTGGGAGGGGCATATTTCAAAATTTTATACGTAGAGTTCCTCTTGACATAGTATTGCTTCTCTTTCTCTCTTCTCCTATTTCTTCACTTCTGAAGCGAGTGAACATCACGAACAACTCTGATCTAAATGTGTTTCACCTCCCATCCCTTCCCTTTCCTTTAATAGTTTAGTTCTGGAGCTGAGTCTTCATGTTCGCTACCACCTAAGCATAGCTGGTGAAGTCTTTGAATGGCCTAGATAATTTTTGTCGAATCTTCTTTTTCGTCGCCTTTTTTTTTTCCCCATACATATCACTAGTTATGAATTCTCACTAATTAGATTGTTTACATGTGTCACTAGTTAGATACGTAAAGAACATTAAATATTTTAAAAAAATATGACACTCATTAATTATTATTCATGTTATCTATTGTAGATTTGTAGGTACTAAATTTTTTTTTTTGGTAAATAGCCCGTAAGCATACTAACTAGAGTAAAGCTAATATACACTTAAGTGTACCAATGAACCCATACACTTAACCCTAGGACCGTACGATTAGCTTTGAGATTTGTGTAGATTCTTTAAAAGTTGTGATGCACGAATCTCAAAGCTAATCGTACGATCCTAGAGTTAAGTGTATGGATTCATTGGTACACTTAAGTGTATATTAGCTTTACTCTACTAACTAACTTATTAAAGCTGAGAAAATGAAACAGTTGTTAACGAACTAATTTCCTGAGCACGATAGATAAGACACTGATATCCTGACACTGGACCCCATACTCGTATTTTGAATTGGTAACTAATCCGGTCCACACCTATAACGCACAGACCCTTTACTACTAGTACGGATCTCAATCGGACGGTCCAGACTCCAGATTAACTCAGAATTTGAGTTAATGGATACGAATTCGCAAGAGAGTGGGTATCCTCTAAGATATCTCAAGTTTTGCATGACTGACGTGTCCAGTGCCTATTCGGGGGTGATGTAGGAGGTCAGTATTTGTGTGCTTTGAGATTCGTGCAGAACGTATTTAAACGGTTGGGATTTTCCATAAAGTCACACAAAGTTTGAGATATCTCAGAGGATACGAATTCTTATCAAGATCAGGCGACGAATTTTTTTTGTCGAAACTGGAAAAGTGGAACGCGTGCAAACTGGAGAAAAGATTTATCTTTTTCTCTCTTTTCCTTCGAGCGGGAAAATCCCAAAAACCAAAACCCTTCTCTCTCCCTCTAGGGTTTGAAGGCTTAGAAGCTTCAACCGGCACTTCTCCACCGAAATTGCCCAAATCCTGGCCTAGATCCGTGCTAATTCCAGAAACCCTAGCCTAAGCTTTTCTCCTTTCAGAAAATTTATCTCTAGCCACTCACGCCCATGGTAACCCAACAATGACCGACGACAGGGAAGACTTCCACTGGGGCTCCGCCCAAAATGGCGGCGGCGCATCCGATCGTACCTACATGGTGCAGCCTGGGCGTGATCTTCAGTCCAACTGGGAGGTGGATCTCGCAAATAAGCTCGAAGAATACCTCCTTAAGATCTGCTCCGGAGAGATGACTTTTTCAGAGGAGGATCAGTTTCTCCACTCGGTTAATTTTGCTGAAGGTACATCTACTAAGCTCTATCTCAAAAAAACTGCCACTTTCCAAAGAAATTTCTCATCATGTCCTTCAAAAGATGGTTATTTGCAAGTCTACCTACCAAAGTTCGAAATTTAAATCTCTTTTAGTGGGAATTGCAGGGAGGGTACAACTTCAAAAGCTCTGATAAAAAGTGTTTTTCTTTTGCTATCTTTTTAATGGCTGCAATTTGGGTGTTTAATTATTGGAGAAGGAATCCTTTACCTCTAGAAGTTGCTAACTTTTGGCATTTTCTTGTAATGGCCGGCCCCAAATTGGTCTATCCCGTTTCCATTTTTGTTATGTGTATTAATTAATAAAAAAATAATAATGCCAATCAAGGCAATTATAGAAGCTAGTTGACCCATAAATAGTAACATTGACCCACAGATCACAATTTGCTGTGATGGTTTTGGCCATAAGAACATTGAAGTGAAATTTGAAAATTCATAGAACAGATACCTAGCAATGATGGTCAGGGTACCACCATGCCTCTTTGCTTCGGCTGGGACCATAGAAAAAAAAGTTATTGATGGGCGGTCTTTTTACTTTTTTGGTGTAGCTGCACTACTTCTTCAAGGTTCAGTGCAAGTATACAGCCGGAAGGTGGAGTATTTATACTCTCTAGTTCTTCATGCACTGGAGTTTCTTTCTCAAAAGAGGTTTGTAATCTGATTCCTTCTGTTTCAGGGGCCTTTTCAGATATTTCCTTCGTCATCTGTATACTTGCATCTCTAGAGAAAATACAAGAATTAGCATATTGATATATTGGCTGGTTTACATGATACCAAAGATGAACATGTTTTGATCTTGCTCTCATTATAATATAGTTCAGGTACCATGTCTGTTTATATATGTTTGCTCTAGAGCCACAGTGGCACAAATTTATTAGTTTTTGTTGATTGGCCAAGATATAATGCACTGGCATTAAATGGTTGATACAATTAATTTGATGTACTTGACTGGGTAACTGTTAGGAGATGAGGTATAAAATAAAAGAAAATTGTCCTAACACAAAGTAATTAAACAAAGTACAATGCACCATGATTTATTGAGTTAAAATCTTTGAGGTAATATGCTCCTGAAAAGTCAGAAATTTCCACTTGTAGGCAGCAAGACCAACCAGAGAAAGGTGGTTCAGACCAGGCTGATGGGAAAAGGCCAGACCCAGATGCAAACCAAGAAGAAGAGGAATTTCTAGGGTTAGATGATGTGCCAGGTACTACAACATATCATCTGCAAAAGCTTTCATTTTGGTTTCTTAAAAACCTTTCTTTAATTTTTTTTGTGGGAATTGACCATTTAATCATTAAAAACCTTGTATTGTTGTTTCTGTGAGCAGTGGATCCAAAGGGTAGTCTAGACAATTCACATGACAAGGACAATTCGAAAAAAGCTGCAAAGCCACCAGCGAATTTGATTGTAATGGAAGGAGACTGTCTGGATACTGGTGGTGCTGATGAGATAGAAACATACCTGGTATGGTACAATTGATGATTACTCTGATTTCCATAATAAGTTAGCCTCTATCTACTCATGGATACCGGTAATGGTAATTTTTCCAATTTCACTTGAAGTACCGATGCTAACCTGACCTGTAAAGTGCCTTCGTGGTGCTGACATAATTATAAAAACCCAACTAGAAAGCATGGAAGACCGGTATTTGGAACAAAAAATTTAGATGGTCATACTTTTGTGTACGCTTTTTTCTCATTTTTTTTAGTCATGTTCTTCTCTTTGTCAACCAGCTGGCAACCTGTGAATTCTACAATGATTTTCTCTTATTGGATCCATGCGATGCAAGATCTGTCAATGACTTCTTAAATGCAACACCTGATAAAGGAAAAGAACCTGAGCCTGTTAACCCCGGGAGCACAATCAAGTCCAAAAACCGACAAAGTGCCTACAAATCCCCTTCTGCACGTAAATCAAGCCGACGAAAAAACAAAGAGAATGAGGGTATCAATGTGGATGAGGGTGTCAATTTAGAGGATGCATTTGAATGCGAAGCAGGAGAGAATGATGCCAATTGGAATAACAATGATTATGATATGGGTCCCCAAGATGCACCTTACTATGGGGTTTCAGATGATGAGGATGATTCCGAGGGAGATGACAATGACCCGTGGAAGCCCTTGAACCCACATGAGCCTGGCACATTAAGACTAAAACCTTTTAAGAAAGGTATGAATAGTATATCTAACATTTTTCTGATAATGCTGGTAGATTCTGCTGAGCATTAGCAATAACAACTGCTGGCATAGTTTGTACTTGTAGCTTAAATATGTACTGTCATATGCCGGTAGTGGACCTAACTGTTGCGATAACAACTGTTCAAGTTAGGTTGTTTACCAATGTAAATAAAGTCTTATTTGAGGCTAGTATGTGATGTTAAAGCCCTTAAACCTCCCTAAAGCACTCAGAAAAGGCAAAAATGGAAATGAAAAAAACAAAATTGTAACACTGATGAGCTGACCAACTAATATAGTTGTATGGCTGCTTACCACTATGTACTGGTAACAAGTAATTCTTTGAAAGCACTTGTATTCATGTCAACATTACTTTTAGTGCATTATGTATTGATATACTCTTCTTTTGTGTTGCTTAAAACAGTAAAGACTCAACTAAGACGGCTCAATTTTACTACAAAGCGGTGCATTCAATTTCCAATTGCAAAATTTGATCCCCGATTAAATTTTCAAGAAAATTCTCATACTGCACCAGAGTCTCCACCTCTTATGGAGAAGGTACTAGAAACTAGTTTGCACTGAATTGTTTAAAACTCATTGTTTTTTTGCATTTAATATTAGCGATGTTGGACAACAGAAGCTGAGAGGTCCCAGTTTTTGTAAATGCATATTTTTTTTATTGAGTTTTACTAAACTACAGCATGAGACCTCTTATTTAGACCTCATCAAATAAAAATGCCTGTTTAATTTTTTTTTTCCAACTCCTGAATTCTGAGGTAATCACTGATTTTGACTTGATAAATGCAGCTCATGAGGTCTCTTACCGTAGGAGATGAAGAGAACAAAGAATATTTTAATCGTTTCCCAAATAATCCTAGTGATAATGTTGAAGATATGGGTGAAAACGACCCTCATGACTTTGATGCGGCAGATGCCTACGTGGCATTTGACAACATGGATGCTGATTTACCTTCATACCCAGAGGTGAGCGTGTGTGCTCGTGTGGATCTCTATAGCATGCTACTTTATATCAAGGACTACTTCATGTAATTGTAAAATTATGTATGAATGTTTTTCAGGAGAATGGAAATGATGACATGGATGCTGCAGAGAGTGTGGCAGAAGGTAACTTGGACTCTCACGGGAACCTCGAGGACTTGTGCCGTTCACATCTGGTTTGTACTCTTCTAATTTATGTGCTCCTTGTATGTTGATAGGTTGAATTACATCAAATATTTACTATATCTAGATAACAACAAATATTACTTGCATTGGCATCTAATACAATGTTTTTGCTGGTAACTACTTTTTAGTTACTGAGTTGCACAATATTCTGTTAAATATTGACAACATTGCCCCCAAATCATTTAAAATAAACTTATATGCATGTTGATAGACCTCAATTTTCTACCAGGGACATCATTTTGCATGTAGCCAGAAAAACAATTTGTGTTAATTAAACATGTGATGAATTTTTGTTGTTATTTTGTTAAAACAGTGAATGTGCACATGCAAATACAATAGCTTGTAAATTCAACTAGGCCTGATAATTTTCTGTGCAGACGTAATCTTATCTTCTCTATTCACTTTGTATAATAAATTGAATATTGTATATGCAGGATGCACTTCTTGCTCGTGTAGCAGACACAGAAAGGCAGTCTGAGATAGCTGTGAGAGTTTCAACATGGAAAGAAAGAATTGAATATGCCATGGAAGAGCAGGTTTGTTTTACAAATATGTTTGCAAATAAAAAGAAATGTACTGTAGAGGTACTGTCTTAAAGACCATTGCAAATTAAAAGAAGCAGACATTATTTCAGAAATTAAGTACTAGCATTGGCTGGTATATAGCTAATTCATATAATTATTTTCAGTTTGTATTCTGAGAACTTTATTTTGTTGTAGGATGCACACCCACCATTTGATATTGGCTTATATGGAGATCAAATTATTGATAAGTTGTCCTCAGAAGAAGCAGATGATAGAGGTGCTATGACATTTACTGCAGTAGTTTCTGGCAGGCCCAAGTACGAGGTGGCGCGTACCTTTTCTGCTCTTCTCCAGCTGGTACGTATCTCATTTCTTACTCACCTCCAGTTGAATTTGAATTTGAATATTTATGTCTTTATCTGATGATTCTGATCTAAACTTTTTGTGAATTTGCTACAGATGTATGCATTGCTTTTAGGGTTTCTGTCTGATGCTTTATTTTGGCATTTTAATTCATAAGATATTTTCCTTTTTCTTCAGGTTAACAGTAGAAAAGTAGATTTGGAAAGACTGCAACCTGATAAAGACTTGGTTTGTCACACAGCCTCGAATCCCTTCAAGGTATGTTTCCTGGGACAAGGAACACAACCCCAGCAGGTGCCTAATCCTATGCCAAATCCTGGTGTCAACTTCAAATCACGAAAGAGAGTCAAGTCTCCTTTGAAGAAAGCTTTTGAGAAAGAAAAGAGTAGCTTGTCTCAAATGGAAGAAACTGCTCCCATAAAATCATCAACTCAAAATGGTAAGGTGGCCATTAAATTGGGGAAGGGTAATATAGTCAGATGTACGCCGGAAGGTAAAAGACGGCGGCATTCACAAACAAAACCTTCAAATCTGGAGCCCAATGGGTGAAAATAAGTTTTGTCTCGTTAGGTATTTATTGTTATTCTTTTTTTTTTTTTCTGACAGCTCCAGGAACTAGGGATGTGTACAATTAACACAGGTAGTTGTATGTATTGTTGTCGGTTTAATTGGTTTAATCACATTCACCCTGGTTAGTTGTTAAAAGCTTAACTTCAGCTGAGGCAAAGTGTTTAATTTGATGTAAGGATCATGTATGTAATGTATGTACAAGCAGTATTCATCTCTAAGGGAATTTTCCAATTAACCGAGCATGGTAACTCTCACAAATCACATAATGCTTTCTTCAAAGAAAAGCATCTGTAATATTTCGTCTTCTAAATTGATGAACTGGAGAAACTTCGATTATGTTTCATTTTATCTTTACAAATAGTGGAAAAATAGCATAGTATGTTAGATTTCTGCTGCTTCAGAAACAATAACGGCCATTATGAGATGGTGTTAATTATGTTGAATTGTTGATCTTACTGTCTAATATAAGCTCTGTATTTTCATTTAACTCCGTGTGCTTGGCACTCAACTATTTCTAAGTTTCTTTTTAGTTTCAAACTTTTGGATAGGAACAGCTGTTATAAGATGGTCCAGACAATACTTGATCTCGTTTTAGGTTTAGCACTTGCTACTAAAATATGTTGAGCTGTTTAAATGTGGTCAACCTCTTGATATCGTCTTTAATGTTGTAAATGGATATGAATCAGCACCAATATAAATCTGTCATGTACTGCTGCTTCATTAGGATGTTTTTTTTCCTAAAAAAAATATATCTTCATTAGACAGCAGAGACGTCGGCAAAAGCTGATGCTGACATGCTGTACCTCTTCCTTGTTAGGGCACTCTTGCCGTTGATACATTGTTGTATCGTCAATTAATGACCTGCCTCTTCACCAGTTTTTCCTGAACATTAGTATTGGAATCGTACAACTTTATGATCGCCATGAGCATTATATGAGGGAGAGAGAGAGAGTTGTGATTTATTTCGCAACAAAACTACCACTCTATGCTGTCAAACTGAATAATGTTAACGTACATTCTTGCTTTTTGGTTATGTTATTATCTATGAACCATAAGATGAATACAATACAATTCTTTACAACATTTTTTTTGTGGACACAAAATTATGGTGTCCAATTTCACTACAGAATATCATGATTCCAACAAATAAGAGAGAGAAGAACTTGAACACCACAGAATAAAATAAGATGCGTTGATTTTTTTTTTTAAAAAAAAACTTCATCGCCATGACCAGACAAAAGTCAATCGCTGAAAATGGCACAAATTCCTAATTTTAAGCCACGAACTAACAAAATTATTTGCGCAACAAGTGAATCCAAATTTGAGAGACTGAAACATCATGGCATCATTGATATCACATGGTAATGTGGTAATACTATTCTTGATAACAAATTACAACTTCTATATCAACATATTTGTAGAATTATCGAGGTAAAAACAGAACACAATGGAATTTGCAAAGCTGGTGCACAATTACATCAATAGAACAAAAAATGGAAACGAAACCAAGAGGAAATTAAAATTTATTCTTGATGTTTTTCTGAAAAACTTATACACGACAAGTTAGCTTGATTCTCTTCACACTGAACTTACAGAAATAACATGATGTTCACGGGTAGCGATCTTGTATATATAAAAGCCTGACATGATTGCGCTGCAAATTTATCAAGGAAATGCTTGAATCAGATAATGTTTATTCATCACAAAATAACATATTTTTCATCTATAACAGAGATTTACCAACCAAAATAAATAAATCATGGCAAAGCACAAAAAGTGTTAATTCTATAAATGAAATGAATGTTGAATCTACTTGGACTTCCTGTTTTATGGATTTTTTTATTTTTTTTTTGTGCAAATTGTTATAGTCCCTTGCCATGTCTCATCCCCATATATGTCAGCAAAATATTTTTTCCAAATTTAAATCAAGTTGGAATTCTCCAATTGAAAAACAAATTGCCAACATAAATCCATAGAGACTGGGGTATTTACAACCTTGCATTCAAAGTTGTGCCTAATTCATAAAACCAATTAAACTGTCAAGATAAAAGCTCCATGATAAATATGCAAACCTCTTTAGGCACGCACATAAACAATAATTAAATAGATTGTATAATTTTGTTTTTCTCAAATAAAAATTTAATAGATTGTAATAAATTAATATTTTGCTTTAAGAGTAATGCAAAAGAGAAGCATCCAAAAGAAACAAACCTGAGAATAGCAACAAGTCCAGCCGGCATAACCTTTCTACTTTTAAAGAATCTCCATCCCATCAGAACCATCAGCACTAATGCACACACTGTGAGTGTCCCATAAATTGTAAATGAGCAAATTATCAACCAAAACATTAATCTATAAAAGGCTAAATTAATCAAGGTCAACGAAGGAACAAAGCAATTAAACACAATTGTGATCAGAAAAAAGGAGACATAATTAGGGATTATTGTACCAGTCTCGAGGGTAAGAGCCAAGTAAGAAATGGAGTGGGTCTGGAAGGCTCTGAGGCTGGCAAAACCAGCGGCGAGAAGGAGGCCGCCAAATCCAACCCCTGCGGCGAGAGAGGCGGTGCTCCGCCTCTTCACGTATCCGATGATTCCTCCGGCGAGTACGAGCAGTCCGTACGGAATCGTCAGGTAGAAGTCCTCCATTAATTCTCTCTGTGCCCTTCTCTCTCTCTCTCTCTCTCTTTCACTCAGTTCTCCCCCGATTTTCTTTGTCTCGCTTCTTGTGGCTGTTTGTTCGTGGTTTGATGTGTAGCAAGTCATGATGAGAAACTTTGCAAAAATATTTACTATCTCTAAAATTGTATTAGAAACTGCCACGTAAAATTAGAAACTCTCATCATTCTTTCAATGTCATGTGGAGCCCAGACAAGAATTCGTTCATTAACAAGACTGATAACCAAAATGACGTGATCAAAATAAAAGCTACTGAATCTCCAACCTTCCATATGTATTTAAATCTATTGGTATTATCCTAAGATAGTTATTTTGTATATGTTCAATATAAAAATTTCAAGTCGAAAATTAGTATATATTATGAATTTGTAATTTTATTAGGCTCTAGCCATCTTCTAGATCAAGTTAATCCACAAAGTATTTGTAATAAAATATTTAAAAATGCATTAAGTATTGCTATTATTCTTTATTGCAAAACTGAGAATAATAAATTATGGGTTAATTGATGTTTCTTTATGTTTTATGGTTGAAAAATTACGAGAGATACATTATATATATATATATATATCTCTCAATTATTTTTCTTTTATAAATTTTAAATTTCTTATCAAAGAGTGTTTATATTTTGATAAAAATATTTTCCTACACAGGTGGCACCCCTAACTTCCTTTTAAGAAATCATAATATATAGTTTATGCTATAGTTAGTAGAAATTAAGAAGGAATAAAAATTAGAGACAATTTCGTACCGTGCTATATTTACAGTCGACTCCACATTAGGTGCACTGTTCACTTATATAATTCATATTGCATATGAAGAAAGTGATCATATTTTGACAAAAATAAAATAAAAGTTAATTAATTAAAATTAGATAAATAAAATTCAACAAGAAAAAACGAATTCTATATAAAGTTTAGTGATCTAAAAAAAAATTATCCTTATTTACATATTGGAGTCAAAATTATTCTAAACTACATGAAATTTTATCAATTTAATCACATCGTAAATTTAATTTTTTTATTCAAGCGTCATATGTTAATTTCCATAACTCCACTCATATTGCGATGCATTATCCCATTTAGTTATTTTTCAATTTTTTTTGGAAAAGATCATTGATATCATAAAGCGCCCTTTGGGCTGATTAATTATTTTTTAGTTAAAATACATAAACACTCAGAAAAAAAAACTGAATTGGATATTGAATAAACTGAATTCCATTTTACCTTGAGTTTACAGATATTACAAATGACGATTAAAAATTTAGGTTTCAACAATATGACATCCAGTTCAAAATTTCGGTTTAGGATATTTTTAGTCTACAATAACAAAAGGGATTTGTGAGATCTTCCACCATTCACTTCCCTCCTCAAGTCGGCAATGCTCCCGGAGCACAGAATTGCTCCTCCAAATCTCCAATTTTTTCAAAGAGGCAGGGAACCCTTTCACTGGCAATGATGTAATTTCAGGACAGTTCTCAATGAGCAAACTCTCAAGGTTCAGCAACTCTGCTATTTCCTCTGGCAGGAATTTCAGCTGCACGCAATTCAATATTTTCAAGTGCCGCAACGAACTGAGATGATTGGACCAATGTGGCCCTAACTCAGCAAAGGATCTCAATTGCAGTGAATCACAGATGAAAAGCTCATGCACGGACATAAGACCACTCGAGAGAGACTCGGAGAGAAAGGAAACATTGTCAATGCACAGATGTTGCAATTGAGAAACCCCATTCAGTGGATTGAGTGGTGGTGAGAAAATCAGACTTGGACATTTCTTGACCTCTAGGTTCTTGAGTGAGACTAGATCTGTTGGGTTAGCAATGCATGCCAATTCTTCACAATCTGTTATACACAAGGAAACGAGTGAACTCATTTCACAGAGCAGTTCTGCAGAAAGAGAGCTTATGTTGGAACAATTGGAGATCTCCAATGATTCCAGAGAGGTGAGGTTCTTCAGATGTCTCACGAGCTGCTTGTCGAGGCTGCCGCATGAACTGATGGTTAGTTGCTTAACAGAGGAAGGGAGCATGAAGCGCTCATGGTCCCGTATGATTAAATTTGGACAATCTTTGATCACCATATTCGTAAGAGAGGCAAGCAGTTGTATGTTTTCTCCTGGCAAGAACAATAGTTCTTCGCAGTTCCAAATATATAGAGCCTCTAGGACTGGTAGATACTTCTCCATTAACCCTTCTCTAAGGGATTTCAAGCTCGAGCACCTTCGAATTGTCAGGCTAGAGAGGCAGGGAAATCGTTGTTTTTTAACCATTTTTTCTTGCCAACCTGGAAGAGTTGTGAACCCTGCACCATCTATACTCAATTTTTTTAAAGAAAGGGGAAGTGGCGGAAATGCTGCTAGCCTTGGACAATCACAGATTTGCAAAGATTCAAGATTGGGAAAACTAAAATTTTCATTAGGTACCAACCACTCCTCGAGCAAAGGCATATCAGAAAGCAATAATTTTTCCAGAGACGGGAACAAAATATGATTGTTGCTTCCTCCAATATTCTGATAGCTGATCTCTTTTACAAGATCCATTGCTTTAATTTGAAGCACCTTAAGAAAAGGAAGCTGCTCAAGAAGGGGCACCTGCTTCAATTTTCTACACTCAATGAGACAAACCTCCTTTAAATCACGAAGGTGTTGCTCGTTTAACCAACTCGGGGAGGTTGAGCCACTGTAACAACTAACAGATAGATTTCTCAGATTTTGATGAGGCTTTAAGCTTTCAAGTACATCTTCATCCAATTTCTCATTTTTCACACATCTAATATCATCACTGGACCATTCTAGCCATAAAGAATCAAGATGCTTCTTACGATATATCATTGCATTAAGAGCCTCATCTACACTTCCAACAGACTCGAGGTCCGTAACATGTAGCTTTCCTCGCAGCTCCTTCATTTGCTTCAATTCATCCAATTTGCGCCCATCTCTGTTTTGAACTTTAATTTTCCTCAGTTCATGTAAAGAGGCCAATCTACCAATATGGGGCAGTACACTTACTTTATCATCTTCAACAATGAGATGCCGTAAGTTGACCAGTTTGGTCAAGTCCGTCGGTAATATGCGAATATGGCAATGCCATAGGCTCAACACTTGAAGATTGTAAAGACCGCATAGTGATGTCGGCAACCTTTCAATACCAGTGAAAGATAGATCCAAGTGTTTCAAAAGCTTTAGGTTTCCAATTGATTCAGGCAACTGCCTCAAGTGGCACCCCGAGAAATCAATCATTCTGATACACTCAGATTGATTGAACATGTCATGGAGATATCGGTCAAATGTCGGCTTGTAACCTTTAAAGAACATGATTGTGCGTATTTTTTTGAATTTGCACAAGCCGCTGAATTCACTTGGTTTAAAACCATAAGCACAAAAGGAGAGATGCCTCACTGAGTCAGGCACATCACAGAACTTCTCATCTCCTACAATGAACACCTCATTGGCAGAAATTGATTTCGCGAGATCATGAATTAGGTTATGCACAGTGTATTTTCCACCCGTTGAAGCTTGAAAGAATGACCTATGAAGTAAATCATCAAAATACCTAGCTCCTACCTCTTCCCTTGTTAGATTAGCTTGGGGTTTAACAAAACCCTGTGCTATCCAAACTGATACCAGCTTTTCTTTCCCAAACTCAAAATCCTTCGGAAAAAGTGACAAGTATGCGAAGCACTGCTTTAGGTGTGGCAGCAAGTGATGATAGCTCAACCTTAGAATTGGCAAAATGTCATCCTCGCCTTGTTGCAACTCCCACAACTCACTCTCCATGATACTTAACCAATGTTTCTCATCTAATTCAGCATTCAATAATCCACCAACCGTTTTAGCAGCTAATGGTAACCCTTTGAGCTTGCTAGCTATTTTCTGGCCAATCAATTCCAAATTGTCATGCTCTCGTTTTCTCTTTGTACCAAAAGCAAACCTTTTGAAAATTGACCAGTAAGTGTCTTCGGCCAGACCTTCCAGTTCCAGCCAAAGATGATCACATGTGCTGACAATCTCAGCAACCATTTTCACACGTGTTGTGACCACCACCTTGCTACCTCTCTTACCGAATTTCAGAGGGTTGTATAGGCTCTGCCACCTAGCTCTTTCTTCATTCCACACATCATCTAGCACGAGTAAAAACCTCCTAGGCACCACCTTCTCTCTAAGCATCACCTGAAGTATGTTCAAGTTGCTCAGATCAGACGGCCGTTCTTTCATTGCCGACTCGAGTATCTCCTTAATTAACCTTTTCACATCAAAGTTATCAGAAACACTCACCGAAATTCTGAGATCAAAATGCTCCTCAACTCTCGTATCATTGTACACCAGCTGAGTGAGGGTTGTCTTGCCGACCCCACCAAAACCGACAATGGGAATTACATCTATGCCATCGGCACCTACCCCACCATCCAATAACATGCTAATTAAACCCTCCTCCTCAGTTTCCCGGCCTAAAACCTCAGTTTCAGTTAAGAAAGAATTAGTCTCTCTTCTTTCAATAGCCACCTCAGATGAGAAGCGGTTGATCTTTTGCAATTCAACCAGCTTCAAATAATCCCCTACATCAGCGGCTATTCCCTCCAATCTTTCCAAAACAGTTCTTAATTTTTCACTTACATCATCACTAGAGGAGAAAATTCTAGAGAAACCAATACCTGCCTGGAAACTGCTCTCAATTTGATCCTTGAGCAAATGGAACTCGCACTCGTCGAGTACGTCATCGGCGTCGTAAGCCGCGTCTCTGAGAGATGCGAGCCAAGAAAGCAAGTTGGCATCGCTGGTCCTATGTGAATCGATAGTGGTGAGTACAGTTCTGATTTTGAGAAGTGTGTGTTGAAGCCGTTTGAGATCGTCTCTGAGGCCAGATTGAGAACCGAACTGATCTAACGCCTGAGATGCAACCTTATTACAGAGAGCATCTACGAAGGATTGAGCAAACCAACCCCCAACAGTAAGAGCCGCCATCTCTCTCTCTCTACTTCTCTCTCGCGCGCGTGAGATCGATCGAGGGTATGGTGCGGTGTGGTAGTGATGTGAGAAGGATTGAAATGGGAAGCAACAGTAACGGAGCAGAGCGCTCATTGTCTAATTGGGTTTCACAAGTCAACTCTGTTTAGACTTCATAGTCAACGGATAGGATTTCTGGAATTGTGTTACTACTCTCTTTTAAATACACTTAAAACATTTTTTTCTCTCTAAATAATGTGAAATTAGTGCTTTTATGCTAATTTAATTTTTATAGGAATGATAAATTAACTTGGATTTGTATTATTTCAAATTATACAATTCAAATGATATACAATCAGCACTTTTTTTTAACACTATCCAGATTAAAAACTTTCCTCACGTTATCTGAATAATTTATTATTTTCTTAACGACCCAAATGCACCAATTTTGGGGGGGGGGGCACCATCCCACACTATCACAAGGTTATTTAAAATAAAAAATTACTTACAGATTTACTCGTGAGGTCTTAAAAAATGCCTAGCATCACTAAAACAATATATGCATATCTGATATTATCTCAATTTGACAGGGCATAACACGAGAATTGGGAACCTTAGATATGTGACAATAGACAGAGAATCAGTTGGTGAATTACACTAGCAACAAGCTGCCAGATGTTATCGCAAAGGAAAGCTACTGCACCTTTACAACATGATGTAAAGCATATTCTACGAAGACCTCTAAATAAAAATAAAAGCACATCTTAACAGGTACCTTAGAAATATACACCAAAAGCTTTGAGATAACAAAAAAAAAAAAAAAAAAGGTTAACGATTGCAAAACACCACACATATTTCCCTGTGCATACCAAGTCGCAGACTCGCAGTCATATTCTTTTCTCATGACATCAAAGGAAAAAAAAAATGAAAATCCTACCTAGCAATAGACAAGTCAACAATCAAAAACTAGAAATCCACACAGATGATCACGAGCAATAAAATCAACGGAAGAGGTGTTGCAAATTGATTCCCCATGAAGAGGCCAGTTGTGACATTATCTGATCTGGAGTTGCACCGTCCCAATCTTCAGGAACTACATTTACTGGAACTTCATGTAAGTTAAACAGTATCTCTCTCTTCCCTTGTGGCGGGATGTCCAAAAAATCAGCCCCGTTTTCTGAAACCACCTCAGATAACTGCATCCACAGACAAAAATAATCTTGATTTATTTAATATGAAAACACAGAACGAAAGTTTAGCAAAAGCTAGCTTTGCACTTTGCCAAACTTTTAAGACTTTAGGGAATTCCATATTTGTTCTTTATTTTCCAGTACTGACCCCAAAGTTTTGAAACCTACAAGAAATTCACCTTTTCAGGATTTTTGATAATCTTATTTTCTTCAACCGTCAGTCACTCTTCTAGCCCAAAGGAAAACCCTGAATTCTGTTCAAGAGGAAGAAAAAAAAAACAAGAAAAAAGAGAGACAAAACGGAGGATCAATCAAAATTATTTTGTTTTTATCTATTTTATACACTAAATTCATGATACCAAATGCAGCTGTATGCATCTAATTGTCAGTGAATTTATCCAATTCATTTTCTCAAAGAGGGTTCACTAACACGGATTTTTGGTGGCCCAACTGACATTAATTATCTTCGGCTATAATATTTCAAGATCTCAAGTCCAAACTATTAATCTTTTTCTAATGACAAATTGATAGTAGCAATCCCAAAAGTTGTAAATCTTTTAGACTGCTTTGTAAAAGATCAAGAGACCAAATTATGAATACACTAAAATGTATCCATTGATTAACCAAATCAGCGCATCGTAATTTTTCTTACCATCCAGATTTTAAACAAAAAAAGTCTTGAAAATTTTATGAACTTAGACATGAACAGATCTCTTGTGCATAGAAAAAGATAAAGAAGGATCAATTGTTTTGAGGCTTTCATTTGGACATAATAAATGCAGAAAAGAAGTTGGGGCAACTTGTGGCACAAAAACTTTTTGGAGGTGTACTAGTTTTGGTATAGAATCAGTGTATTCATGATGTACACAAGATTCAGGAACTTGAAACCAAAAGCAAACTTAGACTAACAGAAAAGGAAGTGAATAGATGGTACAGGAAAATGTGAGAAACAGAAAGGTAATAGAAGAGAAGCACCTGTACTATGGAAAGAAAAGCTAGTAGTGCATTCTAGACCTTTATGAAGAAGCAAATGTTATCTTTAATTTTGTAACAGTATCTAACAATTCATAACAGTCTCTAATAATTCAACTGAAAAAAGGAAATCTGTGAAATGAATAGAATACCTGCTGAAGCCAAGTGAGAGCGATATCAAAATAATTTTCCTCCATCAAGAGCTGGCCCACAGCATGCAACACTTCATTGCCGATGTCCGTAGACAGCTGGTCAACAACAGGCCCCGTCTGCTCCATCAGCTTCACCAAAAGATAAGCATCTTCTGTAGCAAGCACCTCCCCATAAGCCGAGTCTACATCTCCCGCATGTAACGCATCCATCGATCGGGTCCATGCCTCCCAAAGTGGGCCGCGCTCCTGTGCACCTTCCCCTCCATCCTCAGCAATCACCTCCCCATCCAATTCAGGCACAGCTGCCCGTGCTGAGACCCTCGATGGCCCATTATTAATATTATCCTCACCTGCAACCCGGATCGCTTCTAGAGTCGCTTCATCCTTCGAGGCTTGCCAGGCACTCCTGGCAGACGGGCCCTCACCAAGTCTAAATGGGCCAGATCCAGGTCCCTTCTCCCAGCCTCGTCTGGTTCCTCCAGCTGACATATTATTAACATTACTTCCTCCTCCTAGACCCCTACTACGATTTCCCATGGAACTGCTTCTGAAGTAAGAGTTGTTTGGATCCCCCCACCCATCAGAATCAGATCTCCAAGAGGATTCAGGCATCATGTAGCGGCTATACTTTGAGGATGGATAGTCATGGTAACCACCGTTGTACTTGCCAGTAGGCCGACCTGGGGAAGAATCAAAGGAGGAGAACATGGGCCCACCACCAGGAGCAGAGCGTCTGACAGAGGAGATGGACAGATCACGTGCCATGTCTTCGACAATCCGCTCAAGACCTCGAACGCGATTCTCTAGTGTCACCATGCTGTCATGGGACCCACCCATGAAATCCTGATATTCATAGAAAAGGACTGTAACTACAAGTGATGCTATCTATAAAAATACTAGAACACACTCATGCATTTCAAGCTAGCATAATACATTTTGCTCTCCTCCCAAATTCACACTACTGGAGAGAAGCAACCTTTCTAGCCACAATATTAGAATGCAGGTTAGGTGCATGTTCAATAATGTAAAGCTTTTATATTCTCGATAAAATCAAAATAAAATAAAATCCTCCATCCAAACCCTCAATATAATTAGTGGATATCTAACATGAAAAACAGCAGTTGCAACCACTTACGAAAACCCTACTAATTATTTGGAGATTTTACCTCCCAAATGCATACAGGAGATGATTTACTTTTTTTGGGACAATATGAGAAAGCAAAGGTTATTAAACATGTCAATTAACAATAGAGATATTGTACTGCTAACAAAATCAAATGAAATTCTCCAACCACCATGCTCAAATCATTAGCAAGCATTTGAAAAGTAGTAGTTCCAACCAACTGAAAGAGAATACCACTGGTTGTTTATAGAAGGGAGGCATTGATTTCAAATTGAAATTTTTTATAAAATGTTCTCTCATACCTGTAACATGTTCATCAGACTTGCTTGTTGCCTCTCTAAATGCACAAGTTGCTTTTGAATGGCCATCCAATTCCCCTTATTATTCCCAAAAGATCCCTCTGCTGCACTTGATCTCAAGTTCAAGTTTGCACCTGCCACATCATCCCTAGCATCATCCGCATCACTGCCTCTTAATCTCATACTACCCCTTAACCCTCTCTGTTCACCCCATGCTCCATTCCGCCTCTCAGAATTCTGGTCATTTCCAGCAACACCACATGCTTGCAGAGCTGTCTGATTATTATCGTTCTCTCCTGACCCTGACCCTGACCCATCTTCATTTGATTTGCTTTTCTCTGCCTCATCAGGTGGAGACTGCACCTTGGGTCCCTTATGGAGTGGGACCACAACTTCCACTGCCAAGTCGTCAGTGTTCTTCCTCGTCTCCATTTTTTGGAAGAATTCAGGGTTTAAATCTTTTTCAGTTAGAGTTGGGGCCCTTTTCTTCAGTAGCCCAGCTGCTTTCTCTGTTAACGTGCCTCTCCCTCTGGAACTTGCTTCACTGTTGGTGGGAGATGAATTCCCAGAATTTTCTCTACCAGATTCTGACTTACGGCTGTTGAGGCTCGGTTTTCTGCTATCTGACTGCTCTTCAGCATCAGCTGCTAAATACAAAACAAATATAAGTATTTCATGACACCACAATTGAGAAACTCCACCCACCCCACTTTTTCTTTTATCATGACATGGTGTTTTATGTCGCATGCATTGATTGATTCATAGTATAGGCGAAAAACCATTTCTGACAAAACTCAGAACAAAAAATATATATAAAAATGTGCAGAAAGCATAGCTTAATATATTACGTTTTAAGTCTTCATTTGCAGCTTGTTCTCCTGACATTTTTTTCCATTGTTGCAGTGCCTCTGCCATGCTGTCTCTAACTGGCTTTACCTACAGGACCAAAAGAAATAATGATAATAAATGAATAAATGTTGCTCCCTTCCTGAGCATATGACTAAAATTAAAGCCCACTAAAAATAGTAGGAACGCTATTCCTTGCCTCTCATCTTTCCTATTTTTGCACATACAATAGGAAAAATAAAAGAACATAACATTCCTATCGAGCAGTTACAGCTGTATCAATTTAATTACTTATCCTATAGCTGCATTCATTGCTTTACTAGATTCCATTTATAATTTGCATGTTTAATTGGCACCGCAAAACATACTAACTTACTGGATTAATGAGAAAAAAGTCCAGCAAAAAAGAATTGGAAAATTCAATATACCTTATCAAAGCGGCATGATTCGAGAGCAGAGAGAGTGGGAGCCGCGCTGTCCCCAATCAAATGGCTGGAGTAAGCCGACAAGACACATAGTGTATCAGCTGCGGCCTTTCGTGCAGCCCAGTCACTGTTATCAAGGCAATCACGAGTGCTCTGTAGCACCTGTTGCATATTCTGGGAACTGATTGCACCAACCTGAAATTAAATGGGGTTGCACGTAGGTAGGTTTACAATTAAAGACTATGTAAATATATCAATCTGTGCTTCTAAAGAGAATCCATTTCATTATTCTTATGGGATTACAAACTGAGACTGAGGTCAAAATATTTAAATATGTACCGCCGAAATGGAACATACTGGCATATGAGAAGGGTAGCTAAAATTCAAATTTTCAGTTTGCTCAAAGGTCCAATTAGAAGAAATTGAACCATGAATGAACCTTCAATTAAAGAGAATAAAAACTATTTAAAACAAAATCTAAAATGAAGCACATTCAAACTCAATAAAAACCATGTTAATACCTGTATCAAACTGTACTTATTCCAATCAATAACCCAAGCACATTGTTCTCATTTTTATTACCATCCCACACGATACAACTAATAAAAGAAAAGAAGAAAACAGAGTTAAACCTACCTGTGCAAGGCTAGAAATAACAGAAAGAAGTGCCCCTTTTGCGAGGAACCCCTGAACTCCAAGCAATTTGCAAATCCTGGGGCACAGTTTCTGAAACAGGGGCCCCGGATTGACCCCAGTGGTAGACCCCACAGACTCCACCACCTTCGCAATACACATAGCAGCACCGGCCTGAGCCGCCTTGCTATTCTCATTCATTACCTCCATCAATGGCTTCACAAACAACCCTACTGATGCCTCATTGGTCGCATAAATTGAGGCAAGGGTGCCAGTTACATCACGGCAAGTGTCTCTGACCGACGAATCGGAGCTCGGGTCTTTCAGTCGTCGAGTAATGTGGTTTATAATCTTTGGTAGGTGGCTCGATGCTGCTTCAGTATGGGTCGTGCATAGGGAAGAAAGCAACTTTAGTGACTCCCGACGGAGTACTAAAGGAGGATACTTGGAGTTGCTTGTTGGATCGGGCGGGCCTGAAAGCGGGTCGTGGGTTAGCGAATTAACTAAGACTGGGACTCCGTCTGGAGGGAGGGAGCGGATGAGCTTCTCTAGGTCGTCAATGGCGATCTGCTGAGTGTCTCGGTCGGAAAGCTTGGCGAGAGAAGAGAGTACGCGTGACTTGAGCTCGACCAGGGCAAGGTGGGTGGAGACGGAGGAGGGTTTGGTGGGATTAGGCGTGGCGGGGGAAGGTTTGGTGGGGGATTTAGTGTTGAGAGACTTAGAGAAGGGTTTTGAGAGCGGCGTCGCCATTGGCAGGGGTTTGGATCTGTGTGAAGTGATGCGATTTGGGGAGAAGGGAAGAGAGGAGAGAGAAAGATAGGAGAGTTGAAACAAAGAGGGAAGGAAGAGAGAGGGAGAAAAAGGTTAATCAAATGGAGTAGATTTCAAGTTTATTGAGGTCTCATTTCTGTTTTTCCCCATGTTTCTTTCGGGAGTATTTAATTTCAATTTTATGCACCAGCCCCTACAAAATTATTAAAATTGTAACAACTGCTTCCTCTGTAAATTGTCCTTGAGACCTTGACTTACCTACTAGGGCTGTAAACGAGCTGGCTCGGGCCGAGCTGGGCCTTGGCTCAGCTTGTTAATTTTGACCCGAACCTGGACCGAGCGAGCTGGATTTAGGGGTTCGGAGCCAAAAGTCTTGGTTCAGCTTGTGACAAGTCAGCCCGAGCTAGCTTGCGAGCTGACGAGCTGGCTTGCTGGGCTTTATTGGGCTGCTATTATACAAATTTAAAAATAAAAAATAAGAAAGCCCATTCAAAAAATTTATAAAATCGTCCTACAAGCATATTTTCAAGCAACTAAAGCCATATCATTTCTTCCCAAACCGAAAATACATCAATTTTGCATAATTGCGTTTTTGAAAATGGAATTGGACTTAAAATTATACGGGACTAAATCCTAAATCCACTGTAGCTTAACGAGCCGAGCTAGTCCGATCCGAGCTGACCCCTGGCTCAGCTCATTTATTTTGGTCCGAGCCTGAGCCGAGCTGGCTCGTTAACAGCTCGGTCCACTATCGAGCGAGCTAGAGACGAGCCGCGAGGTTTTTTGACAGCCCTACTTGACAAGGATTGGGAAGCTAACATATGCAATTTGGTATATAAAATATCGGTACGACTACATTTATTCAAGTACAATTTTTCTTCGAATATTTCTACTTTGTAGTGTGGAACTGGAGCAACTGTTGTTATATTCCGACTCAAAAAAACTGTTGTTATATTCTGCCATTTCTACTTTACAGTACGGAGGCGCTACTGTTATCTTATGAATAAAAAATGTTTTAAGGGTATTTATGTATAGGTTATATCAGAACGGGACAGCAATTAAGAATTTTGTAAGGTACACGGCGAACAAATCCCGTTTCATTTGTAACCGATGCAAAACAAGAGGCGATTTTTTAAATCTTTTATCACGGCTCTGAATTAATTGCAGTATCTTCTCCATTCTGTTGTTGCTCAAACCCTCTCCAGTTATAGTAACTAAGAATTGTTTGTACATATAATTCAGTCCGTTGTCACTTGTCACAGTTGTTCTGTTATATAAAAAGTATGATCTCAGAAATTTGTTAAGAAAATTCTTAAAATCACATCGTATCTTATAAATTTGATATGAATAAGCGGTCGGACCGGAGGAGATTGCGTTACTCAAATGCTGAACAAATTTAAAATGTTATTTCTCTTGTCCGTTTGTGGTAAAGGCCGAGAACAAACTACTACTTTCTACATACAGATGATAAATTTAAATAATTGATTTTAAATTCGGTGAAACGGAAAGCCATGTGATTTTTAGAATTCGTCTCACCTAAGGTAACAGAATATTTATGTTTGGATCTAGACCAAGGAGAATCTGCACGATTATTAAAGTAGTTCCGTGTATTCTATTTCAAACCAGATTGATTTGAATTCCAATTGAACAGCTGTGATCCAGACAGAAATATTTTGTTACGTCAGAGGATATGGATTCGATTTTTTAGGGGTGAACTATCTTATCATGCCGAGGTTGTGAAGTCAAGGTCATTGATAATGATACTGTATCTGTATTTCATATAATTCTGTTCGAATGAGAAATTTAATTCTATATACCGTTCATTGGTATTTCAGCATTTTTTTTTCGTGCAAATTGTTTATTGGTAGTAAGTACAGCGTTAAAATGTGGTCGCAATTGAAAAATCATGTAAAAGAGAAAAGCTAGCCGTCTTCTACCGATTTTTATTCAAATATTTGTGGGTTTAAATCATTTATTTTCAAATATGTGGGTTGGGAACAAATTATTGGTTCCATCCATTTTTTTTTTTTCTGAAAACAACAAAATGGAAAAAAAAAAAAAAAGACAGGTCAGGATTCTCGAAAAAATAAACAATTTTATTCTTGTCAGGGACGAACTTTTTTGCTTTGAATTCAAAATTTTGACTCATAAAAAGAAGTCTGTTGTTCCTGATATAGAAGGGATTCTCTGTTCATGAATCCGAACTTGGTTAAACAGATTGTTCGTCCCATTTGTTTGTTGTGTTTCGCAATTCCACGTGATTTTCTGACAATGATGAGATCATTGTGCAAGTCACTGGGATGGGATGATTGTGCAAGCTCTTCATCTGAGCAACATGTAAAGACAATTAATCAAAGACCATATTACGAAGGTTTTCATCTGACCATATTTCATTACTTATATTATGAAGGTTTCGTCAAAAAGACCATATTTACAAATCAATCAAAGAAAACCAATTGACATATCAAAATACGAGCTATTGGAGAAAATCTAGTTCAACATATCTGAATTTTCGGTTCAAAGTTGTCATATCACACGAATTAGCATATCAACCGCTTGCGATGTCAAATTTCAAATTCTACCGTTGCACACAAATAAGTCATCAAAACATGCTTTGATATGGACATGGACCGAGTAATTATTGCATTTATTGTCCATTTGTCCTACCTTACATGATTACATCTTAATTTCTACTTGGACAATAAAATCATAAAGAAGTTAATACTTTTGAAAAGCCGCAAGCTTAATAGTTTATGCTAAACCATCAAAAGAAATAACACACACATACACACACACATATATAGAGAGAGAGAGTACGGCTAACGCGCTTCCTCTTATATATCAACAATATGCTTTCGGTTTCTAAAATCTATTGAATCGGCTTTAACTGACAAATTTAAACCATTCAAACCAATGTCCTTAACGAGAGTTTCCTTTCCATATAAAAAACAAATTAGTTTCGAATTTATTTACTATCAAGTCAAGCGGTCAAAAGATGAATAATTTTATGTGCATTTTAATGCACTATTTTGGTCATTTTTTTTACCGCTTGACTTGATAGTAAATAAATTCGAAACTTAAATTTTTTTATATGAAAACAAGGCTCTCGTTAAGGACATTGGTTTCAATGATTTAAATTTGTCAGTTAAAGCCGATTCAATAGATTTTAGAGACTGAAAATATGTTGTTAATATACTAGAGAAAGCGCATTAGGCGTACTCAGTATATATATATATATGAGTGGGGTTAAAATGCACCCTCTTTTTTGTGCTCCAAACGTGCACTCTTCTCTCGTTTCTTCATTTTTAAAGTTCAAATAGTTGATTTGAATCTACCAACGTGTTCTACATATTAAAATGTGCTTGGAGACCAAATTTTACATTTTTTGGAAATTTTTTACTATTTTTTCAGAATTTTTTATTAAACTTAACAATAATAAAAAATTCAGCACAGTGATGATTTTCAAAAATTCTGAAAAAATAGTAAAAAATTTCCAAAAAATGTAAAATTTGGTCTCCAAGCACATTTTAATATGTAGAACACGTTGGTAGATTCAAATCAACTATTTGAATTTTAAAAATGAAGAAACGAGAGAAGGGTGCACGTTTGGAGTACAAAAAGGAGGGTGCATTTTAACCCCACTCTCTCTCTCTCTCTCTATATATATATATATATATATATATTTTAAACACCACTGACGAACTGTCTGACTCAGCATGTCCTCTGACTCCACCACCCCGTTGACTCTGGTTTCGTACCAAAACATTCATAATAAGACTCTATGATCAACATGCTAAACACAAACTATTATTCCCCTTAATGCGTAACCCTTTTTGTAATATATTCCCTGAAAGTACCCCCAAATTGCATGACAGATTAGAGGGTGGTTAGCATGTCCCTGGTGTAACACCTGGACCAATTGACCCTTGGCCTAACGGCTATTTTCATTTTGGGCTCAATATATACGTGGACCATAAATTAATGGCCCTATTATACTTGGGGTCCCGTCTTGTAGAGATTTTCTAAAATAGTTTGTTGTACCTTTTTTTTTCTCTAAAGATTAAAATTAAAAAAGCAGAGCAAATATTATTTTCAGGCAATCTTTTATAAAAAGTTCTTCCTTGAGCCAAGAATTAACCAAGGTTCCTAAATAATATAACATCTTAAAATATAAAAAACAATAATTGCAGTTATAAGATATAAGATCGATTTGTATTGATTGTTTGTTGCCGACTGATATTTTATCCGGCCGGTTTTCAACTTTTGATAATTGATCCGTTTGTATACGCTTTATTTTAAATTTTTTGGGGTTGACTAGCGATTCATTGCAAATATTAGAAATTTTTTATTCACAGAAATTATTAAAAAGGTAGAGAGAAACAGAAAGAGTGCATGATTTGTAATATTGATAAAAAGATTGGTATAGATTTTACCGATCTAAACAATTAAATAGTTAGGATAGGTAGAAATTTTATCTATCTAAACTATCAAACAGTTAGAATAGGTAGAAGTTCTACCTATCTAAACTCCATTTTAAATAAAACTGTAACAATTTGCTACGAACAGATGGAAAAAATAAAAACAGATTATGATCGATAGAATTTTTACCTATCCTAACTGTTTGACAGTCTAAATTAGTAGAATTTCTACCTATCTCAACTGTTTAATTGTTTAAATCGGCAAAATTTATACCAATCTTTCTATCAATATTACAAATTGTGTACTCTTTCTATTTGTCTCTCTGTATTCTTTATTATTTCTATGAATAAAAAATTTCCCAAATATTTGTACGAACGGGCTTTGATGCGTGGTCCTTGTCGGTGAGCATCTTTTGATTTTCTGTGGCCTGTTCACAACAGACAAATATATAACATTCTGGCTATGAGAAAGGTTGACTTGTAACTTTGTAAGTGTGAAGACGCACAAGAGCTTCCATGCATTTGTACAACAAGCCTATTTGATGTGGCCTCCCTCAACTACTTGTAAATCCGTTTTCTTTTCGTTTCAAAACAATGAAAAATTTAAATATGCATCTTTCGAAGAAAAAATTTAGAAAACATATCAGCTCGAATTGGGCTATAATTACATTATCAATAAACAATCACAACTAAGACGAACCAAAGGCGGGGCCAGCATTAATTCTGAAAATTAAAAATTAAGTCTCCTATATATATTAATAAGGGATCGACTAACAGTCGCCTACTTCAATTCCCTATCTGTCTCCCGTACTAAAAGACAAAAAAAATAGTTAAAACGTGCTAACTACCATCAAAGAGCAAGATTAATGTTATTTTATTAATAGTCAAAACGTATAGTATTCATACCTATGAATTTATATTATTCATACTTATTATCAGAACTATTCGTCATATGTAAACACAAGCTGGAGGGAACCAATAACGACTAGGGGGACCGCTGATGTCTTGTGACAGCCTGGATTAGGGACCGCAATCATCTGAAAGCGACATTTGCCAAAATTGGGGACCACTACAACGAATCTATAGATTGTTCATATCTAAACAAATGAAGTATTCATACTGACGACTACGAAGTATTCATACATGTTTGAAATAATTTATACAATTCAAAATTCAAAGTCAGATTCATTTCTCTCACCCCACCTCTTCCAAGAAGTATTTATACTGACGATTACGAATTATTCATACATGTTCGAAATAATTTATACAATTCAAAATTCATTGTCAAATTTATTTCTCTCACCCACCTTTTCCAAAAAGTATTCATATCTAACATGAAATATGCATATCTAACAAATGAAGTATTCATATCTAACTAATAAAATATGCATATCTAACAAATGAAGTATTAATATCTAACTAATGAAGTACTCAATATCTAACAAATGAAATATTCATATGTTGCACTGTGAGTCTGTGACAACCTTCGCTGAGCTAGCATGGACTCCCTCCAATGATACACCACGCTCTCCCTACCGAATGTCGACGGTGCACCACTCTCTCCTCGCCGGATCTCGACGGTGCACCACGCTCTCCTCGCCGGATCTCGACGGTGCACCATGCTCTCCTCGTCGAATATCGAAGGTGCACCACGCTCTCCTCACCGGATCTCGAGTGTGCACCACGCTCTACTCGCCAGATCTTGACGGTGCACCACGCTCCCCTTGTCAGATCTCGACCGCCATCACAACCATCAGCGTGGGTCGCTGGTGGCGAGCAGTAGAGGAGAAGAACAGAGTGAGTTTTGAGTTGTATTGATTTTTTTTTTTTTTAAGAGAATATTGAAGATGGTGGATTTTGACCACGTGGAGGAAAAAAAAGAAAAGTTATTAAAAAGACATACATGAAACAAATTCAAGGGGAACAACATCTTTACTCTATTAATAAGGTCTATATATTCTTAATTTCTTATATGAGTCGATTCTTATTTCAGCCCAGAACAAATTTGGTACCCATTGTCATTCGCAGCCCAATTTAGAAGAACAAAAAACTCATCCTAACACGCAGAGAGCCAGAACCATTTAGAAAAAAACAAATACGAACCCGTTTTAGTGCGCAAAGCGATATTTGGATAAAAAAGAGAGAGATTCGTTGGAAGAAGAAAAAAAAAACAGAGCGAGATTTGAAAGGAGAAAATAGTGGTTAATTAGTTCATCCACCTTCGGAATTGTTTTGCTTACATCTGACTCAATGTGTGAAAACAAAATAAGAATTTATACCTTCTGTCGCGCATATCTAATTACGACAACATAAACATCAAGATCACACAATCAACCAAAAAAAGAAGTTTTAGAGAAACCGATCAATTATAAAATGCGTATTTCTTCTTTAAAAAAAATTGTAAAATGCATAACAAACAAAACCTTCTTCTACAGATAGATACCTGGAAATAAAGTTAAACAAGTACGTACAGTGACACCCGTGGTAAAACATGTAGCTATGCGGTCACCGTAGATCACTCTGGATTTTAATTGTTAATACTTAATATATAAATAAGAAAATCCATATCCTCTGAGATAACATAATATTTCTGTTTGAATCACGGCCGTCAATTGGAATCTGAATCAATCCGATCCTAATCCGAGATGAAACACATGGAGTTATTTCAATAGTTGTGCAAATTATAATTGGACGGTCAAGATTCAAAGACAAATCTTTTATTACCTTAGCTGATACGAATTCTAAATAAGAGGCGAGGTGGCAAGCGTTAAAATAATATATATGATGCCTGGAATGGAAAGCGGACACAGTAGTAAGTAGTAACAGTACTTGCACGGCCAACGCTGTCTAGTAGAGCCGGTTAAGGTATTGGTTCTCCCACGAGAGAGTAGGAACTCGATTCTACAGTGAGGTAGGATTGAGGTATGGGGGTGTGTGTGCGTGCGCGCTATTTTCAAAAAAAAAAAAAAAAAGGACTTGCACGTGTATCCATGAGAATTGTCTCGATGTCAACGTGTCATGTACCTCTGACTCTAGTAGGGTGTCAATGGCAAATTTTTTTTTTATAAATCATAATTAAAAAATATATTTTTATCAAACCGACATGATTAATTTTTTTTTTACAAAAATCATAAGACCTGAAATCAGGGGCGGATCCAGGATTTTCATTAGAGGGATAAAAAAATATCGAATCGGGTTTAAATAGCTTATTAGATTTAAACTCATTAACTAATCGAGTACTAGATAAGAAAATAATATTTTGACTTATATTTTTCAATATACTGACTTATAATTTATGATCCTATAACTTATAATTAATATTACCAATCATAATTCAAGAAATTTATTTAGATTTTAACACTAAATTTAACCCAAATTACAAATCAAACATCCAGAGTTGGGCAACAAAATTTTCAGGGAGGGGCAAAGTCGATCGGTACCAATAGATCACCATTAAAATTCAAAATCCAAGGGGAGGGGGGGGGGCGACTACCCCCCTGTGCTACAGTAGATCTGTCCCTGACTGAAATGTCATTTCGGTCTCTAATTTTTTTTTGGGACCGAAATGATATTTCAATCCCAGCAATTTTTACAGATTTCGAGAAAAAAATACATTGAAAAATTATAAAAATACTTGGGACCAAATTGCCATTTCGGTCCCAAAAAAAAAAAATTTCGGGATCAAAATGGCATTTCGATCCTTATGGTTTATATAAAAAAAATAATCATATTGGTTTGGTAAAAATCTATTTTCTAATTATGGTTTATAAAAAAAGTCTCGTCAATTACACCATTTTATTCGTTTATTCGACTCGTATTATATTCGAAAACATAGAGAAGCATAAGATTTTTTTTTTGTAGCTTATCAGGTATGGGTAAGGATAATAATTTTTTTCGTTATCTCATCCACTATCGCATAAGCTAATTTTTAAAAATATAATTATATATAGATATATATTTTGTATAAAGATGATACATAATACAATAAAATTTGAGATGAGCTACAGTGAGTTGCGAAGTAAAACGTGTTTCTACTTCACGCTGTATTTTCATTTTGAAAGTTCAAACGACCAATCCGAATCATTAGATATGATCTCCATATTGAAATGTTCTTGGAGACCAAATTTTACATTTTTTGAATTTTTTTTTTTTACTATTTATTAAGCAATTTTGAAAACTGTTGTTTTGTTGTGAACAGTAAAACAGTAAAAATTTCTGGACCATCGGATCAGCAATTTTCAAAATTGCTTAATAAATAGTAAAAAAATTCCAAAAATTGTAAAATTTGGTCTCCAAGCACATTTCAATATGGAAATCATGTTGAGCGGTTTGGATTGGTCGTTTGAATTTTCAAATCGCAAAATATAAGTATAAAGTAAAATAGTCATTTTACTTCGTAACTCACTATAGCCCAACTCATAAAATTTTGTATTTTATTAAATTTTCATAATACAAATTAGTTGTATTCATTATTATTTTTTTCTTGTGTTGAAAAGTATTTTATTGGAAGTACAAATTAAGATGCCAATTGCACTTTTTTAACTATTTATCCAACTTGTACCGTATTTGAAAAGATGGATAAGGATAAAATTTATTTGCCATTACCATTACAAATATAGGTATAAAAATGTTTCCGTTCAATCCGTATCGTACCTCTTGACACCCCTAACCTCCAGGCAAATTCGGATCCTCCAAGGTACCTAACTCAAACAAATTATAAACGGACGTCCAAATTAGTTCGTTTAACTTAGCTTGAATCCCAAAACGGACCTCTATAATTTTTATAAGTATCAGATTTACTTTAGTATGGCTGGAATTAATCTATGCCCTGTTTGTAATTCGTTTGTAATTCGTTTGAGTTAGATACCTGGGAGGATACGAATTCGGCTCCAGTTCTCCCTGTTTTTGGCAAATTTGTTGGTATCGATCTATTTAAATGAATTTTTTTTTTTTTTTGCTTCAATTTATTTAATTCCATTGAGTAGATCAAGAGGCGTCAATTTAGGGTGTGTTCTGCAAATTCAAAGAGAAGGGAAAAGAAAGAGAGAGGATAGGAGTAAAGAAAAAAGCTATTTAAAATTTTTTTGACTTTTTTTTTTGACAAGAAAAAAGGAAGTCCAGCTTCCAGCTTTCATTCATCATAGACACCAGTGGTATCTGATTTTTTACATAATAGCAAAAGTAGATGAAAACCGAAAAATAAAAGAAGAGAAAGAAAATAAAGGAAATGAGTAAAAATTAGAGTCTAAAAAAAAATCTTGGAATAACAGTATGGATCTATGTTGTCTCTGCCTTAGACCGGTTCTCTTCCAAACCAACTTGTGATCTCATTTGTTACCTCTTGAGCCAATGTTCTTGGATCCTTCGATCTATCTCTGAAAATCCTTGTGCATCTTTCCCTCCAAATAACAAAGCATGTTGTAATTTGCAACCTAGCCACTCTTGATATCCCTTCCCTTAGTATGCAATGTCTGTACCTTCTTCTTGCAAATTCGCCATGTGCAGTTAGGTACTGATAATTTCGCACCAGATTGTTTATCACCTCCCCTGTATATGCACAATGACCGAACATATGTTCCACTGATTCACTGTTGTTCTTGCAAAGTATACACCTATTTGCCATGTTCCAACCTCTTCTCATGAGATTGTCTACCGTGAGTATTTTATTTTTCAACATGAGCCATGTGAAGATGGTTACTCTTGTGGGCAGTTTATACTTCCAGATGATTCTGATTTGTTGTGTGACATATGGCCCTTGCTCCATGATTCTATAGAAAGAATTGACCATGTAGTTCCCCTCCTTGGTCCATTTCCACCGTGTTATGTCAATCTGTGTGTGGTTCAGTCGTGTCTGCGCAAGTTCATCTGTGAGTTGCTGTATTTGTTGCCATAAGTCGTGTGTTATTTCTGTATGAAGCCGCCGTCTCCATGTGTCTTCATGCAAAGCCTGGCTTACCGTCATTTCCTTGTCCGTTGCATGCTCATATAGTTCTTCATACCTCTGATTTAGGGGTCCTTCAAGCCATGAATCTTTCCAGAAAGAAACAGTTGTTCCTTGGTTGACCTTGTAGATGATTGATACCGCTATGAACGATGCCATGTGTTTCATGCTTCTCCAGAGGTGTGTTGCCTTTTGGTTTTCCCACGGTTTTGTGCAAGGGTGTTGTGTTGGTACTATGTCCATCCATGCCGGTCTTTGTACTTTCATCCAATTGAACATAATTTTAGCCATCAGTGCCATATTCATTGTTTGAAGATTCTTTATACCCATTCCACCCTGTTCTTTTGTCATGGTGACTACTTCCCAAAGTGCCAGACTCATGTATCTTGTGTCCAATGCAGTTGTCTTGTGTCCATGCCAAAGGAATTTTCTTCTCACTCTATCTATTTTTTTGATGACCCATTTTGGAAGTAAGAACGTTTGCATCATGTAGATTGGCATTGCCGAGAGAACTGCATTGATTAGAATGTATCTTCCTCCTATTGATAACATACCTGCTTTCCAAGTTGTCAACCTGTTTTCGATTTTTTGTATAAGTGGCATGTAATGCTCCTTCCTTAACCTTTTGTCTGACAGTGGCATTCCAAGGTAGGTGATTGGGAAGGTTGTTGCTTTACACTGCAGAATATTAGCCTGATGTTGTGTGTCCTGTATTTATTGTGCCGTGGTGAGAAATTCTGATTTTTCCATATTTGCCCTTAGCCTTGATATATCTCCAAAAATATTGAGAATAATCTTTAGGAATCGAATTTGCTGGTTGTGCGGTTTGAGGATGAAGAGAGTGTCATCTGCAAACAACAAGCATTGCTTGCATCCAGGGAAAGGTGGCTGCAATAGATGTAGGTTTGTTAATTTCTCTATCCAAAGTGGTAGGAAGTCCATTGCCAAAATAAACAAATAAGGTAAAAGAGGGTCCCCCTGCCTCAGGCCTCTCCTTAGTTTTATGTCCTTTCCCGCCACCGTGTTGACAATCACTCTTGATGTTGTTGCACTTAGGGGCACCTCTAATTGCTCAAAAACTGAAATTAAATTGCAATTGAAAGTAAATAGATGAGTTTAGAGAAATTTGACACGCGGGATGTTAACGGAGTTCGGCAAAACAAAGGCCTACGTCTCCGGGGCGTCGCAACCTCTTTCTAGGTGCGCCTTTCTATTACCCAATATGAAAGGATTACAATTGTGAACCGTGAGCCCTTACAAAATGGGAAGTCACGACCAACGAGAGATGAGTGCCGGCGAGCCCTTACAACCAAGGGAAGTCACACGAGCAACTCGAGGTTTGAGCCGGCAAGCCCTTACAAACAAGGGAAGTCACACAAGCTACTCAAGAACAAGAGAAACACTCAATAGATCACTCTAACCTAATCTAGATCAAGATTAGTGAAGTAGGTTTGAGGTTGCTTGAGGGATTTTGAAGTTTTAAGCTCTCACAACAATGGAGTAGGCTAAGCTCTCAGAAAATCGCTTTTGAAATGATTAGGGTCGGCTGAGATAGATTTGAAAGTGATCCCTTCAGTCTATTTATAGTGGCAGCTCAAAAATGAGCTGTTTGACATAAAACGTTACCAACGTTTTATCAAACGTTACCAACGTTTTATTCAAATACGATTTAGGGTTTTAATTCTCTGACAGCTTAGAAAACGTTACATAACGTTTTATAACCGTTCTAACGTTTTACAAACGTTATAACGGTTGTATAACGTTATAACGTTATAACTTGATTCTTTTGAGGCTTCTGATTATTATAAAACGTTACCAACGTTTTAAAAACGTTCATAACGTTTTATCTCAATTTAATCAACCTCACACATACTTTACCAAGCATTTGATTTTACAATATGTATTCTTGATAAAGGTCTTCATGATTTCTTCAGTCCAAGCTTATTATTCAACAGTTCTTACTCTTCTTGGACCTACATATTCTCAAAATAGAAGAAATCGTAAAATTCAATAATTGTATGTTTTTACAAATTAGTCAAATAGACGTAAAAGATTATTGTACGAACAACAGATGTCCCTGTAAGCACAGCAGATTCTATCCATTTTATCCATTTATGTGGGAAGCCTTTTGCAATGAGTATTTTGAGTAAAAATTCCCATGATAGAGTGTCAAAAGCCTTGTATAGATCTGCCTTGAACAATGCAACCTTTTGCTTCTGTCTTGTTGCCATATGCACTAGTTCTTGTGCATACAAGAATCCCTCGTTTATGTGCCTTCCTTTGAGAAATCCTGTCTGGTTCTGTGCCACCAGTGTTGATATGTGAGCTTGTAGCCTATTAGCCAGTATTTTGGTGAAAATCTTCTGTGTGTAATTTAGTAAGCTGATAGGTCTGTAATCGTTTGTGGTGTTCGATCCTTTTTTCTTTGGGATTAACACTATGTAGGAGTCCGTCATGTTGGAATTCTGTTGATGTGGAGAAGTGGTGATGGTTTGTAACATGGCTAGGATATCGGGTGTGATGATCTGAATGAAACATTTGTAAAATTCTGCTGTGAATCCATCAGGTCCTGGTGATTTGTTGTTGTTAGGGCTCTGTGTTATTACTTGCTTGACCTCCTCCATTGTAATGTCCGTACATATGTCATGCAAATTTTGGTGATGCGTTTGGAAGAGCTGCTGGTAGTCAAAATCCATCGTCTGTGTATGCTTTGTGCCTATGAGTGTGACAAAGTGGTTGTGGAAGATCCTTGCTTTCTGTTTATGCTCCAGTATGTGTATCCCTTGGTGTTGTATTTCATCAATCCAGTTATTCCTCTTTCTCTGCGTTGCCACTTGATGGAAAAATCTAGTATTTTTATCACCAAGCTGTATCCATTTATCTTTTGCCCTTTGATGCCACTTTTCTTCTTGCAGGTTGTTAATTTCTATGAATCTGTTCTGTAATGTTTGTAGCAGAATCTTTTCTGGATAGTTGAGTTGTCTTGTTTCTGCCTGGGCCACCAACTATGCTAGGCACCTTGTACAGAGGTCTACCTGATATTTTGTCTTCCTGACATATTCCTTTTTCCATGTTATGATTTCTTTTCTCAAACTATGCAGCTTGTTGTAGAAGTCCTTTGGTGTCCGCGCTACTTGTGATTGCGTCCAGTTTGTTTGCACTAATTGTCTGAATTCTCCATTTTGTAGCCAGGAGTTCTCCAGTCGGAATATGTTTGAGGTTGGGAATTGTGAGCTGCATGTGCATACTAAGGGGCAGTGATCGGATGCATGGTTTGTGATGGCGGTTTGTGTTGTGTTTGGAAAGAGGTCAGCCCATTCTGTTGATACCATAAACCTATCCAACTTGGCATAGGTCGTGTTTTCTCTTCCTCTTTCCCATGTGTAGAGTCTTCCTTGTAGTCTTAGATCGGTGAGATGCAAGTGTTGGGTGAGTGTTCTAAATCTATTCATGTGGTTTTGAGGATATGATTGATTTGATCTTTCATTTTGATTGAGGGTGACATTAAAGTCCCCTCCTATCATCCATGGGTAGTCTAAAGGAGGTTTATGGTTTTTGATTTGTGCAAAGAAAGCCGGTTTGTCTGTCTGGTTTGGAGGCCCATAGACTCCCGTAAACCTTAGCACTGAGTTATCCATGTTCAGCGATAAGTCTACCGAGATCAGATATTCATGCTTCATGTGGTCTATTTCTGAGAATGTTCTAGAATCCCATGCTAGTAAAATTCCCCCTGCCGTGTCTCTTGCTTCCGATAAATGAAATTTGTCTAATCTTGTCCCCACAGTTTCCTTAATCCATCTCTGATTTGTTTCTGCCCATTTGGTCTCTTGCAGACAAATGAGGTGAGGTTTTTGTTTCATTATTTCCTGTCTTATCTCCGTTCTCTTCTCTTTTTGGTTTAGTCCTCTGACGTTCCATGAAAGGAATGTTATTTTTTTTGTTTTTGCATGACTCATTTTGGATGGGGGATACGACAGTAAAGCCAGTAAGGAAAAATCATTCCTAAATAAAACTTACATTGTTTGAGTAATAAAATTGGAGTGGTTACATTCCGCTTGCACTTCTCTTTGTGCCCAGTGTTCAGATTGCCAAAAACTTTCTCCCATCTACTATTCGCCTTCCTCTCTTGAGGTGTTCCCAAAAACGAACTGCCTATCCCCTTTTCAAAAGTGGCCTTATATGACCTGGCTCTTACATAGTACTGAAATATAAAGTAAGATAAATAAATTCCTAAAACCGAAATTAAGATAGTGCTAAGTTCTGTTGTTACTTCCCTTAGCGGTACTGCGATAACCTTCCTCTTCATTGAAACCAAAAAGTACTTCTTCCCAAACTTACGACAATAATACCTTCGACCTTGCTCAACTTTCTCCAGTTTTTTGCGGTCCCTTGCTCAACGGAGCTTGATACAGGGACTGAGATATTTCTCTTCATTCATTTTGATGGTTGCTATCCTTAGACAGCTCCTCCCAGGTGATACTGACATCACAGAGCATTCCTTCCCCTTCTCCTCCTTCAGCCGCCTTGTGTAGGTCCTCCTTTGCCTGCTCTGACAGTTTTGCCCCTGTTGCTTCTACAATTTGTATTGCTAGCGGGCCACTGATTTCCTCTTTTCTGTTGTCAAAGCTGATCTGGAAGGCCTCCGCCTTGGGCCTTTTTCCCTTCGGCTTAATACGTATTATTTTCTTCTTTGCCAACCTTTCACTCTTTCTAATATTTTGTGGACTGCTGGGCCTTACCTTTTTCCCTTTTCCTTTTGGAACGGCCTGGTTCAGGTATAGTGGTTGTGGAAAGCCCGGTGGGTGTTGGGCCTCGTCTTCCATCTCTGTTGTTTTTTCGCTGGTCTGTTTTGTTGCACTTAGGGGCACCTCTAATTGCTCAAAAACTAAAATTAAATTGCAATTGAAAGTAAATAGATGAGTTTAGAGAAATTGACACGCGGGATGATAACGGAGTTCGGCAAAACAATGGCCTACGTCTCCGGGGCGTCGCAACCTCTTTCTAGGTGCGCCTTTCTATTACCCAATATGAAAGGATTACAATTGTGAACCGTGAGCCCTTACAAAATGGGAAGTCACGACCAACGAGAGATGAGTGCCAGCGAGCCCTTACAACCAAGGGAAGTCACACGAGCAACTCGAGGTTTGAGCCGGCAAGCCCTTACAAACAAGGGAAGTCACACAAGCTACTCAAGAACAAGAGAAACACTCAATAGATTACTCTAACCTAATCTAGATCAAGATTAGTGAAGTAGGTTTGAGGTTGCTTGAGGGATTTTGAAGTTTTAAGCTCTCACAACAATGGAGTAGGCTAAGCTCTCAGAAAATCGCTTTAGAAATGATTAGGGTCGGCTGAGATAGATTTGAAAGTGATCCCTTCAGTCTATTTATAGTGGCAGCTCAAAAATGAGCTGTTTGACATAAAACGTTACCAACGTTTTATTCAAATACGATTTAGGGTTTTAATTCTCTGACAGCTTAGAAAACGTTACATAACGTTTTATAACCGTTCTAACGTTTTACAAACGTTATAACGGTTGTATAACGTTATAACGTTATAACTTGATTCTTTTGAGGCTTCTAATTATTATAAAACGTTACCAACGTTTTAAAAACGTTCATAACGTTTTATCTCAATTTAATCAACCTCACACATACTTTACCAAGCATTTGATTTTACAATATGTATTCTTGATAAAGGTCTTCATGATTTCTTCAGTCCAAGCTTATTATTCAACAGTTCTTACTCTTCTTGGACCTACATATTCTCAAAATAGAAGAAATCGTAAAATTCAATAATTGTATGTTTTTGCAAATTAGTCAAATAGACGTAAAAGATTATTGTACGAACAACATGTTTCTCATGCTGTTGTTGGTCTGTCTGCTGTTCTGAAATCTCGTACTCTAGATTGTTCTCCTGACTAGTTTCAGAAGAGATTTCTTCTATGTGGACCCCTCCCTGACCTTTGGCAGTCTGTGGTTCTCCCTTTCCCTTTTCCCAATCTTTGCATGCCTGTACTGTAGTGATAATTCCTTTGTCCTTTGTAGACTCCCTCTGAGCCACATTCCCATCAAATTTAATGCTGGCTACAGTAAACAGATAGAATAGACCTGGGACGTCCATCGGCCGCATGCCTACATTGATTACCGTTTTACCTTTCTGAAGAATTTGAAAAATAGTGTTGCTCTGCTTGAGAGTGACTGGCGGTTTCTGTGTGAACTTTGGTGTAGCAGGTAGTGTGATCACCCTTTGTTCGTTGATTTCTCTTCTTCTTGGGCCCTGTATGCTATTCGATCCTCCACCGCTGGAGTCTGTGCCATTCCTGTCACTGGTCGTGTCTGAGTGTTGTTCTTCTTCTGCCTGAACTGGTGGCGGTGGCGGTGGCGGTTGTTGTCTTGGCGGTGGCTGCCTTCTTTGGTACCTTCTGGGTGGTGGTCTTTGGTCGTTGTTTGGTCCCCATTGATCTGGGGGCAAAGGGTAGGGTCCTGGCAGCCTCTCTCTCCATGCTAACAACCTGATTCTCACTCTTGTTCCCCACCGGCCTTCTCTGTACGTGGCAAATTTTGGTATTTCTGACGGGTCCATACACGACAACTTGAGAGTTACGTGGTTGAAATGGCCTGCCTCACGACCAAAAGGCATACACTCTGCTATCCTGCCTATTCTGGTTGTGAATTTCTTCAGATCTCTTGCGTTCCAGGTATGTGGTGGCAACCCGATTATTCTTATCCATGCCTCGTGTATTGGTGGATCTATGGACATGTTCCATTCCAATGTCCAGGGCAGGACGGTGATAGTCACCCCCGGCCTGATAGTGTGAGGACTGGTCCTGACCAGTTCATCTCTCAGGTTTTCACCCAAACAGATGACTATGTATGGGGCCTCTGCTGACTCCATGACCTCATAGTCCCTCCAGTTCCACCCAAAGTACCTCGCAAAGTACCTTGCAATCTGTCCTGGCATCACTGGTGATCTGCCTCCTCTGTTGAAAATTATCATGCCTGTACTTTCCAGGTATTCATTTGGTGGGTGTAAGTATTCCCTTGGTGGTCCATAGACCTGCATTTCCTCTGGTCTGATGTCCCATAGTGGTTCCATTTTGTGAGTGTTTGTGGGTATGGGTGCTCTTGGTGGTATCTCTGTGGTTTGAACTGGTGGCTTTTGGTTCTCCTTGTGTTCTTCTTTCTTTTTTAGTGCTTGTGCAAAAGATAGGTTTTGGTTGATCTTGTGGTACTGTTGTGGCCTTCTTATAACCTCTTTTGTTCTCTCTTTACTGTTTCTACACCCACCGGCTTTATGACCCAATTTGCCGCATTTAAAGCACCTGATAGGTTCTCTGCAGTGAATCTTTTGGTGAGATTTGGAGAGACATATAAAGCACCTACCTTCCTTAAATGCTCTCGTGAGTTCCTTCTGATTTTGCTCTGCTGCATATCTCCTGTTCATAGGATTTTGCTTGTTTCCCATGTTCCAGACATTATTCATTCGCGGCTGTCTTAGATTTGCCTTTCGTTCATTGTTGTACCTCCTCCTCCTTTTATTTACTACCTCCTGCCAACCTTCTTCATCCCTTGTGTCATTCCGTACTCCTGTCTTTACCCCTTCCTTTACTGTTCTGTGAATAGGTTGACCTTCCTTTATGGAGTTTCTGGTGGGGTTAATGTTTTCTCCTTTTCCTTTCTCTATCAACGGCTCCGTACTAGGTTTCTGTAGCCTTTGGAGAATGGTGATAGTGCTGTTTAGGTGTTCTTCATTAATGTTCCTTCTTTGGTTGGATTTGGTGGTTGGGTTGAGATCGCCTCCTGTATCGCCTTTGTCGCCTGGTCCTCCTTCCATAATTATACAGAAGGATCATATTTTTTTTTGACTTAATTTTGTATAAAATCAAGTAGTCAACAGATATTCAAGAAATAAATGTATTAAAATTAACCTATAAATCTTTTAATTTTGACTACTTGATTTTATAGTAAATTAATTCTAAAATTAAAAATTTTCACCTATAAACACATTATTTGTAAAATAGATCAATTTTAAATTGATTAAGCCATATAAGCGGACAAACTACATTGATGTCATATCTTTGATTTACCCTAAATGAAATTTCATGTAAAATTTCATTTAAGTTGTAATTGCAGTAGTGGGGGTAAACTTTTTTATTTTCTTTCTTTCTTTTTTGACTGTGAACTTAAGTTGGGAGTTATTGCCATAACGGGAGTTCGCATCATCTGTATTAACTCAAAAGAGAATCTTTTGAGTTAATATATTTCGACCGTCTAATTGTAAAAGGAGTCCATCCGGCTCCAATCTATAACATAGAGGTTTTTAATATTAGTGCAAATCTAATTCGCACGAATTTTAAAGTTTATTGGACCGTCTAGATACATTAACTCAAAAGATTCTTTTTTGAGTTAATGCAAAGGATATGAATTCACATAACGGTCCGTAAATAATAAAATTTTTGTTTGATTTAATCAGATGCGTCCTTCCATCGAATATTTTAAGTTTCTGTCTCAAAGGCAAAAAAAAAAAAAAAGAACTACTTATTTTACAATTAGGAGTGCCGGAATATCATTTTCTAATTTGCAGTAACACCAGCTATTACAAATTCAATAAAAAAACTTGAGTGAATATATAATAAATGCAATGCGTTTTAATCAATTCATGAAACAACTACATAATTAAAATGAATAAGATATCAATGCAAATCAACTTCTGGATAAGTATAGGTTTCCTACCATTTATTGATTACATTTAGTTCATTTGAAGCGGGTCCCAAATGTGTGATCTTCTTTAAATTAGACATTTATAGTGAATGATTGAATCCAGGGAACTTAATTAATACCTGATTGAGAAATTAGACCAATAGAACATTGCTGTTCACCTTTTTAATCCCCTTAAAAAGGGGGAATTTAGACGTATACCCCTCAAAAACATCAAAATTAAGTATTTGCCCCTCTAAATTTCAAAAACTCACACATTTACCGATTTCATTGTCTTTTATATTAAAACTCATTTTAAATTTATAAAATACATATTTTACCATTCATTAAAAGTATAAAATGCCTCCATCAAACTCAAATTTGAATCTGAAGAGTTTCTCTACCGTCCGATCAGCAAGCATAGTAATAAGATTATTGCGTGTTCGGTTCAAGATTCACTCTGTGCCATGTGAAATTTTATAGATTAAATTATTAAGAGAAAATTTCCAGTGTGTCCATATAAACTTCTTAAATAGTTAATATCTCCATTAAAAAATCGTAATATCATATCATATATATCCATAAAAACTTAAAATCATTTCTACCGTACTCTTTTTTTATTCATTTAACATTTTATCTAGTAATTTCAAAATTTTAAATTGATAAATACGCCCTTCATTTTAACCCTCTCTCTCTCGCAAATAATCTCTTGTCGGTGTCTTCTAATCAGTTGTGAAAATAGGTAGAAGTTAAGGGTCACAACTCATCCTTTCTCTACCCAAGGTACACGTGCGAAGCCACTCGATCATTGTCTATGTTGCTATATATAAGTTAACAATTTCATAATTGCTTTTGAATTCACTATACTAATACTAATTTGTTTCATCAAGGGTCAAAGTACAAACAAGATTTTTTTAATAGAAAGGATTAATTCACCTACTAATAATTACTTCCCTTTTTTACAGTTTTACTTGGTGAACACGAGCATATCAGTATTTGGCATTTGTGGCTCATCCTCAATGCAATCTCTCTTTGGAACGTACTTGGCGGGGTTCTTTTCTGATTAGCCCAAGGTACAGATACAGACTTTTGACTTGTACACTGGAGACTTTATGAAGGAAATTGGGTAGAGACTAGAGAGAAGGAACGAGTCGATCCTTGACTTCTACCTATTCTGACAACTAATTAGAAGACAGTGACACTTTGTTCGGGAAAATCATAATTTGTGAGAGACGAGGGTTAAAATGAATGATATAGAGATATAGAATATTACGATGTTTTCACGTTTATATTGGCAGTGTAAATTTTTCCCAAGTACGAATTTTGAGTTATTATAACACTAGCATCGTGTCTTGTTTGTATTCTTGGCAATTATTTCTGAAATATTATGGGGTTTAGGTTCTCTCCTCTAGTAGTATTAAAAATTAAAAAATTGTTTTTTTTTTAATATAAATCTAATAGTATTAAAACTGTTGATTGATAGAATTTGTGTATAATCTCAAGTTCTGAACTATTTATTATTTTAAGATCGGATTTAAAAATCACGCAATAAGCGTCGCATGTAGCTCAATAATACGGGAGGTAATGTTATTCTACCATCCATATATAAATTTATAATACCTTTTTTTTGTTTTTTTTTAGAATGGTCCATATATAATAATGCTTACGACCAAATACAAATATATAGTACATTTGAGTACTTGAGAGTCATGTGAACCGTTATGATTGATTACTCGCTGTATGAAATTAATTGAAATTTTTGTCTTAGTAAGACACAAGGGCCAAGGCTGTGCAACATCCTCTCGGATTCTTGTACGTACCATCTGTGTTGGTGTATATGTTGATTTTCAAAACATGAAATGATAATACCTGAAATTTTTATTAATATCTAAAAAAAATATTAAATTTTAAAATGTACACTCTATGAAGAGGAATTTCGAAATCTGTCCAAAACAAATATTAAATTCTCGGTTTCATACAAATTTTCTGCAAAAAAAAATTCCTTTTCTAGACATTCTGAAATCGAAAATTAAATTTCAGGTTCTAAGATTTTTAAAAAAAATTAATTATGTTTTATTGTTATTTTTTAATTTAGTATAATAGACTTAGTATTCATCTTATGTGTTTTATTTTTTATATTTTAAATATTTCATCAAGAGTTCCGTTAGACATCTGGAGGAGCAACGTCAAACCTCCGCTGGAGTTGCGTAAAAAATGAAATAAATTGTTTTAAATATTAGCTACTAAAAAAGTTATTGATCGGTGAAAAATCAAATTATTTATTATTTATAGCATTGATGATATTTCTTTTATTTTACTCCCTCTTTTTTTTGATAAATTACTTTACTCTTGATGGTGACAAAGTTTGTCTGCGTTGGGAACATCATCATTTCCTTTTTGTTTTTACTACATATTAATGATTAATAAACCCGGCAAACAGCGGGTTGGTTGGTTAGCAAATAAAAAATTGTTTTTTTTAATAAAAGGGTTAGACTTTTTTGCTTTTAAAAAAAATAGAAGGTACATAGATCAAATTTCCGATACACTCCAAGGTATATCGAAAATTTAATTCGGTATACCCCTATCTTACCAACACAGAGACTACATAAATACATGAAGTGTACCGAATATAACAATCGGTAGAGAGGGATCTATTCAAATTCAATACAGGGTTCTCCTAAAATTTTTTTTCAATACAGGGTTGAATCAGTCTCTCTGTATATAGTGCTGCTGCTGCTTCTTCTTCTTCCTTGCGGGCTTCTATTTTTTTTCCTTTTGGCATAAAAACAGGAGACAATTTCATTGAAATAAAGTAGTTGTTACATAGAATTAGACAATAAGTGTATGTGAAAAGCATATAACTAAACAAAATAAAAAATAGACAGGAGTATATGCATCCTATAGACGCAAATTGATCATCAAGCGGACAATCACCAAAGAAGTTATTGCAAGTTGAACAGACACTAAATCAAATTAGATTGAGAACTAAATCAATCAGTTCAGGACAGTTACCTTGAAATAGAAAAAAGAAGAAGCAGAAAACAGTACAAAACAACACAAAACATCATTATCATAACAATTGAGTTAAGCAAATATTATCTAAGTTATATATGTATTTAGTTGGAGAAAGTCGGCTATCTACAAACCGTCTTTGCCATAGTTTATGTAATTTCTGTTTTAAAATTATTGCAAGTTTTTGTTACTGTTGTGTTTATATTTTAATGAGGTTATAAAATTGAAAACAACTTTTTAGGATTAATTTTGAATTTTTTGTTAACAAATATTTATGGTAGTAATAACTAATAAACATGTACCATAATTTTGAACACCGCACCACTATAATCACCAAAGAAGTGCCAGTTGTTTTGGATAGACCATGAACAAATATGAAAAATGATCCTCCAAAATGATCAAATATCATATTTTCCTAAAAATTGAAATCCAGCTATTACAGTGTAGATTGGATCTAAAATTTGTACAATACAAATTGAAACATGGCGAATATTTAGCAAGTAATGGAAGACAAGTAGGTTGCCATCTTCTTGCCATGCCGCCTCCTGTACTCTAATAAATAATTAACTAATTAAACACTCTTGAATTAATGATGGATGCGTTCAGATTTTGTTGACTGGATGCCACTAAAAGTAAAATTTAAAGCTCCAGTTACCTTCAAGACATTTCAGAAATGGTGCAAATAAAAAGTCTTGAAGGATTAAATTAGCAAATTTTTATTTACATGGATGCTTATTTTCTATTATTATTATACTGAGTTTTTTTTTTTATTGTAGACTAAAGGAAATTGTTAGGTTTTAATTATTTTAAATCAGATAAAACTAAAATTGTCATTGTATGAGATCATGAGTTATTTATTATAAACTGACAATAATTGTATGGACTTTAGCAATATGATCCTAACTTTCTAAACCTTTAATCTAGCATAAAAATACCGTGTATCATGTCGGTTTGTGTTAAAAAAAAACTGATTTCTAACTTAGAGAAATTAGATGTATTGGAACATATATGAGTATATTTTAAATAATAGTTAAAATCTGTAAAATGTATTTTTTTCAATGATGTCCTATTTTTTTTTTTTATAAATATGTAATTATAGTTTATCGTAAAAGAGAAGTTTGTATCTTTTAGTTTTGTTTTCTGAAGTTAATAAATTGTTCAAATCTTCCATTTTTAATATTTGGTTAAAATTATCTAGTTGGTTTCCAATTTAAGTCTCTTACACTTTTTTTTTTTTTTGAAAATCTAACAACAGCTGTCTAGGTAAAAAAATAAAAAAATAAAGTTTAGTACTATCTTGTTTCCATATGTTCAAATACAAGAACAATTTATACTTTATAATATTTGATCTTGATCACGACTATAAAAGCAAACAGTTTGATGTTTTGCCAAAGTAAATGAAAGAAAAAATAAATATAGACTCATATTTTGTATTGTCTTAATTCATTATTGATTAGCATTAAATAAACAAAGTTTAGATTTTGTTTCCTAAATAGAAAAGACGTGTCCCATGCAAATTTAGATCACTGTGTCTATTTCAATATTCATACTGAAATGAATTTCAAAATTATTCTAAAAAGTTGAAGTTCATTTTAAAAATTTCTTGATCAAGATTCACAATTAATTGTATTTGTTTATTCACTCGATATAGATTCTTAATTGAGTTTACAATTGCTTTCAGTGGCAGAACTTGATGCGCATTTAATAATCAAAATTTGAATTAATAGAGGGATGAATATGTAAAGTGTGCAGTGTAGACACCAATTAATTGCATAGTACTATGGGGACAGATAACACATGAAGCAACTCGACATTCGACAATGGGGATTCGATCACCCCAGTACCTGACTCAATCAAATTACAAACGTAAGTTCCAGATTAGTTCTTTTAATTTAGCACGGATCTCAGAATAGACCGATTTAGTTTATGTGGGCACCAGATTTACTTTGGCCCGGACGAGATTAATCTGGACCGTTAGTTTTAATTTGTTTGAGTCAGGTACCTGGGAGGATACGAATTCGACAATGGGGGAGGCGATGCAAAATGCAAATGCAAAGGGGGTATTATTAGTTTGTCCCACTTCACGAGGAAACACACATCCATCCTTTAGTTCCTTTCTAAATAAATAACACCAGATGCTTTAATTTCATTTCGCTTTCTTATCTACCTCGTTCATCTTTTCCTCTCTTACCACATTCCTCTCTATCTGGGTTCAATTTTTTCTGGTGTGATCGGTGTGTTGCTTACTTGCTTTTGGGGAAGACAGATTCATCCCTGGTTCTAGATAGGTAAAGTCCTTTTTCTACATTCCTAGTATTCCATTCCCTGTAGTTTTGATTTTGTACATTCCCAGTATTCCTGTAGTTTGATTTTTGGTTTTTGAAATTCCTAAAATAGAGATAATCTCCCCCTGTTTTTTTTTTATTAAAGGGGTTCAATGCCGTTCTTCCTTTTTCTTTTCTTTTTTCTTGCCTTTTGTAATTAAAGTAAAAGCTCTTTCCAGTTTCTATGATTGTAGATTTGTAATTAGTGCTGGACGAATTTACGCCCGGAGGAAGGAAACCGACTCACTGTTTATACAAGTTCAAAACGAATTTACTTGGGAAAATGGAAACAAAATTGTTTTTCAAACATTTTTTACCTCTTGTTTCACATTCTCTTAGTTTTCAACTGCATTTCCTAAACTCTATACATAAATTATTAATTAGACAGCCTCTTCAAAAACCTGAAGTAATGAAGTGTTCACAGGTGATTTTAAAAAAGTGTAATAATAATCAAAAGAAAAAAAAAACTCAAGATGGAGCTTTTGTTTGGTAAATGGATAAAATTAGGCCAAAGATTTGTATGTTGTATACGAATTTTACCTGAATAGATCAAGTATTGTTACTGTCTTGAATCTGTAATTTCTCATTTTATGGTGTACTACTACTATCCAGTGCTATCAACTGTCTCTGGTCAGGTACCATAACTTCTGGTTTATAGTAATCTCAGTAGTATTCTTTTAGTTTCCTATTAGGTGTATTTAGGGGTTGGTAAGTTGGGCTTTTTGTATGCTGCATTGGCAATTCTTCTAGCAAGTACTAAGATCTCCGGGACGGATTAAGATTATAATGGGGATTAAGATCTCCATACAGGTAAGTTGGACTTTTTCTACGCTGCATTGGCAATTCTTTTAGTTTCACTATACCAGGACGGATTAAGATCTCCATACAGGTTTTTGGTACTGTACCAGTTACTGTTGGTGCCAATTATAATGGGTAAATTATTTAGACAAGTTGAATCATGAAATAAAATATTTTCTTTTTCTTCTTTTTTACAAGGTAAAAATGCCTCATCCCACCAAACTAGCAAATTCCAGTTCAAATGCAAATGCAAATGCAAATTCAACTGCAACTCCTGTAATAAAAGTGGGGTCCACGGGCACAGTCGCATCTCTCATGTCCCGTGAGCTAGAGAACATCAAAATTACCCAAGTTACCCCTCAGGATGCTGCTGCCTCGTCTTCTAATGCTAATACAAGAAGAAAGAAATACCAATCTAGCCCCGTTTCTGTTCCCTGTGGTGCTCATCCTAAGAAGATAGTAAGCCCCAAAAAGAGTAATTTGTCAAAGGAAGAAGCTGATAAGTTGCCAAGGAGTGTCAGAAAGAATAATGGACGTGATGCACCGATGCTGAGAGGGGATTGTGCTGGTACTGACCAAAATTCTAGCCCTAGTTTTGCCAAAAGTGGGAAGAAGGGGCATTTAAATGCTGTAGAAGTGGTGGATCTGAAATGTAACAATCCAATGAGTAGCCGGCTGAGGAAGCTTGGCTTCTCCAAGCTTTCTGAGTCAATTGCATGATAAAAAATGTTAGGACATTTTGTGGAGCACTAGTCCTAGTTTTTCTTTAATTTGTTGCAAGAGAAAATGAACCAAAAAATTCTTACAATTTTAATTTATTTGGTTGTAGTACCCACGGGCTGTTCGGCAACAAGAGATTAAGCCTCTTTAAGGCTTAATCTGCCTCCTTTAGCTTCCTTAGCTGCTTAATTCTGTCAAACACCGGTTCCTTAGTGCAGATTAAGATTACCTCCTTTTGTCTGGATCCTAATCCTCTACCCGAACTTTAATGCACTTCTATCCCTTCTTTTAGCTTCCTTAGCTTTCACCCACAGATTAAGGCAACCGAATATCAGTTTCTTAGCTCTTAATCCCTTGTTGCTGAACGGTTCTAATGTGCAACTATATGTGTGTTGCTATAGAGTTTTACCCAACTATTCCTTCTCTCCACTTCATTGTTATCTATATGTGTTATATATTTTGTTTCTCTGAAAGGTGCATGAGTGAGTCTATGGTACTTTACAATGTGCACATAGGTTCGTGCTACTATTTTATGAATTTATATGTCTATTTTTAAAGTTCAAACAATTAATTCGAAACGCTTAACATGATTTTCAAATGAAAATTGCATTTGGAGACTAAATTTATAGTTCTTAGATGTTTTTTGCTATTTTTTTTAGATAGGGAGAAAATCAATAGATCTTAAGTTTGTAAACCATCTAAAAAGAGTGATTTTAAAAAGACAGTAAATTTAGAAATAAAATTTGGTTTAGAATACATTTTCGTAAGGAGATCATGTTGAGTGGTTTGTATTGACTGCTTGGATTTTAGTTCAACTATGATTCTTTTCATTACTGTTGCGCCAAGAGGCAAGAGCCTCTATCCTCTTGACCTCTTGATATCAATGTGTGCAGTTAAAATTTCAAAAAGATTGGAGTGGTGAGATTTCATTTTCATTTTTAATTCATCGAGTTGCAGTATAGGAGAAGTGATAATGCGCATTTGCAGCATAGCAGGAGGTTTAGCTATAATGTACGTGTTTTAGAGAGAGGATGATGTGACAAGGGGGTGGAGGTATAACTCTACCCATGGAGACATACCATGCAAAATCAGGGGCAGACCTAGTATCGCGACCCCCCCTCTTTCGAGTTTTAGTGGTGATATATTGGTATCAATCAATTTTGTTCTTTTTTGAAAAATTTTGTGCTCCTCTCTAAATGTTTAATTTATAATTTGGGTTAAATTTAGTATTAAAATAAAAATAAATTTTTTAAATTATAATTGACAATTAGAATTATAAGTCAAAGCATTGGAAAATACAAGTCAAAGTATTGTTTTTTTTTATCAAGTACCAAATTAGTTAATGAGTTTAAATTCAATAAGTTATTTAAAGCCAATTCGATGTTTTTTTGTCCCCCTGATGAAAATCCGGAGTCTGCCCCATACAAAACTATAATCCGCATCCTTTGTATTAATACATTGACCATACATTTAGAATTCGAATCAATTCAACTCACGCATATAACGCATAGGGCCTTGTACAGTCCAGATTTTAACTAAAACTGAGTTAACTCCGAGGATACAAATTCGAGAATTTTGGGGTGAAGTTCTGGGAAGTTCGATATTGTTTCGGTTGCGTTTAGCTGATAATAAGTGTTACACAATAGGGTTAACGGAAGTTCTTTTATTTTTATTTTTTATATAGTATTTTCATTATTTTAAAGAAAGTTTTTAGTAAAACTATATATGTATCTTTTAAATTAAGAAACAACAAAAAAAGATCTATAATATATGATCAATGAAATATATTAAAGAAAATCAACATTGGAGTAATAATTTAAAAATACATGTGCAAAAATTTAACTAAAAATAGGCAATAAGATTTCAAAATGTATTTGAATTTAGAAAGTGATTTATTGTAGTAATATTATGTCATACTTAAAAAGGGAAAATTAATTAGAACAATGAAAAGTTAGTATAAATACAATCACAATTCATATGTTCAGATAGTTTACAGAAATGATACAAAAAACTAAAGAAGTTATTTATTTTTTTTAGAGTAATTTTCTATAATACAATTGAGTGCAACTATTAAGATGATTATAATATGAGTAGAACTAGGTCTTCTTAAGCTCACCAAGTCTCTTGATGAACGTAGCTTAAAAAACTATTGAAATGATTTCATACTATGGATTCAAATCATTAAAATTGATCTACTTCACGACTGATGAATTTACATGCAAAGTTTTTAAATTTTCGAATTTTATAGTTAGCTAAACTAATTGAGTTAAATTTTGTAATAAAAAAAAAATATGAAACAACAAAACAAATAAACTTTGAAATGTATAGTACAATATATTATAGATGATGCCTTACAAAAAAAACTCAAAGAAAGAAAAATTATGATTGGTACATAATTCCACAATTCTATATATATTTTGAGGTGTACATCACAATAATAAAAATTTATCGAAATGATTGCAAAATATATTCAATATTGAATTCATTTTGGTCGTAAAAATGAGGGGAGTATTTAAATAAAATAATCCATCTCAAAGTGTTTACAATATAAAAATAATACAATGATAAAATAGTTCATTAATTCTAGGTGTTTTTAATGTTCCAATCACAAAAACATAGAAAAATATCAAAATGATTGCAAAATATATCCCAAACTCACACTATCTAAATATTATCTCACTTAGAAAATCCAATGTCTTCACTGTTGCACTCATTTTGTATGCAAAAATGAGAGAGCATTTAAAAAAAAATTACACATCAACCCGATTTTTGATAGAGAGATATATACGTTTAAAATATAGGAATAATATAACGACAGAATATTTAAAATTTATAAATTTTTAGGCCTGAATGAAAAACAACACTTTTGTTATTTTAGAATTTTACTGATTTTTCTATGTCTTGAACTTCACAAATTTTCGTGCAGCGATTGATAAGTTAACTAATGAGTAGCTTCAATACAAAATACTACCTAGATAAAATTGCATCCGATCAGCGACATGTCGGACAAACCTGCTCAGCTTCTGTCAGACTGTCACTCATATGATTGGGCCGTCAACAGAGTCTTCGGCTCAGCCTTGTTCTCTCATAACAAATAGGCCCAAAAAGGCTTTTTAGAATATACTACTTTTGGGAGGGCATCTTCACAAAATTTAGAATTTTATTTTATACAAATAAAAGTTTAGAAGGGGAAAAAAATGAAGAAAAAGAAAGGCTGCCTTCCGAGGCTTTCCTCACCAAGCAAAAAGGGTGACATAGATAAGAAGTAGAAAAAACAATGGCTTCCTTCGCTTCTACACTCCCACACCATTTCTCACCCAAATACATATCTCATAATGGAAGCACTGTTGCAAAGCTGAGCTCTTCATTTCTATCTCTTTCTCTACCAAAGAGGCCGGTTCGGATAGGAGCTGCTAAGCTTAAGCGCACCTCCAATGTCAGAGGGACAAAAGTTACCTGCTGGTTCAGGTTTGGAAACAAAGATGCCGAGGGAGCCGGCATTTACGGTAGCCAGTCCAGAGATGATTTTGACCGAGATGATGTCGAACAGGTTTCTAGTTTACTTTTAAGTTTCATAATTGGAATATTTTTTTCAATTGAATTAATGTTTTGGGATGTTGGGTTTTTATGGAACAGGATGGCATGTTAAATTCTGTTGTTCTGTTTCTGTGGAAACTCAAGACCCCAAAGAAAATGAAAATTATAATGTCTAAGATGGTCTTCATTTTCTTTTTTCCCCAAAAGAAGCTACATTTTAGACATGTAGCCATCTTGTGCTAGAAAAAATAATAAAATTTTCCCTTAATTATTTTTTGTAGTATTTCAATTACATGGGAATGCTAGCAGTTGAGGGAACGTATGATAAAATGGAAGCACTCCTGAATCAAGACATTCATCCAGTAGATATCCTTCTCATGTTGGCGGCCTCAGAAGGCGATAAACCAAAAATCGAGGAATTGTTGCGAGCGGGTGCAAAGTATGATGTTAAGGATGTCGATGGAAGGACGGCTTTAGATAGAGCAAGTAATGAGATCAAGGAGTTCATCGTTGGTTTCACTGTTCGAAAATAGTTATTGATTGATTCCTTTTTTCAATCAATTTTGCAGAGCTTAATTTTTTTTTTCCCAGCTTGTTTTTGTTTGAAATTGAACTACGGTAGTGTTGTATTCTATCCATTTTATCGAGGCTTGAACATAAAATTAAAAAACCGATGGACTTCTTCTGAATCTGTCAATGAATATAAAATTGAATTTTAGTTTTGTTGTGAACTCTCAAATAGCAAACACCTTACATAAAATTATCAAGTTCCTGTCTACAAAATATTGGTATTGGCCTTTAGCGATATTGCTTGTTAATAACTTCAACTATCTCATTGTACAACAGAGTACCAATCTGCTATCTATTCTTTTGGAATAACAGGAACCTACTTTTCTCATCCAACTGTTCAAATTTTTTTGTGCACAAATCTTGACCAAAATTTCAGCGCTAAATTTGATGTCAAAACTTGCTGTTTCATTAAACAATATACCAATACATTAACAACACATTCATTTCATATAAAAGAATTATACAATCATACTACAACATTCAATTCACAGCAAAATTTTCGTTCTGCAATAGACATGTATACTCTATAACATGGAAGGGCACCTCATCTCGGCCTCTTCCACACAACAAAATCCGCCTACTAACGAATTTATGTATAACTTATTTTTCATATAAATACTATATAACTTCAATATGTATAGTTCAATTGTGTCAGATATGGCAGGTATATTTAAATTTCGGGTGTGCACGAATTGCCAATTGCAAAGCGGAGTCGACTCTAGCCCCCTCCCTAAATAATTTGTCATATAAAACAGACAAAAACTGAGCCAAGTCTTCTTCATCATCATTCCATCCATTGACAATGTGGGACCCGCCACTCTTTTCTACATCACTGTCTTCCCAGTCACTGACAGGGCTCAATGGCTCTGCCGATTCCTTTTCATCGTTTTCTAACTCTTCTTCTTCGGCTTCTTCATCTTCATCATCTCCAATGACAAATTTACCGTTTTCGAGACCAGGTGCGGGTTCGGGTATGGACCCAATACCATGTATTTTTATGCTTTCTGAGTCGGGTGGTTGGGCAGAAGAGGTGATCACGGCCTTTGCACCTGAGTGTAAAAAGGCTTTTACTAGGCTTGATGTGAGGCCATATTTACCACTGCAGATTATAATTCGGTCTCTCCAAGCGCTGACCTAAATAATTTGGAAATTTCCGTCAACCTTACAGCACTACTAGATAAAAATGTAGTACCAGGGAAGGAATCTTTCACAAAACTTCAACTTACCATACAACGGACATCATCAGATGTCATGTGCAAAGCCGGTACTGTTCTTCGAAACATGAATGCGCCAATTTCTTGATTGTCATCCATTACCTGAATACAAGAGGTGCATGTAAGCTATATGGTATTGGCACCAAAAGTTACGAAACTCCCAAGCATTCTTGAACCAAAATATGAGCATTATTTCCAGTGGTGAAGAATTTGAAAAAGAAAATCCCTTCAATATGGCTTGTTCTTTTGCAAAAGTACAACCATTGAGACTAGTACTAGTTCCTATTGTTATCGGAATCTTATTCACCTACTTAGCACTATAAACTAGTACTAGTGCCTATTGTAAATATCTAGGTAACTTAATTTAAAAGTTGTAACACAAAAATGAATGCAATTATACATTATCCTAAATGCTGTTAAAGATGAAGTGCCTTTAGTACCCACATTGAAAAGCATTTTAACAAGGTAGAACGAGAGAGGATTCATACTTGAGTTTGGCGGCCAATGTAACGATGGAGGATACCACCGATCAGGAAAGAAGGCCATTTGGCGACCAAGTCAGATAGGCATGAAATCTTTGACAGTTCATTATAAGCTTCTTTCCTCTTGCGGCCCTGCATCACTGATGAGAGGCTTGTTTTCACAGAATGAATGAACCGATCTGCTGATTCACCTGGCTCTGCCACCACAAAAACATCATTCTGCCAGCTGTCCATAAAAGAGCTTTTGACTAGTTAGGATGGTGTTCATGTTTGAAAATATCTCTTTTAATGTGGGATGGATGGGTATTATGGGGCGTTTCAAATGCTTACCTTTGCAAACTAATTAGTATGTATGATAATGGGTGCTTGAACTATGACCAAAAACAAAACAAACCTCAATATTGAGCCAGTGGAGTCATTTTGAAGTGCCAAGTGTACAACCCCAATGTGGGGTAAATTCTGCAACTTGTCATATAATGGTCTAACATGGACACCGGGCTCTCTAGATACTACAGGCGAAGTAGGCGGGGAAGCATACTTAGCCACAGGATGGCCATCCAGGCTGAGAGGTGGGACCAGGTCAATGCGGTTCACACGTTGGGGTCCACATTCAGGGCTATACAAGAGGGGACTGGAGGGGAAGCTTCCGGTGAACAATGGAGAGGTGATGGGGGTCGGCAATGAACAAGCAGGCTTGGAGAAGACAGGAGAACGAGTCATTATCGCTAGACGAATTCCATTCTGTGCACAAAAGGTTTCAAGGGATCGGGCGTGGTTAGAGGTTTTGATTGAGTCAGCATTGTACGAGGCCTCAACTAGGAGAACAGTTCGTCTCCAGCCTAATGTAGGTCCATTTTCATTTAATCCTGCTGCAAGTAAAAGAAAAGAAAAGAATGATATGGCCATTGCAGTTAAAATGGGGATAAATGGGGATAATAAGAATAAGATAACAGCAATTACCTATAGTAGATGGTTTAGATTTGGATAATGGGTGAGATTTAGAGGTCTCCATTGGTGGTTTGTCTTCATTTTGGTATCTGGGTACCAAAATTTCGCATAAATTCTTGAAAGCCTGAGAGTTTTTTTGTATGTAATCTTCAGTTGCAGCCTCCAGTTTCTGCCAATTAGTTGGGTCAGTCTCGTCAAGCTCCATTCCACACCTCTCATCAACTGTCACACAAAGATAATTAAATCATATATGAACTTGTTTGTAGGATTACTGATTATTAGGCAACATGCAATGGTAACAATTAGTTTACCTGGATTGAAGCGAAAGTACTGAATGTCAGGAAGCATTGGCATGAGTGTGTCCAATGTCTCTTCAACTCTTTCCACTGAGCATGCACTCTCAATCAAAACCTGACCAGTATCCAAGTACCTCCATCCACCTTTTCTGGGCTAAAAATTGACAAGTTTACTTTCCTTATCAGTTCAACCAGTTGTTGATGAGAGAGATCCAATAGATGATCAGAAATCCAAAGTATGCAAACAACTAAATGTTATTACCTTAGCTGGGACTGAGCCACAACCGATAGAGACGAGGCAGTCAATTCTTGCATCAGGCCAAAGAAGCTGGGCTTCTCTAATGGCAAAAATAGTAGGATTGTTGGCTACAATAGCCCCATCTTGCCAACGATAGACATCTGCAATAGGATAAGTGCAAAATAATGTCTTTGTTTTGGTTGGTGTCCAGGTAACATATATAGATAAGAATAGTAGAAATACATTATTATTTTTACCATCTGCAAAATCATCAAGATAGTAAGGAGCGGCAGATGAAGCACGTACAGCCTCCCATATCTTGTGCTTACAGCTTCCAATGCAAGCACCTCGTCTGTAGGACCCATTGGCATTTATACTTATACTCATACCAACTGCAGGACTCTCAGCTGTTCCTGCTGGTGTTTCAAAGGTACCAGAAGGATACTGCATTTTAGGACAAAAACAACTATTTGAGATCCCATGGACCTACCTCTAGCTAGACAGACATTATGCACTGATGAAAGAATAACAACAACAAGGGATTCAGCAGCACCTGATAGTTCCTGAAAAGGAAAGGCTGAGCTGGCACAGTGCTGACCAAAGTTGACACAGCAAAGACCTTTGGGATGCCCTTCACAGCTGACTCTATTAGCAGATCACCATCTTCTTCATCACTGCACATCTCCTGCAGTAACACCTCAAACTGATCTGCACTGTGCTTAGATCCATGTACAACAACTCTAAAGCTTTGTGAAGAGCTTTTGAATAGTTGGTCCAGCGCCACCTTCCATGATGTTGCCTCATCCTTTGGTATAGGCTCTGCGAAAACAAGCTTTCCAAGATTCTTGTAAATTTCCTCGCACTGCTCCAAGCTCATCAACTTCACACCCAGGGCAATTGCAAGCATACCACCAGTGGATGTGCCACATATTAGGTCAAACATCTCATGTATTCTTCTCCCACTTCCTTCTTCAATTTGCTTAAGCATTTGCACAGTCGCAAGCCCTTTCATCCCACCACCGTCCATAGACAATATGCGAAGACCTTGCTTTCCAACCGGCCTTGCCTTAATTGCCCGTCGCAAGCTCTCATTTTCTCCTGCAGTTTAATTATGTATTCACAAAAGACTTAGTGGTTGCTACAATAATGCAACTAATAGACTTATTGAACAAGATCAGGTTTCATTTAAACTTGCCGAAAATCGCTAAAGCACGTGCAGCAGCTTTTCCTACACGCGCCTGAGGTGCAACAGTTAGACGAAGCAAGAGATCACGCAAGCTTTCTGATTGTGTCAGAACTCTTCGGTTCTCTGGACAGAATGCCAGGTTACCTACAGTAATCAGGGATAGGTGTTGCACCTGGGAAAAAGGAAAAAGATCACTGAATGAGTTCACATCTGTATTCTCGCTATTAAAAATAAGGTAAAAAAAAAAAAAAAACCCTGTGACGTGCCAAACAGTCAGAGGTTTACTAAAGCAGTTGTACCAGTGAGATGTTTCTGCTAACTATTTATTAAACAGTTGCAGACAACAAATGCTATCTGTTCATTTGTTTCTTGCATCAGTCAGACAACACAGGTCTAAACTAGCGAATTTGAGTGCTTGAGTTAATATTAAGTACTTTGACTCTAGGAGAGAAATAACAATTAACCTCAGAGTTTTTATTTGCGCATAGCGTCTTTAATGACTTGAGAACATCTTTTGTGAGCAACTTCTGGGCCACACTGTCAGACACAAAGGCTAGTATGGCCATCACTTTCAAAACAGAGATTAGTTCTTCTTCATTGGTGGATCTGAGAACAGATTCAATTGGTTGCATTATATCGCATTTCAGTAGTTGCATTGCATGAGATTTATCCGACGCCAGTGAAGAAAGAGCAATGCACGCCTGTTCAACCTGTATATTTAAAAAAAAAATCTAATAAGAAAGAAAGATCACCAGAAAGAAACGCGGGGCCTACTACTAAACCATCACACTCTTTTTTCCGTGAGAAGTTATGTTCCTCTTAAAATTGCTTGCTTTTCATTAGGATATAGAATATAGCTTATTGGATTTTAATACATTTTTCTTTGAGATTTCTGCAACCAAGGTGTCATAACAAAATTTTGGCATAATAGAAGTTACTGCTTATATCTCAGTGTCTTTTGCCACTAACTAGGCTCCCTTCCCAGACAGAAAAAAAGAAAAGTATCTCATAAAAAAAATAGTCTGGCCTTGAGCAACTGTTAAGAATGTAGTATATTGTGCCTTTCTTTTTCTTGTTCTTTTTTTTTTTAGCTATGTTTATGTGTACTTGTTTGTGATATTGATCTGGTTCCATTGCACACTCTTAAACCTGAATTTTAGATTCCAAGAGTGAGGTTAACATGCAATTACTAGGCTATGGCTAATTGGCTACTAGCACAAAATCTTGGAGATGACACTAAAATTGGTATAAGATTATCACAAGTGAAATTTATAACTTACAACATGGCGGTTATCACTGCTGACCATGCTGATGAGCTGGCGCACAGCACTTTCTTCCTTGCTGATGACCATGCGACTGTCATGATCCTCCATAATTTTCGCCAAAGCTGATGCAAGTAGTGGGTGATGGCAAGAAGAAAATCGAAATATGAGAGAGAAGAAGGCACTCAACTTAGGCTTTGCCCCAAGAAAATATGAGCTGCTATCCTGGAATCCAGAAAAGCTGCACATCAGTCATACTAAGAAAACCGCAATAAAGTAAATTATACAAATGGTCCCAGAAGTTTTAAACTTTCCATTTTGGTCCCTAAAGTATTGGTCACCACCAAATTCCTCATTCGAATACAGATTTGCAATAAGTCATTTTGGGGAATAGGAATGTTTGTCCACTTTTTAACAAAAGATGATGGAAAGGGCCAGAGACAGTACAAACATGAATCTTTAGTGACCCATACTGGACCTTGATATTTAACCACAATAAAAGCAGGTGGCACTAAGGGCCAGTAAGTAAGCCACCCATTAAAATATAAGCCATTTCATAAGGGCTCAAGTGAAACAATACACAAGAGGTATCAAGCATAAGCAACATTTTCGGGTCAATGGAGGTATGGTTGCACTGAATATAGGGAATGCCATATTATCCAGTAGTTCATCTTTTTTGGTACAATCATACAAGTGATTTTAATAATCATTAGAAAATAATGCGGCTTAAAATCAGCTCTATATTTGAGACCTTGAAAGAGTACAAGAAAAGTACCTCGATCTCCACAGAGACGGTTTTCAAATTCTCAGTTGCCTCAATTCTAATATTAGCAAGAGATAGATGCCGTAACTTTTTCAGAGGCAAAATTTCAGGCAGAAACTCTAGAGGGTTACCAAAGAGCCTCAAAACTCGAAGTTCAGACATAGCCCTGCAACATAACTGGGAATAAATAATAAGGCTAAGAAACTTTGTACTAGTCAAAAAATGGAATGGTGCAACAGAGTTTTTATGGAAAAGATGGTTTTCTGGCAGAGTCACAGAGTTTTTATGAAAAAAATGGTTTTCGGGATGATTGACCTGAAATCAAGAAGCGGCCGAATGAGCTTGTTGTATTCAAGAGATAGTTCTTCCAGCAAAACACATTCCCTCAGCTCCACTGGTAACAAATTGAAAGACAAAATGGTCAAAAAAGTAATTACCTTCTCTGCATCCCAATGAAATATAAAGAATTGATAGTGCTCTTTTACTGAATATTATAGAAATTTAAGTTTAACCTACCCGGAACAGAGATCAGCATGTTGTTGTCGACTCTGAGCACTTTAAGGCTTTTCAATTCACCAAGTTCAGGTGGTAAAACTGTTAGCCTGTTACTATCAAGATACAGCTTTTCAAGTTGAGGCAATTGAGTAATTAGCTCCACAGGAAATGCCTACACATTTTGTATGAAATGATAATATACAAAATGAGCCCAGGATAATGGTAATCATATTTGAATAAAAAACCCCCCAATATCTTCATGAGTCTGCCCAATCCAGAAAGTCTCCTTTTTTTTTTTTGGCAAATAATAAAAAGAATAAAGGTTGAAATAGGATACAATACTTGCAATGGTTTTTTTAGTGCAATGCATCAATGCAAAGGTGTATAAATGAACTTAACTAACAATTAAAGCTGTTCATATCAGAATGGATGGAATGAAATACTAACCGATAGGCCACAACCGCACAAGCTCAAAACACTGACGCTTTTCCAGTGATCCACCAATGCTGGTACACCCTCTTTCTCAGTGAGAATCAATCTAACAAGAACCCCACTACCGTCTGTTTGCTGACCCGATCCAACAGCTCTAGAGACCTTAACTGCTTTCAGCGGTTCTCTCCTCTTCACCACATTCATGTCAACAGTTATAACAGCTGGATCATCGTCCTTCCCATCTCCATTGGCGATCTCTTTCTCTCCGTTGTCTTGTCCAGATGATGTGTTCAAAGATAGAATAACTGTGTCCTGAGGAGGTGGGAGGGCGACCACGAGCTGCGATTGGAGGCGAAGAGCAGCTGTTTCTTCATCATCAGCGGATGACCAGTCGAGGGAGATCCGAAACCCCAGATCATACGCATTTGAATCTACCTCAACGTCAGAGGTGGTATCGACGGTTGGGGAGTCGGGATCGGGAAGGGGGAGGTCGCCATAGTCAAGGGAGAGATGGAAGATCTCCGATGGGCGCTTCCAGCCCAGGCCCCACGACATGGGGGCTGGATTGGTGGTACTACAATTAGGGTTTGGTCCAAGTCAGGGGAAGTGAATTGGGGATGAAGGAGAGGAGACGGAGCAGAGAAAGAGAGAGAGAGGTGCAAAGAAGCGAGGCGGGGAAGAGAAGTTTCTATTCTACGCCGGTGCTCGCTGAATTCGCATCCTCTAAGATATCTCATATTTTGCGTGACTTTTTGGAAATTTCAACCGTTCAAATACGTTTTGCACGAATCTCAAAACTGAAATAATACCGCCCCCGCGCTTTCCCGAATAGGCACCGGTCACGTCGGTCACGCAAAATGTGAGATACCTCAGAGGATACGCACTCGTGCTAGCTTTGATCTAATTTCGGTCATTGTGAATATATCTCTGGTTAACCGTGTGCTAGTCGACATTTCATTTGGTTTTAAGGTTAATTCACGTAAAAGTGACTCAGCACAACCACGCGAGCACACGTAGAAACGTAGAATTATTTTGGACTCGTTGCAATTTTTCTCAGTGGATGTTGTTATGATTTCGTTGCAAAAATTACTTGTAAACATTTTCAAAGAAAATAACTTGGGAACGGCGTTGCAATTTAATATTAAAATATTGTCAAAGAAAAGAGAAAATAACTTGAAAAGTGAAAACGACATTGCAACAAAATATTAAAGAATCTCAAAATCAAAGAACCAAAACAGGATTAGATAATAGATCGCGTGGAACTGTGGATGCTTAGTTGCTAATAGATCCGTTAAAAGCAAAATAAAAATCAAGGCCGTTAGCAGATCGTAGGCCCAAAATGCAAGCCCGTTGCTAGTACATCCGTTGGGCCTACATGAGAACCTTTTATTTCAGGGAACGGACCTCACAAAAATACAAAATACAAGCGCCGTATTACAAATGGTCCCAATATTCAATAGATTATTGGGTATCTGGAATTTTCCAGTTTTATTATTGGGACTGGAGACGATCTGAATTGGGCAAGGAAGTGGAGAACGAGGAGGAAGAAAAACAAGGGTTTCTACAGGGCTGATCTTCTCTCTCTTCAACTTGTAAGATCTCCTTTGAAGGTGAGACTACGCTGGACTCGGCCATGGCGAACGGTACGTCTATTTATCTCCACATTAGCTGTTTTTCGTGCTCATCGATGTTATTCATTCCATCCAAGAAACTTCTAAATTTCCATGAGACTTTAATTGATTTATATTGTTACTTTGACTTGGAAATAGCCGATTTAGTTACCTAAGTTCAATTGGCAGTGCCTATTCTTCACCGTGTTTTGGTTTTATTTGATTTGGGAAAAATACATCGTATTAGCCAATGTAGAGAATTTAGAAGTAATATATTCTTTATCAATCAGTCTTCTTTCGCAGCTGTGCCAAACTATTAGATTTCATCTGGGTACATTTCTATATTGAAAGAATATGAATCCATTATTGCGATGCACAATTGGCATAATATGAAAGTAAATTTTTTAATATCATTGTTCTTATTTGAAGAAGATTACTACTTATGCTTCCCCATCAGGGATGCATATGCTGTTATTGAGCCTGGTTTAGTATAATGGTCAGTACATACTGATTCTGATCCTGATCCTGATCGAAGTATTAAAGTTCAAATTTGAATTCCTTTACATTCTCTTATTGGGGCTGTTCTACTAAAGTACAATATCATATTCTCTCAAGGAATCAAACATAATGATGGCAACTATATATATAATCATTTGATTTCAGGAACATACAAGTCTCAAATGAGTGCACTTGGGGAACATGCTCCTTTTGCACTACGAGGTCAGAACCTTAATTTTCTTTTATTTATGTAATATATGAGTAACAATTCTTCATGTACTATTTTACACATTGAGAACTAAGTGCATAATATCATGCTTTGATCTACTGGCATAACATCTGGTTCAAAAGGTTACTGTGCTTGTCACATCTTCAATCATGCATCCAAAATGGAAGTGTGACCTAGCATGTGAATAAACTTGTTGTGGTTGCAATTCTAGTAAAAAGTTTGTATTTGAAAGCTTTTTTCAAATATAAAACAACTCCATTTGTTTTGTTGGAAGACCTCAGTTGTTCTGCATATTTTTTGAAAAGAAAAAAAATGTCCAATTTGCCCTGAAAAATGTGAATTGCCTTCCTTGCCCTTTCTCTCTTATCCATGGTCTACCTCGGTGTCACATTTATTGACGAAAGTAGGAGAGAGGATTGGCATTGGTACAATTATCATTTTTTTCCACTTGGTGAAATAACTAAACATGTCTCTCTTCAGGTCTCCTTGGTAAAGAGAGGTTTAGTCAAGTCAGAGGGTACAAAACCATTACCCAGTCTCCTATTGGGTTAGGTAACTCTTCCCTTCCCACCCGTCCCACCAGCAGGGCCCTGCATGCTGGACGTGCCTTATCGGGTCCAGCAGCAAACCGCCCATTATCACCTCACCTTCCCCTTAAGAAGCCGCAGTTCAGCGCCACCTTCTCAATCTCTCACCGTATCTTTGGGATGGCTTTGGGGACTGCTATTATGCTTACACCTCTTGTCTACAAATTCAGTCTCCAGTTTGATGTTTGAAAATAGTTTTAATTTCAATAAGTTGTTGGATTTGGAAACATTCTGGGGATGTTGGAACTGCATTTTCACAGTTTTGTTTCCTCTGTGATAATACTAACAGTTCATTTTTTTTTTTTGGTGGTTATGAAAAATAAGAAGCAACTGAAAACTCTTTAAGCTTTCTTTAATTTGAGTATATTTGTGAAGGGAATATCCTAATTTTGGAGTTATATTTTCCTAGCTTTGCAAAAAGTTATATATATACTTCTGATTACTAAATATATTTAAGTTTATGATATAATTAACATATTGGGCACAACAACTGTAGGAAGGCTGCAAAAAGTACTTCACCTGATATTTGCGATCCTCTGAAGTTGTGGATTATCATTTATCGAATATTTATTTTCAATAAATATGTATTTCACTTCCCAGCTGAATTTTAATTTGCAGAGAACCTATTTGGATGTTATCTTGTTTATATTCTTCAATTTTCAGCAAGGTTTTAAATAGTGATTATAGCACTATAGCTTTAAAGATCCGAGAAAGCTATAGTGCAACCATAGCTAGCTATTTAGAATCAATATAAAAGAAAAGCAGTTAATAGTAGTGTTCTAAATAGCTAGCTATAGCTACACAATAGCTGAGTTATAACTTTTTCGGATCTCAAATGCTATAACGTTATTAACCGCTTTTTTTTTATAATGATTATAAATAGTTAGCTATGGTTGCGCTATAGTTGCGGTATAGTTTTTTCAAATCTTAAAAGCTATAACGCTATAATCGCTATTTATAACCTTAATTAATAGCATTATAGTTTATTAGCTTTTGAGATCTGAAAAAACTATAACACAGTTATTGCGTAGCTAACTATTTAGAAGACTAATTTTCGGTAACATAAATCATTGTAAACTATAGTTTCGTAACAGAAAATCACGGTCTGATTATATTAGGACGTAGATTGGAAGCTAACATCAATTATGGAGCGTTGGATCGATCTCATACTGCTCTATCAGAGATCTTTTCAATTCCATATTGGTCAAATTTCATGGGTGTAATAGAGCATTTTTGGAGGGGATAATAGGAAACCAGGAATTCAACGAGTGTGTATCCTCTGAGATATCTCATATTTTGCGTGACCGAATTCAACGAGTGTGTATCCTCTGACATATCTCATATTTTGCGTGACTGACGTGCCCGGTGTCTATTCGGAGGTGATGTAGGAGGCCAATATTATTTGAGCTTTGAGATTCGTGCAGAACGTATTGCAATGGTTGAAATTTTTCAAAAAGTCACGCAAAATATGAGATATTTCAGAGGATGCGAATTCGAATTCAACAAGGATCAACACCAGGTGCTGAGTTTTAGTGCCGGTACCAGCAGATAGCGCCATTTTAGTATTCTGTCTATTCAAAGCTGGACCGTACGGATCCATTAATTTCGCCATAAAAGTATATGCTGATCCAAATAATTTAATCGTTTTATTAAATTAATTGAAACAGTTCATACCTATTCACGCTAGGAGATAGGCACACTGCATTAAGTGGAATCTTTTGAGATCAGTCACTAGAGAGTAACCTTAATGGGCGGTGCCTTTTTCTTTATGCTGTCCAACGATGCCAACAATTTTCATATTAAAATAATGGCAGTGACAAATGGGCTGTCTGCTCCAACCTCATCCCGTCATAAATTTCTTAAGACAGGTAGCATGTGGGGTTATTCTGTTTTGGAATGGGCATGATTCATTGGAAAACAAAGATATAATTTGTAGATTTACCAGAGCCAGTAAATAACATATTCTTGATTCTATTTGTCAACTTGATGCATGTGAAATTGAATTGACACATAAAGAATCATATGCTAGAGCACCTCATCAACTCAGTTTATATACAAACCTCTCCCCTTTCTTTCCCTATTCATGAAAGAGGAGGTCTCTAACATGACTAATGAAGATGAAAAACGCGAGTGGGCCCCGGCCGGGGACTCGCCACCTCCCTCCTCTGACGAAGTGTTCAAGAAGGTTATAGAGAATGTTCTGGAGCTTCTGACTTCCAAGCGCGACCGCAATGCCGCATCAGCTGTTTGTCGTTCATGGTATGACACTGATGCCCGTACACGTCGGGACATCTTCATAGGGAACTGCTATGCGGTGTCTCCAGACCGAGTTGTGGAGAGGTTCAAGTCAATCAAGTCAATTGTGCTCAAAGGGAAGCCTCGGTTTGCCGATTTCAACCTGGTGCCATATGGCTGGGGTGCGAATTTTACACCATGGGTGAAGACTTTGGGAGATGCATATCAGAACCTTGAGAGCATCAGTCTCAAACGCATGGTTGTAACTGATGAAAATCTGATGAGCATCGCCGATAATTTCCCATTGTTCAAAGATCTCTCTTTGGTTTGTTGTGAGGGGTTTAGCACTCTGGGTCTTGCTGTAATTGCTGAGAGATGCAGGTACTGTAGAATATAACAAGTTAAGAGTCTCTTTTAACATATTTCTAATTTTTTTTTAAATAAATTTTCCGGAATTGATAGTTTTTAATATATTTTTCCAGATATCTAAGAGTTTTAGAACTGATAGAGGATGACTTGGAGGATGAAGAGAATGAGGCGGTGGATTGGATTTCGAAATTTCCAGAAACGACCACCTCTTTAGAATCTCTTGTTTTTGACTGTGTGGGAAATCGATTTGATATCCATGCTTTGGAGGGTCTTGTTGCAAGATCTCCATCTCTCCGCCGTTTGCGTGTGAATCAGCATGTGACACTTGAGCAACTCCACCAACTCATGCTGCTAGCCCCACAAATAAACAATCTTGGTACTGGTGCATTTCGGTCTGAAAAGGGTTCCATGGTGGCTGATCCAAATCTCAATTTGGTGTCGGCTTTTGCTTCTTCCAAGTCATTGAATTCCTTATCGGGTTTCCGTGAGATCGAACCAGAGCATTTACCTGCTATCTACCCTGTCTGTGCAAACTTGACCTCACTTAATATTAGTTATGCAAATCTCAGTGCAGATCAGCTCAACCCAGTCATTCGTCAGTGCCATAATCTTCAAACTTTTTGGGTATGCTAATTTTTTGTTTGCTCATTTACGGGATAAATTTTCTGAAGTATTCTAGTAAGTTTTCAGGTCACTACTAATTTCGTAGGAAGTTTAATATATTTTAGGGTATTTTCTGATGACGGATCAACAGGTTCAGATCACTGCCTGATCATCTTATTTTCTGATCAGCAAGTATGGACTGTCTTATGTGCCAGGAATGATTCTCATTGTCTGATCTCTGCTGGGACTCTCCGATTGGAGAAAAAGAACTGAACCATTGATGCCTTTTAACTTGGTTCCAGAAAACATACAGCATTTTTGAAAATAATATCAATTATATTAAGTTCACTGAATCCATCTGAGAAACCACAAATTTGAATTCCTTGTGTGTCTAAATAGACTGTATACATGCATGATTGCTCTCTTGCTAGATGACTCTGAATTTAGAGGATCTGGGATTTTCTCAAATGCAACTAAACTCATTTTCTTATATGACAGCCGTGAACGGTGAATCCCCTTTCAAAATCCAAAAAGAAAAATATGAACAAAAGAAAGGGGAAAAAAAAGGTGCATACAAAATCAAAGTTCTTCTAACAAACTGGCAACTTGATAACAGAAATGATGGAAACTATCTAATATTTTTATATATTTAGGTACTCGACACAGTTGGAGATGAAGGTCTCCAAGCTGTAGCTGAAACATGCCATGATTTAAGGGAGCTACGAGTGTTCCCCTTTGATCCAACCGAAGACTCAGAAAGCTGTGTGTCAGACATTGGGCTGCAATTCATCTCTGAGGGCTGCCACAAGTTACACAAAATTCTCTACTTCTGTCAGCGCATGACAAATGCAGCCGTGATCACAATGTCTAATAACTGCCCTAATTTAATTGTCTTTCGCCTCTGCATTATGGGCCTCCACAAACCCGATCGAATCACCGGAGAGTCCATGGATGAGGGATTTGGGGCCATTGTTATGAATTGCAAGCAGCTGATCCGTTTGTCTGTTTCGGGTCTGCTGACCGATAAGGCGTTTGAGTACATTGGCCGGTATGGGAAGCTGATACGCACTCTGTCGGTTGCATTTGCGGGAGATAGTGATTTGGGGTTGAGATATGTGCTTGAAGGTTGCACTAGGTTGCAGAAACTAGAAATTAGGGATTGCCCATTTGGTGACTCAGCATTGATTTCAGGCCTGCCCTTATATTACAACATGAGGTTCTTATGGATGTCTTCATGCAATTTATCGATGAGGGGTTGCAGGGAAGTGGCACGGAGCAAACCCAATTTGGTGGTAGAGGTGATTAAAGATGGAGATATGGAGGATGAAGATGAAGAGGAAACGGTGGTGGAGAGGTTGTACATGTACCGTTCACTTGCTGGGCCACGAACCGATGCACCACCTTTTGTAAAGATCTTGTAGCCACCTTTTGTGATCTTTCCATTGGAAATCTCATACCATTTTCACGTTGTGGCGGGATGCTTTTAGTTTTTTGAATTCCTGAGAGTTCGGGGGGCAAAGGACATAAATCGGCTTGGATTTGGGGTTCAATAATTTACTTTTATTTCAGCACTATGAAGTTGTGGTTTTTACTTTTCTTCTGGGTTTTCATTGTGGGGGTACTGTATGTATTCGAATTCAGTTTTTTAAATAATCAGGGTTTGCTTTTTTGATGGGACTTTTGCAAAGTTTTGTGTAACACCCTAGAAAGTTCAGAAATTTCAACTGCATCTCAAAAAGAGAAGCATGTCCATGTCAGATTGAATTCCGTTGAGATAATACGAGCTCATTGAACATATACAGAACCAAAAAAAAAAAAAAATTGATCATATACAATTAGGTGAGGGCCTACAAAAGGCTGAATTGGCTGCATCAATAACGCATTGTGTTTTTTTTTTTTTGTTTTAATTATAAAGGTATACTCGAAACAACAACACAATAATAATAATTTCAGCCTAATTCAAACAGTTACTCGTTGCTTTATTGCTTGGCATTGATATTTGATTCTTTGTTAATACAATATTGAATTTTCTCTTGATTCTTTTATTAGAAGGCCAAAGCCCATTTCATTTAAAAAATTTGGTTAACTTACATCCATGCAAGAAAATTCACAGTCAGAGATCATACATAAACCTAACTCTTAATTCGCAGTTTAGCAGAAACATAACTACCAACAACAGTCTATCCAATACTATAGACTGATACAAAACAATATCCAAATAATACCAACTACACTGAAATCTAAGCCTCTCATAAGGGCTGCAGGGGAGATATGTAGCTACAAAATTTGGCTTTACAGCCTTAGCCAGTCTTCTAATCATTTCCTTCACAGAGAACCATTTGATCTCCTGAAGTTGCATGAGTTGGGTCAACTGGTGCAGTCTCATCATCTGGATGCCAGCTATCTAAGGGAAGTACATCAAGGTCCACGGCAACCAGAGTGTAGTTGATTCAGCAACTTGTTTCACTTTTCCTATCCAATAGTGTACAAGAGAGAGAGTATATATAAGTAATACAATTTATCTAACTAATTTTTTCTTACTTTTTTTTTAAAACATAGCTCATACTTCCATATGGTCCAACATAGGGCTCCAAACACCAACAGGAAAGCAGTTTTTTGATGAGAAGGCAATTGGTTTGCAAATTGAATAATTTCAGAAAATTTAGACCAATGAATAATGATATCTTGACAAGCTCCCATATAAAACCAAATTTTCTTTGTAAATGCACATGTGACAAACAAATGATTTATGAACTCAGGTTGGCTACAGAATTGTCAAGTGGCAGACCCTTTCCACCCTTTTTTTAAGTAGATTGTCAGTGGTTAAAATTTTCTTTCTATTAGCCAGCCACATAAATATTCGGATTTTAAGTGGTATGAGCACCTTCCACCATAGCATTGCATTTATTGGCTTAATACCTCTAAAGTTTAGAAGTTTATACGATGACCTAACTTAATATTTCCCACTAGATTCCCATCTCCAACTAAGTCTATCCTCTAGGTGTGTATAATATAAGTGACTAATGATGTCCAATATTTCTAACCATTATGAGTATTGTATGAGATCAAGAGATCTCTTGAAAGAAAGAGCATGGCCTAAGTATTAATAACTGATTGCAACAAAATATTGGTATTAGAACAAATAACAAACAAAAATGGAAACCTAGAAGCCATAGAGTAGTTTTGATACCATATATAAGTACTCCAAAAGAGCACAGAGGTATTATAACATGGTTCATATGAAATACTAATTTGACCTAAAGACTGAATATAAGATATACTAGACCAGAAATCAGACTTTTGCATATTGGATGATGTGTATTTGTATAATATCAGACTTTTTTAAGCACTAACATAGGTGGGGTCTTTGAATTTCCACCACCATTTCAATATTAAAGCAATATTCATTTGCTTGAGGTATAATATGCCTAACCCTCCAAATTCTTTAGCAAAGTTTGCTCTTTGCCAATTTATTAGATGGTATTTTTTCTTGCCTGTACTGGTATCTTGCCATAAAAATCGCATCGTATTTTGTTGATTTTGTTTATCACTGAATCTGGAATTTTGTATATAGATAAGAAATACATACAGACTGAAGAAAGAATAGAATTAAGTAATGTTAATCGTCCGCCTATTGAAAGTAAACTACCCTTCCAACTTTGAAGTTTTTTCTCTATCATATCAATGAGAAAAGTCCAATCAATTGTTGAAAGTTTTTAAATATGAAGTGGTAGCCCTAAATATTGCATTGGAAAAGAGGCTGAAGTACATCTAAACATTTGAGAAAATTTGTCTAACTCATTGATGTTGATTGGATACATCGATATTTTAGAATAGTTAACCTTTATACCGGATATATCTTCAAAGGCAATTAGTGCCCACCAAGCATATTCAATATTACTTGCATTAGCTTTTAGAAATATGATGGTATCGTCTGCGTAGTGACAGTTGGTGTGTGCATGATTATCTAGTACTTGGGGACCTAAGCCTACTATATAGTTGGATTATCTGCCTTGAAGAAAGATTTTACTAAGTGTACCTGTTGCAAGGATATACAAATAGCTAGGGAGATAAGGGGTCTCCTTGGGGAACCACTCATTTAAAAAAAAAAAATAATCAGTGAGAGTACCATTTATATTTATGCAAAATTGAGAGCTATATAACTATTATTTAATCCATGCGATCCATTTAACTCCAAAACCCCTACTATGTAGTATATCTAGAAGGTATTTCCAATTTATTTTATCATAGGCTTTTTCAAAGTCTATTTTGACAATCACTCCTTATTTGGAACATTGACAAGAGTGAATGATTTATTGACTTAGAATAACATTGTCTAGTATATAACAACCTTTTATAAAAGCCGCTTGACTACTATCTATGATCCTATTCATGATTGATTCTAATCGAAACGTCAGAATTTTAGATATTATTTTGAAGCTACAATTTACCAAACTAATTGGTCTGAATTCTGTGATGAGTTTGGCCTCTCTTTTTTTAGGGATAAGGCAGATGATAGATTTGTTTAGACTAGTTAGTTTGGTACGATGATGATAAAAATGTTGACATAATTGGAAGAAATAATCTCTAATTAGAATTTAGAAGGCTTGATAAAACTTAAACATAAAACCATTTGGTCCAGGGGCCCCATTAGGTTGACAAGCGAAAACAACATTCTTAATTTCTTCCATGGTAAAAGGAATCTCTAAGTTGTTTTTTCTAAGTTTATCACTGGATTCCAGAAATTAGTATCTAATGTAGCACATGTATTGCCTGATTGTCCTAACAATTCTTTGTAAAACTACAAAATATATTGTTGAATTTCGATCTGGTTTGGTAATAGTAGTGGTGCTATTAATATCTAAAGCTAGAATTTTATTTTTCTTAGCTCTATGTGCAGCTATAGTGTGGAAATACTTAGTATTGTTATCGCCCTCTTCTAGCCATTGTTGTTTGGCTTTATTTTCCAATATTTTTCTTCTTCTAAGTAAATATTATCTAATGTACTTTTAGCTAATATTCATTCTTCATTTTCATCGGAGGTCAGATCTTTTAGTTCTAAAATGAGTTCCAATTGCTTCAAGCGTGCTAGTAAGTGTTGTTTTTGTTTCTTTTTTTCCTACTGTAATAATTCCTAGTCCAACTTCTAATTTTTTGTCTAAAAAATTTTAATTTGGTATTCCAGCTTTTGGCAATATGTCTATAGTCTAATTGAAATTAGGGCCACCACTTGTTGATAAGTTAGACAAAATCAGGCTGTTCCAGCCAAATGGGATCAAATCTAAAAAGGTTGTGAGGATGGTCAATCTTGCTAGAAATTTGTAGAATAAGGGGGCAACGATTAGATCCATATATACCTACCTAAATCTAAAGTGGTGCTAGCTGGGTATAAATTCTCCCACGATAAATTTGTGAAGATTCTATCAAGTAATGCAAATTTATTCCCATTATTACATGTGTATTTTGTACCAAGCAATTTTTGTTCTACTAATTGATGTTTATTTACAAATCTATTAAAGAGAGAGCTAATCTGAATATCAAACAAATTCTCGGACTTTTCATTTCTATGCCTTATTGCATTAAAATATCCACAAAGAATCCATGGATCTGTATTAGAGCCTCTAATCTTATCTAATTCCATCCAAAGATCCTTCTTCTTTGATCTAATAACAGGATCATATACTATAGTAATTTGCCACCTATGACCATCTTTTGTACATTCTACTTGGATGTTAAGGGCATATTGATGAATGGAATGACTAATATATTTAAACTGAGAACTATCACAACCAAATAAAATTCCCCCTGATCGATCATGTGACGGGACCCAATACCAAATGTCAAATTTGGTAGAAATAGTCCTTAAAATTCTATTAGTAAATTGGTTGTTTTTGGTCTCTTGTATGGCAATCAGATCGATTTTATTATGAACTATTATATCATGGAGTATTTGTCTTTTTTTTTTTATAGGAATTTAAACCTCTAGCATTCCAGTTTAACAGATTCATGAGGAACCTATATATGCACTAGTATCTAACCTAATCTCATGAGTAGTGGTATATATTCTGGTTATCAGTATTATCATTGTCTACATTATCTAACATAGTACTAGAATCATAAAAAGTTCCAACTTCATCTTGCAAATGATCTACATCAGATTGAACTCTAGAAAGGGAGTGACCATCTAATATTAGCACTATTGGAAAAAATAGAATCAGTATCGGTTATATACCGATATCAGTATCGGTTCACCACCGATCCTGATGAGGGCGACACAGATACCAAACAAATCTGTATCGGTTGTTACAACCGATACTAATAGTTACTATCTGCATCGGTTGTATTTAACAACCGACACAGATCTAAATTGTAAATTAGATTTTTTTAAATTCAGGGGGAAAATATCAGCATCGGTTATACTGTAAAACCGATACAGATGTATATTTCACATTAGATTTTTAAAATTCAGAAAATAACTATCTGTATCGGTTCTTACGTAAGAACCGATACTGATTTGTGTTTAAATTTAGAAAATTACTATCAGCATCGGTTTTTACGTAAGAACCGATGCTGATACTCTATTGAATTTTAAAAAAATATTTTTTATTAAATGGCCAGCTTCCATATTTATTTAGCTGGCCGAAATTTCAAATAATCACAAATCCTAAATTATCAATAAAACACATCCTAAATTAATTATCAATAAAACACATCCTAAATTAATTATATATCATACACATCCTAACTTATTACAAAAAATTCATGTTCCTAACTTCCTCTCGTCTTAATTTCTTTCAGCAAGACTGTGGCCCACATTTGGCGAAACTCGGCCAAGCGTTGTACCGTATATTTAGCGGGAATATCCTGCATTTTTAGAATTTGTGAAGAGCATATATATACAATTAAATTGTGTATTTTATTATATTTGAAGCAACAATTCTTATTTTTGAAAAATTTATAAATGCATATATACCTTCAATTGCGGAAAAACATCGAGACAGTGCTTTATTATGTCTTGCATGAGCAACATGGTATAATATGCACATTCCCAGCCGGCTGGTTGTTGTG